>VZSZ01008268.1:177873-240071 GCA_013398815.1 Ibidorhyncha struthersii
CCCGGCGGCGGCGCTCCCCGCTCCGTGCGGGGCGGCCCAAGATGTCCGATGGTCCCCGCGCCGCGTCTGCTCATGCGCCGCCCGCAGTGAGCATGTGCCGGGCGGCCGCACATGTGCGCTGGGCCCGCGCCTGCCGGCGACCGGGCGGGAGCCCACCCCCCACCGGTGTCTCGGCCCGTAAGGAACGGGGAGAATGTGCCCGTCGCCCCGGTCTCAAACCAGCCGCCCCCCTCGGGGCTCGAACCGGCGGCCCCAGGGCGCGCGGCTCCTCCCAGGGCGCGGACGCCCCTGAGGGAAAGGGCTCCGGTGGCGGCCCGCCCGCGGGCGGGAGGGGCGCCGGTTGTGTGCTGCCCGCCGCCCCCGAAACTGGGGGGTGGTGGTTGGCGGGCTGCCTGCCACCCCCAAAACTGAGGGCCCTGCTGAGAGGGTGCGGGAGGGGAACCAGGTGAGCGTCCTCTGGAAGATGGAAGGGGGACGGAACCCCATGAGTCCGGACACCTCCAACGCTTTGTCCGCTCGGGGTTGCCGTTTCTGGGGGTCCCCGCGATCAACACGCACGCTGGCGTGGGGCCGGCGTTCAGCCCGGTTAAGTGTGAAGTGAGCCCTAAAGCTTTTTGGAGGAAAAAGAGGAGCTGTGGTGTCCGTCATGTCACACTAAGCGTATCTCTGGCTGTAAGATGGAGGAGTTGGTGCTTCAAATTCACGGTGCTTTAGAGAAACGTCTTGGTCCTTTGTTAATAATACTAATTTCCTGGAATTACAAAGGAAAAGAAAATAACTTTCATGGAGTTCTTAAAAAAAGTATCCAAGCATCCAGAGACGGGTCATGCTGCGCTCCTCAGGGTGGAGTGTAAGAGCGGTATCGTGTCCCTCCACAGACAGCGTTGTACCTCACACTGAGCTCATCTTCCAGCTAAGCAGTGCAACCGAAAAACCCATCCTTTGTAACTCACTCAGCTCACATTTTAAGGCTTTCCATTACAAACACAAGGACTATAAATACACTTCCAATAAAAACTGAGATTTTTCTCGTAACTTAGGTCTTTAAGGGGAAAAGACCCCAGTATCATAGAATTAACAAACCGCAAGGTTTGTGAAAAGCAACCGGTGTGATAACTGCAACAGTCACGTGTGATATGTATGTAATGCTGAAAGAAAAAAATATTTTTGATGGCTTTTTCACACCCCTGGAACGGCGCGAAGGCCTGTTAATCTTTAAACACCTCCCCGTGGCTGTGCGCGGTTGCCCGGAACAGCCCCGCAGAAGTTAATGGGAGCACTCAAAATGAAAAGTTGCAAATTAGTCCCTGGCTTTGCTGAATAAGTAACCTGAAACAGTTTAGCCATTAAGATGTAAATTGGCAGAAAGATGGAGGAAGCATGTGTTTACTCGTTTGCAGTAGATGAGTTTAATCAGAGCAGCATTAAACGTTCCTGCTTATTTAGAAAGTTTACTTTATCTTTGATTTATTATGCTCTTGCCGATCAGATGCCGAGCTGGTTTTCTAAGCATCTTACTGCTTTAGTGCCTCCCGATGCTGTGGAGTTTTGGATGCTCAGCAGGCATTCTTAATTCTTATCTTAAGGTGTTTACCCTGCTAATACTAGCAGATTGTGTTAATATCAGCAATTTTGTAAATATGGCTTGTTTTCATTCAGCTAAAACTACGCTTCTGTGGTTTTAGAGAACCTTGGTGACACTGTTTCTAGATTGTTACCTTTAGTGAGGAGAGCACCATTCGGAGTAGCTTACCCTGCCTCAGGAAACGGCATAGCTCAATTCCTTTAGGCTTCTGTGAGTTTCCTGTTCAAATTGCAGAGGTAATACTGCTCACGAAAGCTTTTCCTTAAGCCTCCCTTATGTGAAGTTACATACACGCGTAAAGGTTAAAGGGCCAAACCCCTAATACCATAATGTTAGTAAAATACCTTATAAAACCATAATTTGTGCATTAGGCACTTCTGATGTGTCCTCTGAAGGCATTTACAAGTATTCACGGGTTAAGCCTTATCTGTCTCTTATCAGAAAAGCGTTAATATTTCTATTTCATTTCTATCTTAGAGAGAAGGAAGCCACCCCGGAAAAAACAAACCCAGAGAGATCTGACAGTGCGCTATCATCGCTGTGGACAGACGTATGGAATAAGCCAAACAACGACTGAATAAAAAACAATGAAACCATTCAACTGTGTGTGCTATCCCCTTGTGTAATATCCCATGAGACGTTAGATTAGCCCAGAAAGAGCACATTACAGCCAGTATATTTGATATTGTGCTCCACCTAAATAAGACCTTAGGGCTTAGGATGGAACACGTTCTGTCAAATCTACTGTGATTCAGACATAATTATGCAAATAAAGCTTCTTTTCTTTTTTGTTGGGTGTGAGCTTTGTTGACTCGCTCTGTTCAGTTCCACACGCAAGTCTTTGTTCACTTAAACAGATTGACAAATGAGGTTGATTTTTCTCCTCCCCATCTTCTGTATCTCAATAGGCGGTATTAGCAGAGTCTTTCAGAATCCTTGAAACAATCCATAAATGAATGGAACTATTCTCTGTTTAGCTGTAATAACCGACTTCCTTGCTCTCTCATGCTGAGCCTTTCCGTATCTGTGGTGAGATCTCTAACACTGGTAACTGAAGACAGAAACCATCACTGCTCTTAAAATTATGTTCTAATAATGGTGGAAATGCATGCTCTGTGTTTTACTTTCGCTGTAACACAATAAGCACATACACAGTAAAGCATGATATCAGTCTAGTTACCAAATTTGTGCTTCTTCAAGTTCATGCCACGCCAAGTACCTTGAAAGCCTAATTCCTGTGGCATGGGGCTCCCCGCAACAAAAGCAGGGGCAGCGCTGGACTCTGCCCCTGCTCGTGCTGAGAGATTAAACAGCCCTGTATCAATACCGAGCGCAAAATACAATGCACATGCAAGACAGCAATATGCAAAATTTTTACTGTTCATGTGGCACAACAGGGGGTGCTTCACTTACCATATTAATATAATTACAAACGAGTGTTGACATGATGTGTAGCAACAGGAAAGTAAACAAATTAAGAAAAGTGATTTTTATCTCGATCCTGTTATTACGTACCAGAGAATGTCTGTTAGGTGTCCTTACAATGGTCGTTTCCAATTTAGAGGGCTATTATTACTGACATTAGCACTCAGCATACGTGTATATTCTACATCTTGGCCCTAGAAGTAGAAATAGATGGGTCGAGCACTGCAGCATGCCCTAACTGCCATTCATTAACACCTTTCCTTTGAAAGGTCAGCACGGGCCTGCAAATTGGGAAACCTGAACTCGTACCTTTCCATGTGTTTTCACCCCATGCCATGCACTAATAATTTCTAAAAGAATTTTATTTCTTTTAAATGGGGAAAAGTTGGTGGATTTTTTTTTATTTCATTCGAAAAAAAACTGAAGTCTTTCCAAAATGGTTTACTCCATGTGAATGAGGAAAGTGCAGAAACAAAAATCGCAAAAGAAAAAGGTAATAAATTGAAGCGAATGAGAATATGTGTTCAGTGTCAACAATGGATTAAAAACGGTCTTTGGCTTTTCTTACCAGTTTATGACAATTCCACTTTAACAGAACTGAAAATCAAGGTCTGAAACCTTGAACCTCCAGTTCCTCAGTAGAATTTTCTTTTCTGGGGACATGAAGAAGCTAAGTGAAGTTTCAGACATTTTAATCCAGTATAATCAAAGCCAGGGACATTTTAGCAAAGTCTTATACTTTAATAAGACCTCCCGGCTACATTCTATTTTTCCATTGTAATTGAGTTAATATATTGCACCCAATTCATCCAGAAGTCTTGGACAGTTTGGAACAAGTATGATATATGTATATTAAGCAACCCCATCCATGCAAATACTCAGAACTGGAACATTACATGCCCTTTTTAAATTTGTTTCGTCACGTATGGATGACCACACTTGCCTAAATAAGCTATAGAGAAAATGGTGACATTTAAAACATGAACTATCATAGGAAGGTCTTAAAAGCGTTTGTTAAGGAAATTACAACCTTGTTCTTTAAACTATCCCATATAATTTAAAAGAAAATTGTATTCTTGCTATAAAATGCAATAAAATACCTTGATAAGAATGTGGAAGTTATATTAATCTCAATTCAGTCCTGGAGGTACAGAAATGTAATTTCTATGATGTTCTCTACCGTTATTGCTGTTAAATTCTCCAGTGCTTTTCCTTTAGGGAAAATGACATTGAGAAATAGAGAAACCCTCCTAAAGGTGAAATGTCTGTGGCAGAAGTCCTCTTACCTGAGAAATGTAACCAAGATCAGACAAGAATTCCTATGCTAGTAAAAGTATGGACTTGGAACCAAACACAGAGGCATCTTTCCTCTTTTAACTTCAGCTCTAACATTTCAAGCTTCTTCTAAGTTTGTATAAATTTAACCACATATTAACAACTGAAATTTACGCAGTGAATCTTGATGATCAAGCCTAAGAGAGAAATAGCTAATGTAAACACCTTAACACACAACTTGTTTTCTTTACAATGTTTAGTAAGCAGACTTTATTTTATTTCCTGATATTAACATCACTCTCTGGCAGAAGCACTGCCAACAGTAGACACCATTAAGCTGATAGAGGCTGTTGGTGGCTACCTCAAGCAGAACTGACCACATAGGCTATGGGAATATAGTTTTCACAGTGCATACCTAATTATATCCCTGAAACCATTCTGTGAAGCAACCGGGTGAAAACCAAAAAGCTATAAACGACACTGGTCTGCTTACCAAAACCCCAAGACAGGAACAAAAAGAGAGATCCCAGAAATAACACTGGGGCCTGAACCAGCAAACTGACACAGAGATCAGAACTACATGAGTAAAGCCTTTTCCCCCAAAATGCCATGTTTCTCACTTTGAAAAAAAAAAAAAAAACAACGCTTATTCATTTGAAGGGATGTGTTTTTGGCATATTATAATCAGGATATTATGATTTAAAGCATGAGGTGACTGTTGGGTTGGAGACACAGAATCACAGAATATCGGGTTGGAAGGGACCTCAAGGATCATCTGGCCCAACCTTTCCTGGCAAAAGCACGGTCTAGACAAGACGGCCCAGCCCCCTGGCCAGCTGAATCTTAGAAGTGTCCAATTTGGGGGAATCCACCACTTCCCTGGGGAGACTATTCCAATGGCTGATTGTTCTCATTGTGAAAAATTTTCCTCTTGTATCCAATCCAAATCTCCCAGGAGTCACTTGTATCCATTACTCCTGGTCTTTTCCATGTGATTCCTTGTAAAAAGGGAGTCTCCATCTTTGTAGGCACCCTTTAAATACTGGAACATACTGATAGTGTCTCCCCTAAGCCTTATTTTCTCAAGGCTGAGCAAACCCTATTCTCTCAGCCTTTCCTCATATGGCAGTCTTCCAAGTCCTTTGATCATCATGCTGGCCCTTCTCTGGACTCTCTACAACCTGTCCACATCTGGTTTTTTATAGCGGGGACCAAAACTGAACACAGTATTCAGGTGTGGTCTGACAAGCACTGAGTAGAGTGGGATAATGACTTCTTTATCTCTGTTGGTGATGCCCTTGTCGATGCAACCCAGCATCCTGTTGGCTTTCTTTGCTGCTTCAGCACACTGTTCACTCATATTGAGCTCCTTGTCCACCAGGACCCCCAGGTCCCTTTCCACAGAGCTGCTCCCCAGCCGGGTAGATCCCAGCCTGTGCTGCACTCCTGGGTTATGTTTTCCCAGGTGCAAGACCTTACACTTGTCCTTGTTGAACTTCATACGGTTCTTGTTAGCCCACTCTTCCAGCCTATCCAGGTCTTCCTGCAGGGTGCCTCTCCCTTCTGAAGTGTCCACTTCCCCACTCAGTTTGGTGTCATCAGCAAACTTCTCCAGGGTGCACTTGATCCGTCATCCAAATCACTTATGAAGATATTAAACAGTGTTGGACCCAGTATCGATCCCTGCAGGACCCCACCTGTGACAGGTTACCAGTTTGAAAAGGAGCTATTGACCACCACCCTCTGGGTGCAGCCTGTCAGCCCGTTCCCCAGCCACCACACAGATCACTGGTCTAGACCATAACGCATCAGTTTCTCGAGGAGGAGGCTGTGGGTAACTGTGTCAAAAGCCTTGGAGAAATCCAGGTAGACAATGTCCACCGCTCACCCCACATCAACCGAGCAGGTTACTTTGTTGTAGAAGGCGATCGGGTTTGTCGAGCACAATTTGTCCGTGGTGAATCCCTGCTGGCTTTTCCCAATCACATGCTTCATTTGACCTGTGGTAGCCCCCAGGATTCATTTGATACCTTTCCCAGCGACTGAAGTAAAACTGATGGGCCTATAACCTCCTGGGTCCTCCTTTAAGCCCTAAATGGAGTTCCAAGTCAGTCCTGAACATCTTTATCCCTTTCCACCTTCAGAAATAAGGGCCTGAGCTAAATTCTGGAGAAACAAATATGCACATTACTGTCAGCTCCAGCAAGATTCTTTAACAATTTTGCCACTGTGTGACATCCCTCCAACTTGTTAGCCTTATAATACTGGAGTAAAAAATTAGTCAGTTTAATAAAAAAAACAGAGCTGGTCTTTTGTGTCGAGAGAGGGTCTTTTGTCACTCACTGCTCTGGGTGGGACCAAACTGCCAGTTTCCCAAATTCCTGCTGCCCTATCTGCTCTGTTACAAAGCCTGTGAATGCAATAAATTGGAAAGATTCAAGTAATGTAACATCCACACACCTTGACAAAAGTTTTTCATTTCTTGGTTCACGATTTCTAGGTTTACAACAATATTTCTAGGATTGATCTGTCTGTAGTCCACAAAAGATTGATACGTGCTGACATACAATAAAACTAACGGTAGGACTAGGACATGTTTACATTTACAGCAATGCGGTTTGAAAAGTATATTTTAAGAACATGGTATATTAGAAAAATACGGCTGCCAAATTGGTGGAGGTCTTTGCCTTGTTTGAAATGAGAATATATGAAGAATATTTTGGTAAGTTTTATAAACAACATTTTATCTTTTTGCAGAGTTTGCTTTATCTCATCAGAGAGATTTACTGAGGATCATAAGCTGCAAAAAGACTAAAATGGCAGAAAATCTCTGACAGTTAATTGCAACAAAACCGTCTGAGTCCCATGAGACAGCGAAGGCAATCTGTATCCTAAGGAAAATAAGAAATTATGAGGAATCTGAGGCATACTGTGCTATTTCAGTTGAGCACAGGACAGCTGGAAAAAACAAATATGTGAAGGAAGTGGCTGTCTGATATTTGCCCTCTATTCTAATGGGCTCCTTCTCTGCTTTCTTTAGCCCCTCTTTCTCCAGCTGCACAAGATAACAATTTCCAAGAACCATAAAAGTGAACAGAAACACATGCATTTAATTGTCTTATAAATTGAATTATGATTTATGACAGGTTTTAAATTTCACAAGTAAGATATTATGCAAATTCTCAGCAGACCCTTTCATTTAAAAGCTTGCACAAAATATTTTTTGTAGCTTCCCACTTGATTTTATTTCTGAAATAGACAAACTGAACACGTGTACCTGTGTCTGAAGGACCAGGCAGTACATGCTTAATTATGTTCAAAAATGTAATCCCTGAATTATGGAATGCAGCATAATTCATTTCTACATTAGCAAAAGTGTGCTTTAAAAGTGATGGAGCATCCCTCACCATATGCTTTATGGTTCTTGCATTTGCATTTACAAAGAAGGAACAACCATCTTGAATATTTTAATAGCTAGATATACAGCCACCGATCATTTTTCTTTCTTAGCCATCCTATCAGATCACCTCAGATAGATAGAATCTAATTCTTTTACTGTATCTGCTAACATATAAAAATCAATGTGTATTTGTATACTTATGTTTAAAACAGTTGCCAATATATAAGGACTAATCAGAAGACAGACCTGGCCAAGCATTTTGTTTCTGACAATGTCCACAAACTCTGCAATGCTTGAGAAAAGAGGGTAAAGACACAGCAAATACCGAGTTATACTTCCCTCTGCTGTACCCTTGCAGCTTCCAGCAAACTGCGACTAAGGGAATTCGGGAAGTAGGAGGTTTCATCTGCATAATTAAAACCCCTCTTGGCATTAGCCCACTGTTCTGAATTAATTGTAAAATGTCACATCAATTAATTTCTATCCAGCTGGGCTGGATCATGTATTGATCCCCTCCAACAGGAGGCTGAGTGTCAGGATTTTAAACAGTGGAGTGATAGAGTTGGCACACAGATTCCTGTTCTGTAGCTGCACCTTTTGGGGTGGGGGATAACGGAACAGTGCAAATAGCACTGCCAGGCACGCTGAGATGAATGCTTATAAGAAAAAGTCTGTGGAATAGCAATGCCTAAGATGTGTGCTTTGAACTGGACAAAATAGTAGGGAAATCCATCACAAAATATCCTGGGTATGCAGAGACTGAAATGCATTTTACTGTGTTCACCTCGTCTGAATTCCCTGTGCCCGAGTGTTTTGCCCCCACAAAGCTGTGTTGAGGCTAAGGCTCCTGGACAATATTGTCCTGGACAAATGCTAACACATTTTGGGGGTTTGGAAGCAGGAAAATAAACATCTTCCTTTCCCCTCTCATCTTCGTTGAAGAGAAAAAGAAGAAAAAATAGTTTGCTGTTTCACAATTCAATGACCATATTGCAAAACGCAGCGGCTAGGATGATACTCCGGGCTTTTCCCGTTTTGCTAGCAGAGCAGTTCCCACCTCTGGGAGAGACACGAGCTACTGCTCCAGAGCAACCCTTCCCTCAGAATTCACTGCAGGGCAGCATGCTCACAACAAACTGAGGAAGGAGCTACCTTTAAAGCTTTGTCGGTGGGATGTAAGCAGGACACCGGTTTTTCATACTGCTTCTTTCATGATGTATTTTATCCTGTCCATTGCTGTGAGGCAGAAGGACAGATAAAGACAGACACCAGAAGAACAGTGGCGGATTGGTGACTGATTTTTCAGAGCCTGAGCTATCACTTTATGATGGGATGTTTACAGGTTTTGTCAGGGATTTCCCATTCTAAGCACGTTGTGCTTCACCTCAAAGTTACGATCTATCAATTAGAGTATTGAACGGTGATGGAAGGCAAAATCAGAGAAGAGGATTTTCGAGAAATGCCCTTGGTGCGTTGGAGCTATAGATGACCCCAGAGATTATGCTAAATCCCAAACCCGGGTAGGGGAGGATATTAAAGCTCTGCAGCCGGATCTGTCTGGACAGGGCTACATGTTTTCCCTCCTGCTACAGTGACATTGCCAGCGTTGGTGGCAGTGACTGTGCGTGATGGAGACAGACCAGAGCACGGAGCGAGTGCAGGAGCGAGCTATGTGAAATGTGGTTAGGCAGAGCCTAAATAATAACATGGGATCACAGGAAAGTACTGTCCCCAGCGCTTCCTGGAATGGTGCCGGACACAGCTGATCCTTGGCTAAATTTGCCTTTAATCATACTCAGCATCAGTGTGGTGCTTCCTTCGCCTGGAACGGGTGATTTCGGTAGAGAACAGCAGGACTTCTGATACCTGATCAGGCTGCCCGATAGCTGCTGAATGTTAGAGGGGCAGATTCACCTCTTGATGGTCAAGGCCCGGTAATGAGAAATGTGTACACAGTTTTGACACTGTCCAATGCCAAAATGAGGATTGGGTAAGTTTTGCATCCCCCCATTTACCCTCAGCTCCCTCACTGAATTTGGGATCTTCAAAAGGCCTGAGGAAACCAGACCTTTGAGAATCTCATCCTGAAATGAAAGATGGTCATTAAAAATAGGATTGAGTACTCTGCATTTTCCCAGTGAAGAATCATAGAATAGTTCAGGTTGGAAGGGACTTTTAAAGGCCATCTAGTCCAACCCCCCTGCAATGAGCAGGGTCATCCTCAACTAGACGAGGATGCTCAGAGTCCCATCCAACCTGACCTTGAATGTTTCCAGGGATGGAAATATTCTCCTCTTCTCATTCCCAAAGAACACATTCTTCGGTATGTGTTTGAGGTATTTGTTGTACCTCTCACTGCCTTACCCCAGGAGCACAGGTGACCGAATAGCAGAAATGTGTCCTGAAGACTAGCATCTGCAAAGTACGTCTTTTCTTGCAGTATTTTTTCGTGGAAAACATATTGACGCAGTATTTTCATACTATCATGGCTAATATCAAATGCTGTTCTCAGACATTATTCAAATTGGGTTTTTTTTTAAAAAAAAGTGAACTTCTATTAATACCATATGGAATCAGATTAGCCCTGCTGCTAAAAGATTCACAAAGAAGGCAAATCCTTCCATCTTCTCCTGCCTAAGCAATAGCAAAATAGACATAAGATGTGTGATTACCAGTTTGCGGGTGATAGAATTCAAGGTCATGTTGAATTACTAATCATCTAGCCATCACTTGGCAACACACAGCCATGCATGCAAAGCCCACTCCACTGTGTTGTGTTACAACAAAGTAGTGGCAACGGGGAAGAAAAATAATTTCTTAAAATAGCAATTGTTTTTCTGGAGTTCACACTATATTTACCCCATAATTTCAAGTACAGGTTAACTCTAAATTTTCTGATTTTCTGTATTGTGGCTTCAGAATCAAAACTCTGCCGCAGTTAAACGTAGGTTTAAGTACCCACAATTAAATGGTGTGATTCAATGTTTTCAAGTTCTGAAGTGTGATGCTGCGGGGCATGTCTTAGGATTGAAATAGAGGAGAAGAACTCAGCAGTAACTGCTCATTTATTCCTATCTTCGCTGCCAGGCAGAAGAAACAATACTCAGGAAATTCATGGCTTTCCTTCACCACTGGATCACATGGAGCCGGAGCTTCACTCCCAAATCATCTGATGCCACTCCATAGCTCATCAGCATCATCTTTTTGTGCAGAGGAGCTTGGGAGCGTGTTCTCCAGCCAGCCGGGCTTTCTGTTAATACTTGGGGCTGTTACAGTCTAAGATAAATGAAGTTTAAGTTTCCATTCTACCAGGATTTGGAAGTTAGACAGACACCTCTCATGAGCGAAGCGTCACCAGCTATCGAAATGGTTTGAAGGGACATGTGTAGCATACAGTCCAGCGTAGAACTGCCCTGGTTTTATCACTTTTCAGACATACGTGATTGCAAAAGGGAGGAAGAATTTGAGTTCCAGTTAACAGCTAATATCAAGTACTTGGCCTGATGCCACACACATCCTACAGTTCTAGTGCTTTCCAAAATTATTTTTCCTTTAAAAAACGTATCTCTAGTCCTTCTTGATTATGAGCGGGGGTGGGAAAAGTGTTAGCTTTCGTATTCATTAAATTGCCTGAATGAGCCCCAAGGTAAAAGTCGCTGACATTCCTTGACTGTAACAATTTTTCCAGAATCTGCAGTTTCATCAAAGTGTTCCTTTGGAACATGTTTTTTTTTTTTTTTTGCAAAAAAAAATATTTTGGAAAAAAGCTGGAAACATTATTTACTTACTAATTTTATTTCAGTCATATCAAAATCATTAATTTCAACCACAGAAAAACATTTAGTTTTATCTACCATCCTTATGTATCTGGCTTAGCCTTTTGTAATGTGTTTTAATAATACTTTAGTATAGAAGTCAAAATAGGATAAATTGCAAAAGTGATCAAATACTTCTGTCCTATTAAATGAAGCAATTCTTCACAGCTTGCTGGACTTGAATGCATTTTTNCCAAACACCCGTGCTTAATGTTGATAATGTTATTGTATTGTTGACAATATTGACATTTTTAATTGGTGCCATTAGGTTTCAGAGTAAACAACTAAATTGCTGTTATTTTCAACAAGTCTACCTGGCCGCTGTACTTATCCTATGGTCCCAAGTGCCTCCAAACTCTTAATTGCAAAAAAATCAGACGTACCTAAGACAACAGCCAAATGGTCTGCAGGAGTTCTCAATATAAAAACCTGTAAGATAATAAAATACTGAGATGGTGGCTATAGCATTAAAAAAAACAGTAAAATTAAAGTGCAGTATACATACTACACCACTAATCTGCATTCAGTAAGAGTCTCAGTTTTAAATATATATTAAGCTGCTACGCAATTTCCTTTTAACCAGACCAGATCGTGAAAGCACATCGAAATTCTTCTGCAAAATTTATGTTTCATTCTGCTGCAGAGCACAAAGAACTTTAATGCACAACACACAAATTGTCATGTTCTTGTCTGGGGAACAGTCTTGAAATCATTAGTGGGTTTGCCAGCATAAGGAACATAACAGAATCTGAGAGATGCATATGGTAACAACTTTGAGTCTTATGACCAATCTGTTTTTTATAACAGTTTGTGAATACCTTTAAAGTAAATTGCATCTATTAATCTCTCTCTGATTTTGGATGGGGTTTTTATCTCATGTCAATTGTTTTTTTTTTTGCAGATTTTGATGTTTTCTGTTTTAAACGTATGTGCTGTGATTAGAATAACAGAGTAGTTAGGGATCATTTAAATAACATTTATCATCTTAAACCGTTATTGTTGGTTTTGGAACATATCTGGTCCTTTTAATGTGTTCTCCTTAAAGAGAAATAAATGACTTCATTTTCCTGGGAAAGTCCAATCTGTTCTTGAGAAAGCCTTCCCTTAAAGTTGCCTGTACTGTCGACTTGCTTCTCATTATGCTTTTTATTCCTATATTATTATTTTTTGCCAGTGTCCACCTCCAGGAAGCCAGTAGTGCCTATGTAACAAGACTGACACGTGGCGTACGGCAGGGAAATTCGCACCTTGTCGGAAAGGCCTAGTCCCACAAGAAAAACTGTTTGTCTGAAAGCGGGCAGCACAACTTTCATTTGCTCTAATTAAGGCATTAATGTCATTGTTCTAAGGTTCTTTATGTTAGGTTTATTAAGCTATATGCCACGTTTTGGAATGCAATTAATGTGTGCCTACGCTTTCCATTTCCTTTAACGTCACAGGGGATATATTTGATATGTTATTTAATATTTTAACAGAAGCTACAGAAACTGAGATCAGGCAAGTTTGTTATAAATGAAAAACTAAATAGAACTCAGTGAATCAACTTTTTTCTGGCAAGAGTAATTCCTTCTGCATCTTATATTCCTGCTCTATGTAACTTACATTTCGAAATCTACTCCTTAACATCAAGGATTTATACACAGTTCTCTTGGTTTACGGGCAAGATCATTTCTGTCTGTAATTAAATGAACAATAACATTCACATGAGGGTCATGGGAGATTATTTGAATTAGACAAATGTCATACAGATGAAAATGAATGCTCAGATCCTGCTTTCATTGTGCAGGTTGGCTTGTGTATTAATCTATCATCTGAGCCACTGGCGTGGAGGTTATTACTCTGAAGACAAGGTTTAACTGCGTAAGCGCAAGAATCAGGTCCCAGAAAATCTCTTGGGTTTGTCATTTTAAGGAGCTCACTAAGAAGACTTGTAGACCAGTTTTATTGCAGGATCACATGCCATTAAATGTTTTTATTAAAAATTAAATGTAAGGAGGAAATGCCAAGTTGTAGCATTACAGGTTGGGGTGTGGCTCTCCCAAAGTTCACACTCACCTGTATCCAGCAGCAGGATGGAGACAGCCAGAAGCGCTAGACTCCACGTCCCTCGCACACATGAACGAGCAGGTTTGCAGGATCAGTTCCTTTGGACCTCCAGGAGCTCTGAGAAAACCAAATTATCCCACAAATACCATGACATAAATTTCTTACTGTCAACACAGTGCTCCATTACTTACGAAGCTTTAAATCAAAAGAGGTGACGAACAGGCGAGGTATGGGGCCAGTGCGCCCTGTCAAAACCCCTGCCGTTCCAGCTTGCTTTTATTACAGTGATGAGAATTTCACATTGCATTTCTTACAGTGTCTTCTCTGCTTCATGCTGGTATTAAACAAAATTCTGCAGTTCTTGCCTAATGAGCAAGTGCTCATTAGTGTGAGTGGTTTAAAGAAGTATGCAGATGCAACACCTTCTCATTGTAAGGAATGAGTATTAATGAAGAGTAAACTAAGACTGAGGTACTGAATATAATTTAAATCACCAAGAGAGCAACTCCAGATAGTGTACAAGACTTGTGCTGTATGAGTGACAGGAAAAAAGACCAAAACTGAAGAAAGCATTTTAAAAAGCATAATGTTACTTAACTGTTAAGAACTCTTGCTTATTTGCTTCAATATTTTCCCATCTCTGCTCTCACACTGTTAACACACGCGGTATATATATATCGAGACTTACCTTGTGCATTCTTCATTTCCATTAAGGACATTGCTTGCAGCTGGGAAGACATTTGGGCTTGAAGGTTTGACTCAAACAAGTAACCCTTAGTTTCACAAGGAGTCCAGAGCACAGAGGCAGGAGCAGCAGAGAGGGATGGACCGAGTTGCCCATCTTGCCTGTAAGTTAATGAAGGAACAGCGTGTCTGTTAATGTAGGTGCAGTGCTTAGGACAATGTAATTAATTTTGTTTCTGCTCCATCGATGAGTAAAATATTAATATAAGGTCAGAAATAAGACATGGATTAGTTTATTAGCAATAAAATTTTTTTAATAGATTCAGTCGATGAATCCAGTTTCACTGAGGAGAAGGCATTATTTACAACCATCTACATAAATAGGAAGTTTAACTTTGGATCTATAGAAGATCTCAGAATCAATTCATACAAGGGAAACCATCATTTGGATGGAAATAAAAGATCTGAGATGTTGAGGCAAATACACCCCTGGTCCAAAGGATGAATACAAGGTAAATAAAAGATCTAAGATGCAAAGATAAATACAGTCCCAGGGCAAAGATTCCTGACTAATCACTAACTCATATATGTAATGAAAAACAGTTTAGGATCCACAAAACTAAATTCTGGCATTGGTTACGTCATCTCTGATATACTTCTGAGAGACGAACAGCTTGTTAGTAAGAGCTTGCTAAACCGATGATCCCTAAACATGAGGAATGTAGATGCAGTGGAATTTTTGTATTACTGTCTTATCTGGCAAAAATAAGAAATAATATATACTCAGACATGAATTTGGCTTTGACACAGAACAGCACAAAGTCAAAAAATATTTCTTTCAGTCCGGTAGAATTACATCTGACCAGCATTTCCAGAAATTCCTTTTTAAAATCCCCTAATAAACCCGGTGGGTTATGAAGTAACGTTGGACGGCAGGCACAGAACAGCAAGAGGCAATAATATATGTTGTTGGTTTTATTTACTTACTTATGACACAAGATTACTGTTGGAATATATGCTGGAAGAAGAAAATGCATGGACAGATAGAGAGACACTGCATTTCTATCCTGTGGATCACATTAGAACAATTTGGGGAAAAAAACAGGGAGCCAGATTATCAAAATGGTGTAGTGGACGAAAGCCATTTCTGTGGAGTACCTTCTTTGAGAACGGGTGTCAGAAGACAGAGCAAATACATTTTTACCTTCATATTCAGCGAGTGTTAGCAGTATTAGGTCGCTGCCTAAAAAGATATTTTGCAATTTTATTGGAGCTAGGACAGCCTTCCCTCTATCCAGCAGTAAAAATTATTGATCAAAATTAAGATTTTTTTTTTTCATACATATCAAGGTGCTATGCTCAGCGAAAAACATGAAAGTAGACTCTCCCAATCCCAGTCACGTACTGTCTCCTGGTAATAGACAATATATTGTTCCTGTTGTCAAACAGAAAATGAAATTTATAAGCGGATTGAGAGTCTTAAATACCTCCAGCAAGCTGTTACGAAGTTCTTGATAACCCATCCTACCTATTTAAGCATATCACCATTAATTTATCTATTCGGATACTTATTTAGCCTGTATCTCTGTCTTCTGTGTTCTATGTCACTTTTCAACAAGGCACAGATCTTAAAAAAGTGTATATTTAACCCCTATGCTTATCTTCCTGTCCTTTATCCAGCTATAAATGACATCAGTGTCAATGGGAAGACTCCAAATGACATCAGTCAGAGATGCTGAGTGCTTTTGATCATTAAAAGGGTTTCATTATTTATTTGCAATCATTTTTTCCCCAAAGGTTTTTTTGGTGATAAGTTCAAACAATTCATTACTTTTGAAAACCAAACACAATGCTTGGTCCTGTGATGCTGAATAAGCGTAGGAAAAAAAGCAAGGGAATTCATGGGAAAGGGTCAAGAGCTGTAGATGGAGCCAAAGGAAAAATGCAGCAGGAATCCTGAAAATCACTATTGATGGAACACAGTGAACTTCCCTGAAACCAGACGTGCTGCTCCCAGTTCTCACACCCCTGAACTGACACCCCCTGATGCTGCAGAAGCCAGTGTTCCCATGTTTGTAGCCCCTACAGAAACATCCCTGAATGCAGCGCGTTTATTATTTCCTTTCTCGCCAGGCCCAGAAGTCTTCATGGGGAAAGGTCACCGAGGGTAATGGCTGGTTCGGGGCATTTGAGTATTAAAATACAACTGACTCTCGGGTCCTGCCCCCTCCCTGAACAGCCCTGCATGGTGTCAGCGCAGGCTCTCTCCAAGTACTGTGCAGAGCCAGAACCATTAATGTCTGTATTTTTTTTTTAAATCGCCCTTCAAGGCTCACTTTCTCCAAGTCCACACGTTTCTTCCAGCGAGGATGTTGTCAAGTAAAGAATCGGAGCTGTAAATCTGTGACGATTTAAGACCTGGCCTTCCCACGGGTTTCACGGGGCTGTCAGTGCCTCCTTTGGGATGGCAGATTCCTGGGAGCGGTCCTGAGCCTTCCTTTTCCCTGCCTTGGGCTGAGAACATGGTTGGCCCTTAGCCAAGATGCAGAGGCTTGCTTAGGTGGATGTTAATTTTGAAGAGGCAGATGAACAAGGATAATACGTCACTCTGAAAACTCTGTGGCACAGTATTTATGATGGACTTCATAATCCTCTGCTGTGTGAGCTAGCACAGTTTTATCTCCAGTGGAAACATTTAGCTAGTTCTCTACAGAGATGGAAAAAAATAAAATGAGCTGTTGCATTGCTCAATACTCCATGCTGACATTAATCCGTGGGTGGACCGGGACATCTGAGCCCACGTGGACACAAACTGGGGCAGATGTGTGCTGATAACACAACTGGCACCCATTCGTTTCGTTGAGGGGAGAGGGAATGGGCTCAGCTCCACCATAAGGGTCTGTTAGCAACCGCTCAGCAAACTGAATTACTGCCAAGGTCCACTGGGAGAATTTTAAGCACCCATAAAAATGCAGTATTTATTCTAATATCTACCAAAGATTCAGGCCAAAATGGTGATCATTCACCACAGCTTAAAAGCGTATTTAGGGCTTTGTGTTCCAACTGCACGGACTCCAACATGAAAGTCACTATCAGATAATCTCTGTTCTGCTGTGGGGTACGGCTTTCATACCACGGAGGGATTTCCTCTCAGAGAACTTAGTATTTTCCTGAAGATTTGAGCAAGAAATTCCAAGTTCAGAAGCAATAATTCAATACTTAAGCGAATCCCACTTGGATGAGCTGTTGTTATCATTTTGTAGCAAATATTTATGTAGCATGTAATGGCCAACTCATTGAGACATGAAGATAATGCCAGTCCTTGCTCCATGGAGCCTGCAGCTTGACTGACGAGCCCGAGCAGATAGCCAAGACAATCTGTGGGATGGGGTGGGAGGCAGGCACGATGGGATTCCAAAAAATCCCTAACAAACCCCAGTCAGGGAATCAGCTTCCAAAATATTTATTAAGGTTTTCAAGGCTTCAAAGATAAAACAGTCATTCCAAACATAAACTCTCATCCCACATAGACAATACTTGTACTTACATGCGGTTGTCTCAATGAGCTTTTGTTTCCAGTAGAAAACCTTATTGCTGTTGAATACAGTTGCCGGCAGTCGAGTTAGCAGATGGGATGTTGACTGCATGTGGAAGGTCACAATTAATTGACCAAAGAGCTGAGTATGGCTTGTCTTGGCCTGTGTGGCTTAGGAGCAGCGTTAAAGGAAAGAAAGCAGGAAAAAGAGGAAAAAGGGAAGGAAAAGGGGGGAAAAACAAAAAGGAAGTGTGTTACAATCATGTTCAAACACAATATGTTTTTCCAGAGAAGTTCAACCTAAAGGAACTTACTTTCCAGACAATTTCAATGCAATATATTCTTTTACTAGAGTTTAAGCAAACCTTGAAGACTTTTCTTTTCCCACCAGCCAGTAACGGACAGAAACACCAGCAAGTACTGCAGCTCAGCCAAGATGCAGTACTTTGATGAACATTACTTGGTGAGCAAAGGTATTAGCATTTTCCAGATCCTTATAAGTAAAGCGGACAAGAAATCCCTTCACTGCGTAGAAAGAACAGTCTGGCTAACTCAGGAAAATGTTAGCACAAAAAAACAGCCAAATTCCAAACTACAGGGGAATTTTCTGCTCCAAAATCCGGGTTTAGAGTTCACCCTCTTCCTTGTCTCCTGAAAACCAAACCCCATCAAAAGCCTGAGAAGCGGTGCAAGTCCTTCTGTTGATCAGGGATTGCTGGTTGCCACGTCCCCAGGTGCACTGGGCTTTACTTCCACCTGCTGCTGAAATACGCACTGTGCAGGGGGCGGTTTCAGCCCACGTTTTCCCGGTCTGTTCAGTCACCTCCATCTCTGGGCTCGGCTGCATTCCCTTCCTTTTTCAGACTCTTCTTCTCATCCCCAGGCAGCTGCTCACAACCCACTCCTTCCTTTCTTGTTCTGACGAAGGTCTTTTAAGATTCATATTCCTTTTGATCTCTGGGCTCTCAGACTTGGCAAGCCAGCTGTGCAACTGCCTGGAGCCTGGAAAACTGCATTTTCCCAACTGATTATTGAGTTATTGTTATTTTAACTCCCTTGAAGTTGTTTACCCCAGGTATCATGTCTCGATCACCGTTTTGTTGCCCATTGGTTTCCATCTTCTCCCAGACTAAACAGCTTTCTTGGACTTAACTCTATAAATAATCTTCACATGCACAGGCTGAAGCGTATAAACTGCTCATGAAAGCAGTATACTTAATTCCCCTGGTTCTCCAAACCACAGTAGTTAAGATCAGCTATCTAGAACATTATACTAACAATTCCCAGATTTATAGGTTAGATCATTGGTGGAAAAGACTTCTGTGCCACAGGGACCCCAACTCTTGAATTTGCTTTCCTTCGTAGGTCTTCTCAGCTGTCTGCAATTCATATGAGTAGAGGGGGGAGGGGGTGGGCGAGTCACCACCTGAGGTGTTGTATAAGTAGGTATCTTCCTTCAAAAAAATCCTAGCAACCAGAGCTTTCACACTTTGTAAATTCCCTTGCTAAAATTTTCCCTTTGTTTAACATTTTCTAGTTTTTCAACACTTCTCTTTCCTTACCCTTCTGCCCCCTCCCCCCTTATAATATTTTTATACCACTTCTTTTTATGAACAATTTTATACCAAGAATATTTTTCCAATCTAACCTGGAGTTTCTTACTTTTGGGGATTTTTTTTGGAACTGAACCCAAGAGAACTCTTCCAGCATAAAATGGAAAATATTTTTCAAAACTTCTTAAAATACACTATTTGGGGGTAGGGCGATGCACTGAAAATGGAAAACACTGCATCCTACTACTTTGCCTAATTCTGCACTTCTGACACTTACAGTTAAAATGAGAAGCATAAATATCTGGAAGTGGCAAAAGAACTTGCAAATCCATTTCCGTTTTTCTGGGAAAATGTAGCTTAAATCAGACCTATGTCAGATTTATCAGCTGACAGGTACAAACAGCTGAGTCATGTGGTGAACACCCCTGACACGATGCTACGAAATCTGCAGTGGGAACAAAAGAGGAGATAGAACCGCAATAACCGCTGTCATCCACTCTGTCCTCCTCGGGTCTACGTAATGCTGTATTAGAACCGTTTGTGTCTTTTGATACCTTGAATGTGCCCGTGTGCCACATCACCGCTGACAAGGTGGCACACTACAACAGGAGCAGAGGAGAAGGCTTTCTTAAAGCAGCCTGGATCCATCTGGAATTAACTTCTCCTACCAACACCCAGTGCTCTCTTCACACTTGGTGCAAGGATGAACAGTTTTCCCTTAATTCAGCATGAAGGTGGAACTGCAAACGCGGTTTTGTGGTACTTCGTAAGAAACTGCTGGGGCCACTGCAAAATTCACCCAGACAAAACGTCCAACTGTTATATAAAATGTAGTATCTCATTGCAGAATTAGGAAATGTTCCTTTGCAATGCAGGAAAACTATTCAACATGCTGGTATTTATAAATAGCCACACATCGCAGTCATGAGATTCTGAAGAACACATTCTTTCCAAGAAGAATGTCAATGTTAATCCACTAAAGAGTGAGTGGGTGAGTGCGAGAGACGGTGCGAACGTGTGAGCGCAGCGGTGCAGGGTGGCTGGCAGGAGCTGCCGCAGAAGGAACGAAGCGTGGCTCTCCACCCCGCCAGCTGCCAGGGTTTGCTCACCTCCTGCCCCCGGTGGAGCCCAGCGGCTGGATCCTTCAACCCCTGGCACCGGTGACGTGTAAAGCCTTGTGTATCTGACAAGCTGTGCTGTCCTGAGAGAGGAAGGTACAAAAGAGAGAGACGGGAACTGTAGCACATAAGGAACAGCCTCAGCACCGTATCTGTGCACTGACGCTATGGCAAGGAAAAGTCCTTTTCCAGCCTTTGAAGGCTTTCTGTTGAGCCACTTTTGGGGTAGGATGTGGAGACAGATTTTGGGATGCCCTTGAGGAAAAGTCTGTCCTATATCTTCGGATTCTTCTAGACAATGGGACTCGCTGAGAGGAGTTCATTCTCTTTTCCCTGGCACATGATGAAAAAAGTCTGTCAGTGTGGTCTGAGTAGCAGAAAGAAGTAAAAGTTGTTATTATCGATGTGTAAGGCTTCTCAGAAAACGATAGAAGCAGCTCTGATTCCCTCCTTAGCTGAACAGTGAATGAGAAAGTCTGCAAAGGGATTGCCATGAAGATTTCCATCAGTCACACTGGGATGGTTTCTCTGCTGCAAACAGGTTCACACTCAACTGAGACAGGACTCAGATGTTATTTTCTATGTTCTGATTACACTAAAATATCTAGTAGCACTACATAAATAGCGAACTTCACTTTTTTTTTTTCAAATGTGAAAAGAAGTTGCAGGTCACTGAAAAAATTAAAAGCTCAAACCCCTAAAAACATTATATTACGATAACAAGGCTAAGGTCTAGAGGGACTTTTTTTTTCTCATCCTTCAATTTGTGGCAGAGATTTAAAAACCATTTTAGTAGAGGACAGATAATCCTAATATGAGCAAAAATTGAAAGAAATTAGTTCAGCGACGGACTGTTCACAGACACTTGGTCATAAAGCAACAAACAACTCGTCATTCTTAATGTTATTCTTCTCTAGGGAACAGAGCTTTTTGTTTGCTGTAATGAAGTGTTATAATTGAGCTCAACTTTACTGGAGCAGAGCTTTTTTCTTAAACAGCTGAGAAATGGAGATTTATTCTGGTTAAAAACGATGCAGCAGAAGAAATGTGCATGTGATATAAGCAGGTCCTGCGTGTGTAAAAAAATTACATTCTGTTACTTTCATTTTGTATTTTCTCTTTCAAGGAGAGGCATTTAATTTTCAATGCTAATATATGCTGGGCATAGAAGATCAGATGGCAGATATTATAATGAAGTGTTCTTTGTTTACAGAAAAAATTGTGTTCATGATTTTTTAATAATGTTTGACAGTTTCATCATAAAGAAATGGAGGTCACAACTGGAATTGCTGTTCATCATATGCCTCAGGCCTGAGGTTGATTTATTTTGTCACCAAGCTGAGCTGATTTTATTGGAGCTAGTAACCGAAACTTTTCTGGCATCTTTTGCTATGATAGTGCAATAAATGAAATCCTAATGCACCAGCTGTATCTCCCAGAAAACTCATCATTATCTGAATGCGGGCTTTCCCCTCCAGTGCCTGTTAACTTTTAAGGCTATACTGTTTTATAAAGAACTACATGTAGTAAGTAAATCAAGATAGAGGGGTATCTTTGCTCAGAGCTGATCAGAGCAGGTGCCAAATCAAGCACTGACTTATAGAAGAGACTAATATATAATGGTTAAAACAGCAAAATAGAAGTCCTATTCATGCAGCTTCGTCTCAGGACCATAGTGAGGTTTGTGGTGTGGCGAGATAATAAGCCCACAGGTGCAATTTAAATACCATCTCACCAAGCACATCAGCTAGAAAACCTCAGAGAGAATAGTTCTTGTCTAAATTGGGCTTGGCATGCTGTTTTACGGCACCCCTTGGAAATCATAGAGGATAAGCCTGGAAAATTATTTGGTCTAATGAAAAAAACTGGAAGCATGTAAGTGCTGCCTTTCATATAGCCAAAAAACACTCTACAGAAGGAAAAGGACTGTGACAGCAAAACAGAGACATGTCCCACCCAAAGCCCATCACCTATGGGCTCACTAACTAAAGGCCCGTTCCTCGCTTAATTGCACTTCCAGAGGAGCATCAACTCCACTGAAGTGGACTGCAAAACAACCAGTGAGTTTGGGGTTTATGATTTCTCCATTTGGATCCTTAGTATGCTTTTTACATCAGCAAAGGAAACCTGGGGACTTGCAGGCTGGTTATCATTTATACAGCGGTTTGCTTATAAGCACAAATCAAAACCTTAGGAGGGAGCTGAGCGCAGGTGGGACTTTCTTCTCCCTTACGCTAAAGACCAGGTGTGTAAAAGCCATGACATTTTCCCACTGAACACAATTCTTTTTTGAAGGTAAGTTTGAGTGGAGACAGAAGACGAGTATTTTCCAATATACATCAATTTATATGACCAATTTCATATTTTCACCACTGCTTAAGCAATATGAGGTTGTCTTTGTACAAAAGAAAATCATAACTTCTCAGACATTTTCTACCTTTTCTTAACCTATGTCCTAGCAAATCATTGTTTCTCCCTTGCTTCATGCTAAGCTAAAGAGAACAACAGTCTGACTTTTAGGGTTTTTTTTGGAAATGCCTTCAGACCAGTTTTCAACCCAAGTTGACTGTATATATTCCCTTTGGCAATGGGACATACTGGAAGGTTTACATTCTTTTAAGATATTTTTCCTGCAGTTCTCTGCACTACAGCAAGATGTCTGCTTCTTGCACAGAAACCCCAAAGCTTCCACGGCAGGAAGGCATAATTTGCTCTCTAGAAAAAAAACAACCTTCCACTTGGCATGATGGACCATTTTTTGTTCCAAGTCCATATTTTCATTTTGGTTCTCCCAGTCATAAATGTCTTGTGATACTGAGTAACAACAACATAATCTGAAAATTATGCACAGATGAATGAGATCGTTCATAGCTGTTATTCCTCATCTATGACTTACGCATTCCACAAATGATGCATTTTTTACCTGCATGCTGTTCCAAGGCATACATGCCATGCACAGTGGCAAATATTTGAAGGGAGCCTGGCGTAATGTATGACCCTATTACCCACAGGTCTTATGATCCATCCTGTAATAACCTATTTTTGGTTTGAGACTGTTTCCATCTCTTAAGAAGGTCTACCTTACTATAATTATTTCTTGATTTAGTTTTGTTTCCTAGACATCTTAATTCACAAGTTTTTAGTTGTTGCTTAATACAAAACATTAAAAGCAGATTCACACCCAACTATTAACCGCTTGATGTATCCAGACATTAGCTAATAAGCTAAAATTCATGTGTTGAAACAAATGTTAATAGTCTGGGTCTGCCCTCAGAGGCCATCTGAAATGAGCAGAAGAATCTTTCCCGTCACTGTTACTTCAAGTAAGTCTCAGGTCGCCAACCTCCCAGAGTAGGAACCACAGTCATTTTGACTTGGTTCCACTGGGAGACTCAGCACATCATTTTCTGCAAAGCAATGAGATCTGTCTGCTTTCATGAGGGCTCATTAGCTCTCTGCTCAGCGCTCCCCGCCCCATCATACAAAAAAATGTAAAGAGAGGAAGCAATCCATAGAGCCACAGAATGGTTTAGGTTTGAAGGGACCTTAAAGATCATCTAGTTCCACCCTGCCTGCCGTGGGCAGGGACACCTCCCACCAGACCAGGTTATTCAAAGCCCCATCCAGCCTGGCCTGGAACACCTCCAGGGATGGGGCATCCACAGCTTCTCTGGGAAACCTGTGCCAGTGCCTCGCCACCCTCGGAGTAAAGCATTTCTTCCTAATATCTACTCTAAATCTCCCCTCTTTCAGCTTAAACTGTTACCCCTCGTCCTGTCACTACATTCCCCAATAAAGAGTCGCTCCCCGTCTTTCCTGTAGACACTTTAAGTACTGGAAGGGGCTATAAGGTCTCCCCAGAGCCTTGTCTTCTCCAAGCTGAACAACCCCAACTCTCTCAGCCTGGTCTCAATCCACTTTTCTCCTGGAGAAACACTGGGCTAACTCACAGGTGTTACTTTTTAACATGATAGTACATTCGTTAAAGCATTGCTTACACAAGACCACCGTTGCCCATGTCAGACTGCCTCGGAGAGAGTTATGGACCCTCAGACCTGAATTTCTCTCTCATCCCAGCTCCCCTAAATTAAGTCAGAAGAACATTAATGGGATGGCATGGGCACTGCACTTGCCTTTTTCTTTGCAGAAGCTGGCTGCATAAAGGACCCATTTTACTAGATCCTTCATTTGCAGCCCGATTGCATTCTCTGCTATTGCACTTCTTTTGACCCGGCCTTTTGAGTGTTTGACTTCAGTGCTGAAGAGAATACGAATAAAGATGCACAGATAAGGAGCTCATCAGATCATGCATTTTCTCAAAGACACAGGAGAAAGAGAAGAAAATATTTCTCAGAAGAGCTCATTCAATTTTTGTTCTCTTGGAGGCTTTGGGGAACTGGCTACGTAAAAGTAATTTGTTTTATACCTCTGAAGTTTCAATACCAAAGGAACTTTGATAGGTAGAATTAACTCTGTTCAAATGGGAAAGGAACTTCATTACCTCTCACTGCTGTGCAATAAATAACTGTCACAGAAGAGCAGTAAGAGACTGGTCGCCTGTCCTAGCTTCGTCCCACGGTCTGTATCAGAGTTGTGAATCCCCAGCCTCTGTCCCGGCACAGTATGTGATAGCTGGGGCTGCGGCCTCCTCGCAGCCTCCAGCTCTCACTTTCCTTTTTCCTTCAGCACATCCAAGAGGCAGCTAAACCCTCCCTTCTGAAAAGTCACAGCACTCTCCTCGGTTGCTGTTCAGGACTCTCAGTAGCTCCTGTCTCGCACCATGACCACCTCAAGTTCTCATCCCCGTGTTTGCAAATCAAAAGCGCGCCACTTAAACTGTCCTTCAGCCTGTGATTATCTCTGGTCAAGTCAAAAACATCTCCAAAATGAACATGTAAGCCTTCAGGTTTTAATCCCAAGCAGCTCCCCCCAAAATCCGGTGGCAAGATCCAAATGCAAAATGTGTTTGGAGAAAAGACATCCTCTGATCTCATGGACAATCAGGGCTGTCTGCATCCTTTTCAGTTCACATCATCTGCTCTCCTCAGTGACACTGTCCTCCTCTTTCTCTCACGCTGAAATATAAAACCAGAGCTTCCCACAGCTCCATAATGCGTTCTCTCAGAGCATGTGTCTCTGCCAAGCTGAAGGACTTGTAGGGCTGGGCCTGCCTTTTCGTCACCTGTGAAGGGCCAAATGTATTCTTGGGCACAGAGACTACAATTTTTGTAAAATTAATCTGAATATTCTAAATTAGACCAAGTTCAAGCTCCACAGTTCCACTTGCACTTTTACTGGGAACATGCCTGGATTTTCCCATGTGACAGGAGGATTCCTCTTTATTCTTGACATAAGAGAAAATGATTATATAAGGAAAGGTAAAAAAGTGAAGTTGAACTCATGGCTTTCCATGGAAAACATTATAGGTGAGTTGTGGATTAAATAACACATTTTATTTGTAGTAAGTCAATAAGAGCAACAGCACTGAGAGAAACAAAAGAAGAAAAGCTGAAACAGACTATAGACAAGTATGCAATCTACTAATTTAAGAGAAAAATATAAGCTAATTAAGATATTGATCCACACAGTTAATTGCCCCATGAAATTAGAAAGTGTCTCTAATTCAAATGAGATGCTTTGCTGACTAAATACTCAGTTCCTTTTGCTCCTCATTGCCACAAGCTTGAGTGTCTCAAATGGAATCGGATGAACTGAGTTTGAGACAGATTTGGGAATGTCCTTCTAGAGGGGTCAGGCATGACTCCCATGCAGCCACTTTTACAGGGTCCGCCTATGTAGGCATATTCAGGAAAAGTCACCTGAAATAAGTAAAAATGTGTATTTAAAGCAGATTCCTAAAGATTGCATTCCTGTTTAGTGTGTAGTTAAATGCATATGTTGAAAATTAAGGTGTTCGTCATTCAATTTAGGTTAAATTATTCTGGAATACCAGCATACAGATCATCAGCGCTCGTTACGAAGGGGCATCCATCTCACAAAATAACCACAGTTTAACTGTTCAGTGTATACGCAAATCTGATCTCACACATCAAAGTATTATTGTCCTAACACTTAATGTGCAAACATCAGATTTTTATAATCTTTTTCTTATAGGACATAATATCGGGCAGATTTTCCTCTGATTACTCTCATAAGATGATGTATAGTAAGGAAGTCCTTTCTGTGGTGCTTGATTTCTATGGGTGGCAGTGAGCAGCTGACCACAAAGCCAGCTGAAAGGAGATGAAGCAAGAGAATATTTCAAATTTGAATTAGATAATGTATTTAAATAGCTAAGGAAAAAAGATGATCTTTTGCCTAACTCTTTGGAAGGAGGCACAGAACACCCTTGGCTTTTTGTAACCTGAAGTGGTGCGCCCTGAATTCTCTGAGGACTCCAGGTGACGTGAGCAGGCTTTGCTCCACCTCTCCCTCCCCTTTTTTTGATTCCCCGCCTGAATGAGGAGTGACAAGGTGATCTCCCCGCGAACGTGGGCCTCCAGCTCAGCTGCCCACGGTGCAGGCCATGCTCTTCACCTTGCTGTCCAAAAGATATCCCAGCCTATAGCTAGGGCTGGTAAATGCAGCCACAGTAAACCTGTCCTGTATTGTAACACTCAGTAATTTGATAAAGGCATATCCAGGCTGCTCCCAAATTCTTTTAAGCTTGTAGAGTCTGTTCTTGGCATAACTATATTGCTACTATATATATATCTTTATATATTTATGACAAACAAATAAATAAATTTACAATAAACATAAATTCATATGTGAACTAGTTTACTTTTCTCGCGGACGAGCACTCTGCACGATATGGCTCTCTTCAATATTACGTGTCCAGAGTCAAT
The DNA here is from genome assembly GCA_013398815.1 of Ibidorhyncha struthersii. Classification (NCBI taxonomy): domain Eukaryota; kingdom Metazoa; phylum Chordata; class Aves; order Charadriiformes; family Charadriidae; genus Ibidorhyncha; species Ibidorhyncha struthersii. The sequence goes on from VZSZ01008268.1 coordinate 205,158, forward strand.
TATAAGCCCTTTATATTTCCCTGGCAGGAAGGTTAAAATTCAATTCTCTTTTATTGCAGTTTGCAAATATAATATACTCTCCAGCTGGTTTGGAAAAGCTCTTCAGTTAAATCATCTTGTGCAACACTGCTTCTTAGTCGCTAGTACCTCCCTACACCACAAACTGACAGCCCCACACTCCCGGGGTATTTATTGGTCTGCTCCTTAGATGTGATAGTTATTTTACAACGTATTTATTTTTTTCTTGAAATGACCACATAGACAGTTTTGGTTGGTTGGGTTTTTTTTGGGGGGGGGGGGTTTATTTTTCTTTTTTTCAGTGGGGACACAACTGTGCTTTTAAATTAAAAATGTCTCCTAAAGGCTTTGAGTCAATGCTGTCGTCCTTTATGCCTCTCGCCAGTAAATTAGTTGCTCAGTTCTTTTTGTTTTCAGGGTTTAAAATACTGTTACTAGCAGAAAGTAAAGTGATGTGTTAGCATAGCAGAGTTTGCTGTGTTATTGAACTGAGGCAAGGAGCCCAGAAAACTAGAGGAAAATGATCCATTGAAATCTATAATCCTTCCCTCTGCCCTCACCACAGCTCCAGAACATGAGATTATTACGCTTGTTAGAATAACTACTTATCTGCCCACGGCCAGGGCTGGTGTCTACTGGAATGTTAAAAAGGTCCGCACCTAATTACTGTGCTGACTCTATTTTTGTCCAACTCATACTTCAGAGGAATCCGTTATAGCTTATCCCTCAACCAAGGAAAGTAAATGGAGTTATTGGAAGAATGAATAGACCCCAAAAGGGTGAGAGAGGAGTAAAGAGGAGGATTTGAGCGCCTTGCTATAGGGTCCTAGGAAAGCTGACATCCTTCAGAGTGAGTTAAGTGTTTCTGCTACCAACACCGCAGCTCCCCAGTCCGGCCAGGTTTTCCTGCTTTTCTGGCAACAAGGCTGTCTCCTGGCAATCCTGGTTGTTACACATCTGCATCGTTTTGTCTGATTTTCACTGGATATTCCTTGGGACAGGGACTGTGTCTTTTCGGCATTTTAAGAGTTAAGACACACACACCTGATACCTAATTACTATATACAAGAAGCTTAAAATTCAGGGCACCTTTGTTGGTTCTTACTTTCTATGACTCAACAAATTTGTTACCTTGAGGTGCCAAACACAGCTGTGAGCACAAGAGAGAGGGGGAAAAAAAGGTCATTTTTTCTACTACAGGGGTGTCTTCTCATTTCATAGAAACCCACTGATGCTGACACCGATATATTGTGTGATGGTTTTCCCTCTCCTCTTGTTATTTTTGTGAAAGTGCAAACCAGCACCTTCCCAGCAAAATCTGTCAGCCAGGAAGATTGAGTATCTTTGGCATTTTCACCGGCAGAAATTACAGCGCTGAAAACAATAGGTACAGTACCAGTGATGCTGGGGGAGATCGTAGAAAGCTGCATAAGTACAGAAATTCCAGAAAAAGGTGAAGCCCAGCTAGTAAAACACTTCCCAAAGGAAAAAATGTGACACACTCTTTCTAGATGCTTGTCCTTGACTGCCCTTTTTCTAAAGGATCCAATTAGTATTCCCACAAAATTTATTAGCTGCGCTGTTTTGGTGGCTGGGATTTCCCCTCACTGCCAGAGAGGATCGTCAGCCTCTGGGGATGCTCAAAGCCGTTACTAAGGGGGTTAAAGCCTCTGCTCCCCAGCGTGAAGCTGCTGCTGCTCTCGTGAGGTCTTAACGCTCCCGGCAGTGGCAGAGAAAATGTCCCTTGCCCACCCCTTGGGGGTTGAGTGAATCGATGCCTTACACAACGCCCAGCCTTAAGAAATCTTAATTAATGATTGCTGTGTTACCTATTGGGGCGCCTTTGCAGAGAAAGCATCACATTTTTACCTGCAGGACTGCAAAGTGTTCGTTTTCGCAAACTTCCCACACATGGTTAGGCACAATGAGCGCTGGCAGGTCACAGGAGACCTGGGTAATAGGTCAGCGCAGCACCAGAACGGGCCTTTTCTCCTCAGAGTCCCTTTGAAGGTCAGGGATGGAGCGGGCGGCAGACAAATCTGCTCCTCTGTACGCCCCACTCGGGCTGATTATGGGGAGAGCGAGCGCAGTTCCCCCACGGCTTCCCAAAAGCACGGAGCCAAACGTGTCACCACAGTGAAAAAAATAGGATCCTTAATGAGAAATTACTCACTGTGGCTCTTGCTCTTTCTGCCTCTTTATTATTACTGCTGGTTATTTCTACCCCATCAGCATGCCGCAGGACCAGTCCCCCCACCATACAGTGACAGACACCCTACAGACGACACAGAAGGGTGACAGTCCCTCCTTCAAGACTAGAACAGAGCTTGGGGCGTGTTAAATCTGGGGTGTTAATCCATGAAGTTTTAGGCTGCTACTTTTTGGCCGTACCCCTTATGTAAGCAGGGCTGGTACAGAGCTAGGAAACCCCTCCCCTTCGCTTGTATTTCTGAAAAATGGAAGATTAAGTTCAGTTGAAAGAGTTCGTTCCTCAACATTTAAAAATGCATTGCCTTGAATTTGTAACGTAAACTCGACATCTCACCGAGACATAAAAAATAGCGTTTGGCTGCAAATTCGGCTGCAAGTTACAGAACAGAACAACTTGCACTGTACAGAACTGTAAGGCACGATGAAGGCATCCCCAGCCCCTTCGCCTTTAAAATGCCATGGAAGCACAGAGGCTTTCGGCAGAACACCTTATCTGCTCTCGAAAGCTGTGACACTTCATCCTTTCGTTATGAAGACCCGGGGGATTGCTTACTTAGCATCCACCAGAGGCAATGGCTAGGGGTGAGCAGTCACTGCAGCCAGAAAACCCCAGTACGGAGCACAGGCAATTACCCTCCACACGCAGAGACTTCGGAGCTGAATTGTGCTGAATAGAGAACCCCTCCGGCTGAGCGAGCCATGTGTGCCCAGGAAGAGCAGGCACTTTCGCTCCGCTGAAGAGCAATGCAGTAAGTGACTTGGATATTGCAGCAGGCACCGGCTCCCCAGGTTCATCCGGAGCCGGAGCCTTGCAGCTTTTGCTGGGGGAGAGACACCCTCCGGTCCGGGAGCAGCGTCAGAGCTGCGTGATTTTTTTGTTGTTGTTGTTTCTAACTGAAGTGAAGGAATCGAGCCGATGTGCAGCGACACTGGCTGTATCATTTTGCATGGTGTGGATGTGTGTGTATTGCAGGGGAGCGCTGGCTGTATGGTCCTGGGCTGAACTAGTACTGTTAGGTTTGTGGCTTTTCTCTCTAGTCGTGTTTGACAGCGTTTAAACAGAGATGGTGCTGAATAACCTAACGTCAGCGTACCTTTGTGTGCTCTTTCTTAATTATACAGCATGCTTCCTATGCTTGGGTGCAAACTACTTTCCGTACCATCACTCTGATGCTGGATTTACAGGGACTGAGCCGTGGGATAATGATAAATTGTAGACTGCAACTCTGTGAAGGAGTGCCTTGGTGATGATTAATACTTTTGTTTGACTTCAGCAGTTATGGCTAATTTCTAGTTTGAGGTAAATACTTCAATGTGGTCTGAAATTGCAGATGCTTTTTTGTAGGTAAATGTTTATAAGCAGCACTTTGTCATAGCATAGCTGTGGTTTTCTTCAGATTCAAATGTTCCGTTTCCGTACTCTGCAGTAACAGCTTTCTATTTGTACAGGGTAGGAGGGGGAAAAGCATGATTTAAAGTTTGGGTTGTAAGAAGGGGGATTTTTACATAGTTTGAAAGCGTTTGCAAAATTATAGTTTGGGCAATAATTGCGGGCCTTTGGGAGAAACTCTGTGCAGCATTTAAAGCAAATTTGACTATGCAGTTTTTGGTCTGTTAATTTAGGGACTAATATTAAGCTGTATCCCTCTGGTTTCTGGCTACAGCATTCTCAGTGACTTAGGAGGCTCTGGCTTTAGAATAACTGCCTGCCTCGAGAATAACTGCCATTTTGGGCTTCAGGCATGTTTAACTCTTTAAGGCAATGCATGCTAAATTTTTTAGAGAGCAGTACCTGCAAGTGCCAAAAGTTAGCGATTCTTTTCTTGCTGTTCAGTCAAATATCAATATTAAATAACCATCGGTCTCTTGTAAAGGAGCACTAGTGAAAGCAGTCTTTAATTTTCCAACCTAATTTTTGTTTAAAAGTTGGGGTTCATTTGGTTATTGTAAACTATTGGGACACATATAGGAAGCCTTTACATAATGAAGAAAAAATTTCCTCTTGGATTTATCTGTCATTTTAGTTGTGAGCAGAATTTGTAGTGTCCCTTCATTAGAAGGGATAATTCTCAGAAATTAGACAACTGAAGCTCAGTTTCTGCTGAAAGAGTTTTTTCAGGGATGCTTCTATAGATGTGTGTAATGTTTAGTCCCAGGCACAGCTAACGACACCGAGAAACGCCCTGGAAGTTACTGCACATTTCCACTCATATGCAACATGCATGTCTTGGAGACTTTTCTCCTTGAGATTGATACTTGGGTGCTCATAACAGCTATTTCCTCCGACTCTGCAGTCAAGAGAATTTTCTCCTTTGTGCCTACGAGAACCCTTGTGACATATGGTGCTACTGAGTTGCAATCGTTAAGATAATGAGCAATTAATAAGCGATAATTATTCTTCATTAGCTGTACAACTTTGAAGACGGACAAATCTATGAAGAGGGTGAATCGCATCTGAATCTGACCTGCTCCCCTCCTCCCTTTCTCTCCTATCCCGGCTTCCCCCTCCCTGTTTCTGAGCACTCGGTGGTTTTATAGTCACCCTCATTTAGGGATCTGAACCTACAATCAGTGCAATTTTTCCGGTAATGGGGTTCATGATCAGGTTCACAATCAGTGTGTATGTCACCTGTCCCTGTTTTCTTCATCTAGATATCCAGCAAAGCCAATAATGAATTTGGAACAAGGATTTGTTATAGATATTTCTGAACGAGCGTTGTAGACCTAGTATTGATTTATCTATCACGAGGAACTAGCAGGGATTTTACCTGTAACTCGAACATACTCAGAACATGCAGTTTTGACGACATTATCATCAGACATTTTCAGGTAAACTAATTCTGATAATTTAACAAGCTAAAAATTATTTTCTCTGTGGAACAAAATAGGGGGAGGAAAAGAAATGCAAATAAGCGTTGATGTTGGAAAGATACTGGATTCATAATGAGAATCACAAGATGAAAAGAAAGATTATAGCAGGTTTTATGCCTTCATGCAGTTCTGAGTCTCTAATCAAAATGTGTTTCCTGAACTGGAACCTTAGAATTATTTGCCAGATATTATTGTTCATGTCAAATTCAAAATGGAGAACGTTAGGTATAAAATCTAATTTCTCAACAGTCTGGAATAAGTATATTAGTAAACAAATGTTCTCACTTCTTCATCCTGTCTTCTAAGTAATCCTGGCAGGAGCCTTGCTTATAAGTCAAGTTCACTTTATCGCGTGGCAATCTCAGAGAGATACACGCAAAGGGAAGTTTACTGCTTTTATCCTACATTGCCAGCAATGAGTTGCAAGTCAATTTAATTAATCAACAGCAGTTGCTCAACATTTGTCATCACCTGAACTACTTTAATTTACAACACTATGTCTCTACCACTTTGTCACTTGTAGAAGCACTGTTGTTTCCTTACCATACGAAATACAACTGCACCATCTTGTCATTTAAGTACCAGAGACAAAACTTCCAGTACAAAACTGTATAAAAGAATATACAGTGGGTGGATAAACATGCTCCATAATTTCAAAGCACGGTGAAAATGTGTCATAGTTGCACCAAGAACCAATGATGCAGACAATGTTACATTAAAAGATACAACATTCAGCACATTCCCAAAGAGAGAAGCTTAGCTGTATTCGTTCAAGAGTAGAGAATTTTTGTACCGTGCTTAGTACAGCTGTCACATTTATAAAGAAAAATATCTTACAGCTTGTGACGTCCAAAACGTGCCACATATGTAGTCAATAGTTTCTTTCCAACTACAAAAGGAAGGACATTTTCTTTCTTTTGTGTTATTCAAGGGTAGATTTTCTGATGGAGTAAACTACTTGGATATTTTATTCATATGGATGAAAGCAGATCTCTTAGAATCTTCATCATACTTATCCGCTGTGAGTATGAAGATTGAATTTAATTGGAATTTTAAAAAAATTTCAAATATATGCTTAAACAATCAATTTTCAACAACAAAATGAATATGCTATTATTTGCTACTATCACTTCTTACCAAGGGCAACTGCTTAATGCTCTGTAACAGCTACAACTCAGAGTATTTTCTTCACCCCAGTGACTATCTTCACTTTCCACATCCACACAAGCCCCCAGAACCTACTGTGCGAAAGGCAGCAGCGCAGCAGGATTCAAGGAGGATTAAAGGACTGAGATTGAGTACTTCCTAAATACTGCTGCCTGAGCTGTTGTTTTAAACAGGAGCAAACACAATGTACTTGGCTCTTCCAAATAGTGCTCAAAAGGTATAAATATGCACCCAAAACACATCCAGAATTAGAAAGACCATTCTCTACATTTTGCAAAGTGCCTTCAAAGTGCATCTGTAAAGCAGTCTGACCTTCAGAAGATACATAAGAACTGCTCTATGATTTCTCCACCTTATGTACCTGTTCTCTAAAGCTCTAAGCAAGAATTCTGGCATCTGGCTTTCTGGAAGATAATTCAGGACACTGAACTCTAAAATAAACCTGTGGAAGTATGTATCCTAATAAACTTGACGGTCAGTGACAGACTGCAAATCAGTTATCCGATGTTCACTGAAACATCTGGAGGAAGCTCCAAATGCTTTGTGCTCAGTTCTGAATCTTCATGAGTTTCATGGAACCTTTAATGATCTTTTCATCCCTTTTCAACATAAATACAAAGGAAGCAGCATGTGAACTGAACAAGGGTTTGCTTGAGCAATGGCTGCAGAGCCACGTACCTTTTCTCAGCATTATTTCAGCATTTAAATTTCAAATGTATTTTGTCTAGCCCTGGCGAGACTAAGCCTCTGGGGGTCCTATCCACAGATATTCCGAATTCAGAGTAGTCAGCCAGAGAGATTCCTAGACAGGAAGAACATCATATCCCCAGTGTCAGTCAGTACTTTGTTCAGAGGGAAAGATGAGAAAACGAGACAGAAGGTTGCTGAAAACACAGATGCTCACATTTCTTTTGCTAGAAATAGAAAAAGGATTTATTTCTTTTTATCATAAATCACAGGTTTTCTCTTATTGCTTTGCTTTAGACTTTCAATCACTGCTGATGGCTGGAAAGAGCCACACGCTCAAACAAATCTAAACTATCTGGTGAAAAAACCTCCCCTTTCTCTCCCTGCTTCATCTGATTGATTTCATGATTACTGGGGAATTTGCTGCATCACATATTTAGTTTGTATTATAAACTGGTCCAAAGTAGCTGATGTCACCCATCCAATTTTTGTTTCCGTATTCAAATTCAAGCTCCCACTCCCTCTGTCAGCATCACCAATATATCTGTGACTTCTTACCAAATAACCGTATCACGCCATATGTTGCAGAATTGTTCTGGATTTTCACCAGCTCAGTTTAAAATTCAGCCCTCAGTCTGAGCATGATTCAGCTAGGAGGAGATATAGTAATAGATCTCACTTGGAGACATTAAGTGTTTGTCATGTTGAGCCTTGGCATCTCGATTCCTTTACCTCCACTATAAAAATGGAGCATCTGGTCAGTGGGGTGACCCAAGTCATTTTGTGATCCTTGTGCTTTCCTTATCAGGGAAATCAGGGGAAATAACACGACATATCAATACCTCAGAGTGCCTGAGCAGCGCTTGCTCACTTTCAACAGTGATTTTTAAAAAGCCTGGTGGGAGCCATGAGCCAGAAACCCCATCAGAGACTATGAAAACCAGTGGGACTGAGAAGAGGAAGCCTCAGCCTTCAGCACAGAAGGAGACAATTTTTGTCAGCAAGAGCTTGTCAGGAAAGTGTCTCCCATTATTAGAAGTCCAAATAATGGTAAATCATAACTGTTCAAAGTCATGAAACTTGGATAATCCAAACCAAAAAGACCGAGCTCTGAAAAAAATAAACACTGCATTCTTTTTGTCTTCCATTTTGGGGGGATTCTTTAGTATTCATGCTTCAAAACTTTCATCTACAAGCATATGAGAGCATTTTCAAAAAAAGAATTTGAGATTCTTGCAGTCACCTCACCAGAGCTTCAAAATCATCACCACATGTAAAAATCATACCAGTTTAAAAGTTAGATAACTTCTGTATTTAGAGCACAATTTTACAAATTATTGCTTTCTCTTTTTTTTTGTTACAGTTTTACATCATCCCTGTCTTTGTGTCTTACAGCCAGTAGAAATTTTTCCTAGGAAGAAAAATGGAAGGATTTTCTATTGTCTGCATCTGCAAACCACCAGAAAATACTGTTTGCTGGATTGTATTCTCCTACGGAGTTCACTATATCATCATTGCAGTTTTCTGAGTTGTAAGCGAAAAGCAGCCAGAAAGGAAACACTCGAGTAAAGCAAACTGATGAAATCCTTCTTCAGTTGCACAAGTATTCAGAAAGATCTCTACTTCCCCCTTCCCTGTGTCGTATTTGGTCAGCACACTGAGGATGACTAGTGTTATATTCTCTCACCGTTCAGACTCTGTCACGCCAGTACAGCATTTGCAGTTCTCATCCTCATGTTCACTACAGCTGTTTTCTGGAAAGAAGCAGACTCTCCTGTTCAGAAAACACCTGCTGTCAATTCATATCTTTCTCCTTCTGCCAGATCTCAGTAATGAGCTCTTTTAAGAGTTGTCTGGAGAATGGGAACAGGTTGATAATCACATTCTAGCAAGTAAAAAAAAAAATAAAATCTAACCCATAATTGCATCTGTAAAGGAGTTCTTCCCCCGCCGCCTTCTGCTCTGGGTCTTGATCCCCGATCTGTGGAAGGCAATGAGGAGCCTCCCACTGACTTTGGATCAGAACCCAAGAGACTTCTGCGGAAGGTATATTGAGAATATCTTTGGTAATCTACAGCTCCCTGCATTTGCAAGAGTCACTCTGCTTGTGGTGCAGGAGGAAAAAAAAAAAAAAGGAGTGCAAGAGATCCTGACCTTGCAAACACTCGCCTTTGTGAGCAACCCTCTCCTGTGTCAACAGCCAGCCTTCCACCGTGGCTTTGTTTGCCTGAATCCTTGCACATACATTAACGATTTATAACGGGACTGTTATAGACAATGAAGTTATGTGCCATCCTGTTGTTTTCTAACACTGGTTTGATTTAAATTATGTGTGGGACAAAGGAAATAATATTTTAGAAGAGGAATGAAAGCATAATACAAGCACAAATGAAATTTGGTTACAGATGGAGTTTAAGTTGACAGAATAACTCTTTTATGAAGAAATACTGTGCCTAGAGAGAATGTTTTGTATAGTACTCCACAGCCTGGGATTTGATTTAAACTGCCCTTTAGACATTCTTGGATCCCAAAATGTAGCGCACTGGAGCAAACCGGCACAGGGATATAACTTTTTCTCGGCATTTACTTCATATAATCCTCATAAAACTGAGATTTTGGTAAGAAATAATAAATGTGTACAAATGAAGCAGTATCTCTGAAAGAAACAAAACCAAAAAACTCCAGTAAATCAAGATTTGGAAAGGAAATGAAAGCAGCACATATTCTACAGGAAAGTTTCCTTAAACAGTATTTACTACTAAAGCATTTATTGTCATTAAGAGAAAAAGCAATGTGTCACCTGAATGGGTCCCAGGGGGATATACCTGTCTCTTTTGGAAGCAGCTGACCGCTCCAGCAAGCAGCTAAGGGGAAAGGCGTGTTTATACCCCGCTTCCTTCCCGGCTTGCTGGACAAGACTTGCACGGCAAGGAGTCACAGGGATGGCCGAGATCAGTATTCGTTTCCAAAAATATTCTGTGACACCATGGCTGATTAAAAGGATACTGTCTAGCTGTGAGGAAGCACAATCCACACAGAAACCATCACGGTCCACAAGAACAAGAGGATGAATAACAGTAAAATAGTGAGAAGGCATTTTCTACGTAATTGTTTACCTGTACGCACACACACAGATGCAAACCATAGGGTTCATCTTTGGGGTTTCCACCAGCTGCCCATTAAAAGGGCTGCTAAGAAGGACTTGAGAGCCACTGGAACCCACAAGCAACACAAAATTTTTGTGGCTTTTATCTACAGTATGAAAGGAATATATTAAGTTTCTTATGAAACAAAGAACATTCAAAGCTTTTCTATTCCTTTTTTTTTTTTTGAATACTCAGCTACAGATGTGGCACCTCTGAGCTTCCTTCCTTGAGCTTGTAGACCTGAAGAAATAGTACCTTACCAGCACTGCTCCCTACCCCTGCCCGCGGGTGAGGCAAGCACAAATTAAATACAAAAGACATTGAGCTACAGCATGAAATTTGAGTCAACAGAACAGCTTTCTTTTGGTTCCCCTGCAGCTAAGATCTTGCTGTAAAAGTGATGTTATGTTTTCAGGTGATATTTAATCAAACAGTCACTTGTTCATAAGAAAACACCTGAACTGACTGCTAGGCTTTTTTTCTTTTGGCTAGTGCTAAAGCAGACATGTATCGAGCATGGAACAAACTCTTCGGTGATATTTCCCTGGGTTCCGAATATCTGGCCTTGCTATACGTGTAGTAGCTGAAACCTATCAGCCTACACGTCACTTCCAAATACGAAGGAGCAGTCTCACTCATTGTATACAAGAGCGTTACCATTGCTATCATAGCAATCCCGTCCCGTGGATTCAAAATTAAAGTGTGTGTGTAAACATGCTGCTCTCAAAACCATTGATATATGCTCCAGTGACTTCCCTGGGCAGTTTGGTAACAGAGGACCTCATTGAATTCTTCTTAGATAAAATCCACAGAAGTTACAGTTTAAAACTAAATTTGAAAGGCCATTTATATACGGGAACCACAGGTGCAATGAACCTGGGCTGAGACTTTTCTTACGAAGTCTGTGATTTAGTGGTTTAAACTTTCTTGGTTTTCTGAGATGAACTGAAAGCGTACGGGCAGTCTATTGCTGTGTCTCAGCTGGCAAGAGGTAACTTCTAAAGATACCTTACCTCGATTGCTTGCTGTCTTAAAAGCATAACCCTACCATGTTGCAAGCATAATTCTAATAAAAAATTTGCTACCCTATCTGCAGTTATTGCCATGTTACGTGTTAGTAATAACTGAAAGATATCCACATAAGCTTTGCTAGAAATAGCTCTAACCCAGCTTGGAAAGCCACTTTTTCAGGTGAATGAAGTAAAGAGCTTACCCTTGAAACTTTTCTTCTCCAGGAAACATGAGTCTCTCTAAGCTTCGGCCAACTGGAAGCAGACTCTATAGGAAACTGCTGCAGAGTCCACTTGGAAGCTGACTCTAGCACAAGGGTTGAAAGAAATGAATTTGGCATCTGAAAGGAGGTTTTGTGGAGACAACGCTTTCTAAGCAGAGGACAGAGAGAGGTTTGGCAGGGCTGATGCAGACATTATTGACGTTTTATGTCACAAAGGGGTAATCCCAGATCTAATTCTCAGCCAGCTGAACTTGCAGTGGGCTTGAAGCCCACCCTTCCCCGGTGCATGACTTAAGCGATGCTGTGTGACTCAGACCACGGTCTCTGTGTGGGCAGGTGGGTGTTAGAGACTGTCAGAAAACACACACATGCAAAAAACCCCACCTTTTTGGCACTAACCTGTGGTTTTCTGCATTCCCTACTACGCACCCACCAAAGATAAAGCCTTTGTGTGGACAGTTGTCAGAGAACTAGCATGGGAGTGTTGAGAAAGGGAACAATTTTGCCTGCTTTAGGTTGTTCAAACTGAAAACACCTTTGTAAAGGAATCATTCAGAAGTGGAAATCAATGATGGTTGGCATCATACTCAGAACGTTGCCTTGGGACACCAAAGTGAACAAATGCTTTGCTGATATTTTGGACTCAGTGCAGGAGAATTTTCCGAGTGATTTTCCATCTCACAGCAAGAAAAATATTGCATTTTCTTATTTACATGTGGGCATCTATTTGTAGCTTAAGTAAGCATCTGCAAAACAATGTCCACAGCAGTTTTTTAAAATCAGTTGCAGAGAAGGAAATGACACAGGCACTTTTAGCAGAATTTTATCTACCGGATTTGGTAAGAATGGGATACTCTGTATAAACAAAGTCTTGTTTCCTTATTTGCGTAGGGATCAGAACAGTTGTCTTTAGCTTTCTTTTCTCCTGACAATTCATTCCTGTAATCTCCTTATGCTCCTACATTAAAACCCTTGGCTAAATTGAGAGGTCGCTTAACTGACAATTTAAGCAAGACATTAGTAAACATAGCAGGAGGCAATGGAACAAGTCACCCCACAAAGAAAGAAAAGCAGTAAACAATGGGAAAGCTGTACTACCTCACCTACTACATTTTATTCCTTTTTTTAAAAAAAGCCCTGTTTCTTGGGATGACTTGCAAGTTACATTTGCTTATACTGAGTTTGTGATATGTAAAATAGTTTACACCACAGTTAGGTCTGTTTTAAGGATATTTAACAGCGGTGAGCACGTGAGCTGCATGCAGAACTGCATGACTGGAGGGCCTTGAGAGTGCACACATCCAGGAGAGCGAAATACTGAGGCAGAGATTTGAGACGGGCCAAGTGACCTTGTTTTGGGGCATGTGGGCATCCTCAAAATGGCTCTGCATCAGCTGAAAACATCTTTTCAAGTGCAAGGTGGATGACGTTACAAAACCTTAGGTGAGAAATCACACTACAGGCGATTCTGGGTAGCTCCTTCTCAGAAACAGGGACACCGTTCACAACACTAGCAGGTCGCTGTTTAGAGTTGGACAGAAATAACCGTGGCTAAGAGCAGTGGCTTGTCTAAAGCACTGACCGGCATGTCCTGGCCACTCTCGGACACCCAGGAAGGAGCAGTTCCTGCCACCAGCTCACCTCTGGGCATGGGCAGCCGTTAGAGGAAGGAGCAACTGCAGGAAACAGGTTTCGGCTACAGGGAAAACAGAATTTCAGTCAATGATTTTTCACGACAACCGGGGCAATGCAGTCCATAGAGTCCAGTGTACTGGCTGGGGCATTCTCACCCCAGGGAAGCCCTCTGTGGAACCGGTTCCCAAAGACTATCAGGCAACACGAGAGCCTGATCATCTCAAAGAAGTGTTACAGAATTGTTCTCTCTCTCCTTACAAGTGATGTTCGGTACAGATCATTCTCCTATTGCATTACCACCCCACCAGAATAGAATCCCAAGGAAATAATCACTACCCCAAATTGCTGTCTCGGTCAGAGTTTTGATCCTAGCAAGCAGAGGAGCCCTGGCAATCTCAAAGGACTTTGCCATCACTATTTCTCTGGACCAAGGTCACGGACAATAACCAATACAATTAGTAGGGCATTTCAAATATGTTTTCTGCAAGAACCTGATTTTTCCTCTAAACAGATAATCTTGGGGAGGAAAAAGTCTGTCCTTTTCAAAACCCACATTTAGTATTTTGCCTTTTTCAGTGAACAAAATAATCTCTTTTTTTTGTACATGCCAATCACTAGAGGGTTTTTGTTTGTTTGTTTGTTTAAGTCTGTATCTCTGTGTAGGGTATGTGTAAAATGAAAAATGAGCAATTTAAACTGGAAGTGTAAACACAGTTGAAAAGTTTTTGGCCCATGGATACAGCGAGTCTCATTCTAGCAGAGCAAAACCAGGATTGCCTCACCCTGGAGCCAGAGTAGCACTACCAAAGTGCCCCGGTGGAGAGGAAGGGGCTGTGTTGGAAGGAATTCTTCTAGAGCACCACCCTAGAGCTGCAGCTCCTCTGCTCTCTCCTTTTCCTCACTATCTTTTTCCCCTCTTCATCACGTGATCCAACATAGTTTCTCGCCCGTCGAATTTCCGGGAAATGTGTGAAGCTTGATCAGGAAAATAAAAGTTTCTCCCCTAGCTCTATTAAATTCTAGTTTTCCTGAAAGAAGAGGATCTTTGAACAGCAGCAGGGTATGTGATTGCAAGCGGACATTAATTTTAACATGCAACTGCCCAATAGCACTTTTCTGAAATATGTGGAAGTTCTACTGCACGGAAAAAGTCAGCATTTTTTAGAGCAGTTGAAGCCATAAAATAGAGTAGTAACCACCAGGGGAAAATAAGAATAGCTGTTCCTTCAACATCTTTTGAGTGATTAGACTAATTTTCAACCTTTCCTGTACATGATCTATTATTTAATACCCCACCTTACTTCATATCAGCATACATCTTTCTTTTCTAAACTTTTGTTTTTCCTCCATTATTGACGCGTTTCTCTCTAAAATAATGGATTTTTGCAAAATGCTTCTATAAGAGAGATCAGAAAGTAGGAGCAGCTGCAAACAAGGCTTCAGATGGCTGTGCCAGTTCTCCCGAGTGCAATGCACTGTCGCTGCTGCTATTAAGCATATTCCTCACCTTGAAAGCCAAATCAAACAGAATTTTAAAACAAGGAATAAAATTAGAAGACCAAACATGTAGGGATGAGGAAAGCTAGATCTGATCTGATACGTACTAGGATAAGTGAAATCAGAATTAGGCTTTCTTAATCAAGATCTCGATATTCTTTCCCATATTTGTATTATCATGAAATAAAAACCAGTAAATGCTCTAACGATAACCTTATGTCAGAGGAAAAAGCAGGGGGACAGTCAAGTTTCTAAAATTTTTTGTCTTCTCTCACATGACATAAGGGCTAACTATTGCTTCTTTTTTCCACTTGATCTTGTTATAAGAGTTATGAGTTTTCCCCCCATGATTTGAAGAAGTGTATACGAAGAACAAACTATTTCTAAACAGATTTTCTGGGCAAAATTTTCTGATTTCTATTCTTATAGTTTCTTCTGGTTGTATTAGCACTTTCTTTTTTTCCACAGACCTCTGGCTAACATAAACTTGTATTTGATTAACATGTCATTCAATGAGCCCATAAATGATATTGGCATGCAGGTTATTTAATAACTAGTAAAGTTGTTGTAAAAACACGTTTAGCAAGTGAGAATGCACTTGAATGAAAAGTAGCCACGTCTTCAAAATAGCAAAGTTAATTCTACAAATGTCTTTTTTTAGATTTTTAGATCTCAGTAACTTTCTGAAAAGCTACTGTTTAAAAACATTGACACTAGCATGAGCACGGATCATAAAACCTGGGGTCATTTACTTGCAATCCTTCTCAAATATGTGGCATTTTCTTGTACAGCAGAACTACAGGGACTCTGAAAGGGTGCTGAGAAAAGCACGGCTCGGTAAAGCCCTTGCTGGTTGCTGGTTAGAAAAGGAATTTGAGAAGGAATAAAATGCTTTTTCACCAGACTACAAAAAAAAAGGAGGATAAAGAAATAGCCTCCAGTTGCTGGAACTGAAAAAGGTGAGGAAGTGCAAGTGCATGCAGAGGGGAAAAACACAATTCTGCTTGGCAAAGAGGAAGGAATGATGAGCAGAAGGTGCTCAAGAAAACACTTCTACGTGAGGAAAGATTTGTATATAATCAGCTTCTGTTTGCTGAATAGCAGGTGCCGACATATTTCTATCCAAGCCAATGTTATTTTCCCTGCTTGAGTGGCATAGCAATAAGAAGTACATTTATTATTCATTAAATGGCATCAAAATACTTTAATATGCCTCCGCGTTTCCAAACAGCATTCAAATCACAGCAATACAACACCCTTCTTACCTAATTTGCCGTATTAACAGCCAAATATTGTAGTTTGTACTTTAAACTTTCTGAGTGCTGGAAGGGGGAGAGTAATTTTCTTCACTGTGTGTTATAGCTAAGGTAGGATGGGAGAGCTGGCATTGCTGGGGGAGCAGGAGCTCATCTTGCTAAAGCATAGGACCAAACATTTCCAGACAATTTCCAGACAGAACGGAGAATCGTTTAGGTACCCAGAGTCAAACCATTAAAAAGAAGCGTTTCTCAAAAAAAAAAAAAAAAAAAAAAAAAAAAAAAAAAAAAAGGAAAGAATTATGAGGTTTGGCCTTATACACAGTTCAGTTCTCCCATATTTTAAAATAGAATTAATAAAATTCATGAAGCTCTGAGGGTGTGAAATGTAGAAAATTTCTGAAGTAAAGGGAGATCCATAGATAGATGCTCTAGTATCTGTCTGCATTGTTTTGTGTGAGGGTTTGGGGTTTGTTTATATATATATATACACACACATACACACACACAGAAAAAATAAGAAAGAAAAGAGGGATCAAGAAGATTTACTCCTGCGGTTTTCTCTGCCTGCTGTTTGGAAGCAAGTCTTCACAGTGCTGTCTTAACTGGCCACAGGGTCCCAGCCTACATTTGCATGATGGAGAGCTCTGCATAGCATTTGCCGGAGTGCCACTGCATGCCAAAGTAGATGGAAGATGATTTATGGACTTTGTTGTTTATGGGGATAAATGAGGACAGAATTATGCCTAGTTCACCGTGTCCCAAATAATTCCTTGAGGTTATAAAGTTTGCACAGCACTGTCTTACCAAAGGTTTATGCCAGCATAAAATTAAAATAATGGGAAGTGAACCACTGAAGCGGAATGCACAGGGAATATACCAAAGCACATAGTGCTATGGGAGATGAATTTATCTACAACTGAACCATATCAGCCATGGAGAAAAAACAAGTTTTACTCCCAGCTAATGCTCAGTGCTTCCCGTTAAACAAACACGGATTGTATTATTGTCACCAAGTGCAGCATTTGGCAAACTATATCTACAAATAGAGTCCTGAAAAGTTTAGAGAAAAGCAAACGAATCTGAAAGCTAAATAGTTTTTTCTCTTCTTTAGAGATTAGCACTTGAAACATCTAACAGCAGGTACCAATATTGTGTCCTGTTAAATACAGAGAGAGAAATAATTCATTAATCTAAAAGCAGGCTGTGATACAGCAAACAGTAGAAGTGGGATACTCTGCTCTTCAACCAGCATGGAGATGACCGCTGCCATTCCTGAAGAGAGTTCAGAGGCACTACAGACGTGCTCCTGCATGACTGAAGCTGGCACGAACATCTCACCAAGATGGCTGATAAGGAATATGCAACTCCATTGAGATTGATGCTATTTACTGCAGTCTCCCGAATAAGAATATGGAACTCCATGTTTTTAAAGGATAATTCCCAGCCTGTGCTGTCTTTACAGTGACAGAAGTGCCATTCATGAATTTCAGCACGTCCTGGGAGCTAACGCTGGTTTTATAATTTATTAACATCACCGCAGTTCGAAACTTAAAATGCAACACTAATCTATTTGCTATAACTCTGGCCAAAGGCTTATTGCAAGGAGTTCTCTTTTTGGTGCCTTCACTCTTGCTTTCATAGCTGTGTAATAAGATCGGGCATTGAAAAACTAGCTGTTGTGTGGGACAAATACTACTGAAGTGGTTACATGAGGCTGTAGCCTCAGTAAGCATGGGAGAGGATTTACTATTCAGTTACAAAACGGAAAAGTCCAACATTTGTAAATATAACACTCTGAAGAGGTTCTGTGCTAAGAAGACAAGCCTTCCAAAATAGATTTCTATCTACTTGGTCCAAGTCCACAGTTCTTCAATGTTTCTGTGAGCAGTAATGTTTTTGTCCTGCAAGACAAATACCCATTGATTTCAGTTTCTAATGACTGCTAGGTCAGGCTTGCTACATGTTTGCTTAATTAATTTCTCTGACCTTCTTTCCGTTTACTACTCAGGATGACAAACTTCCATTTTACCAGCTGTGTGGGTGTTAGTCTAAAGCACTTATGATGTCAAAGGCTTTGTATTAATTTACTAGGCAAGTTATTTCTAGCCATTTTTTTGCAAATATGCCTGGTCAGCATAGATTTACGATTTGTTTTTTCAGCTCAATCTGATAACCGTTTGTCACATGGATTTAAATTAATCTGTACACATTGACCTACAGGAAGGAGGTGGTTACTGTTTCTTGAGATATGAGGAAGTAACCTGAATTCCAAGGAGGATTTCACATAAAGACATTAATTTTTAAAGTTGGAAGGTTCCTTGTAATTAGCAATGCTTCAATTTTCTGCCTTAACATTCAACAGTAGAGGTGGAGATTGGAAAGAGAAGTACCATATCCAGTGAAAAGACTGCAACGTACAGGGTATTCTGGGTGCCATCCAGCAGAACAAGCGCATACTTAGAGCACGCATTTAAGTCTGACAGTATTAGTTGGACTTAGGTTAAAAGTGAAAGGCATAGGAATAGATTGCCTTCTAAATCCTGCCTAGGAACCTCTGTTCTCATTAAAGTCTAAGAGAATTTACGAACGCAAACACAATTAGGTACCTTGGCTTTACTGCTTTACTTCTCAGGGCTGCCCTAAGTACATATTTGAAGTTAGGCACATGCTTAAACCCTTAGGTGAAAATTGCATTCAGAGAAGTGATCTAAAATTAAAATACCGGCCTTAATCTTGCATACTTGCAAATCAAAATTATTTTGACAACAGGTTAACATAAGACACGGCTGAGACAGAGAGCCTAGAGCTAGATGGATTGTATGATTTAATGCTCTGCAATTAAAAGACAAAGCCCAGAGATGCTGCCTTTCAAATCTGAGTGGTAAAGTTCTGCCAGGATTCTGTTGTCTGCCTGCGTGCCAGTAAACTGGAGCAGTTGCCATGATACTTCATGGAAAATTATTTAATTCAATGATTTATTTAGTCTATTTAAAGGAGGTGGGATAAAACACTGGGCTGCTATTGACATGATAATTATGCTATTATTTATTTTTTTTTAATTAATACTGAGCAACCTGTACTGCAGCCAGCTTCAAGACACTTCAGAAGTGCACTCCTCATTCTCTGGCTGGAGAACAAAAGCCTTCATTCTAGGCACGGGTAGGATAAATAATATTTTCATTCTAGGATCCTACAGAAAACTACTTTTCCTAGAATCTTCCATGCACAGGCAGAGAAAACAGACTCTTGATTTTACTGTCTCAGCTTACAGGGAGATATTTACTTTTTTTTTTCCTGTCTCTGAGAAATGAAATATAAGCCAACCTTGCATCAGAAAAGATGGAGTCCCGGGTCTGAAGATCCCACAGAGGAGAAGCTCAATCCCTGTCTCTGTGCTCCTATAACTCAGTGCACTATTTACCCAGGCAGAGCTGGACATGGCTTTCCTCACCCCACTGACCTGGGATAAATGATTATTTCCACCTGTCCGTCCAAAAACTACCCATGGCTCTCCCCTTCCTGCTCGACCCCTGCAGTTCGCCCGCACAACTGCCCTTGTGCTCACTCCCAGACCTGCTCGGGGCTCTTAAGGGGCAAGTTTGTCAACACTTGTTGCACAGGTGAGACAACACGGATTTTTATACCAGAGATTTGGCATTGGGGTAGAGGGAAAGGAAAGAAAGGAAAGAGCAGCCGGGCACAATACCCTCAACTTAGCATGTCCGACCGCTAACCTCCAACTCTTTTTAGCAGCTGAACTTTACGTAACCACTGGAAAAGACTGCTTCAGCTCCCATGGGAGGCAGCAGGGTTTTTGGTGCTAAAGGCCGTGGCTATATTGCCGTTGCCCACTGTTGAGGCCAGCGGGGCAGAGGCAGGTGACTGTCAGTAACTTGTGGAAAGCCACATGAATTCAAAGCTGCCTGACCTGGAGAAGAGAGCCGTAGTGAACTGCAACCCAGCCTGGTGCAACTGTATAACACTATGTTGTGTTAAATCCTTAATAGAAACAGTCTTCAGAAGCTATTTTAATCACTTAAGAACAGTTGGACCATTTAGCACATGGTTACCATCATCTACTTATTATGTACTTAAAGCACAATTATGGACAAGAAAAAAATGTTCATTTTCTATTGACCTCTTTTTACTCAAGTGAATTAAGCGTACTTCTCATCTGCATTCAGAGTCCCAGCTGCTTCCTGGCTGAAACAGATTCTGTAGGCTTTTTATATCCAGTAGCAATGCAGCAGTGCCATATGTAAGGCCGGGGTGTGTGTGGGAGCTGGGATGTCTCCTGGCTCCTGAATTATCAGGCTGTTCCAAGTTCCAGTGCAGAATCATTCCCAGCATGGTGATTCATGAGGTAGCAGAGAACCTCGATGCAATTCCCAGACTAAGTTTTCAGGGTTAGAAAAGCAATTTTGCTTCTCAAGCTTAAAAAAAAAAGGNGAGACTATTAGTTATCCAACAGACTGGAGGTAGAGTGAAAAGGGTGAATGTATAGTGATGGAATTTTCCTAAACATGTATAAATAGCAAACCATCACACTTTCACTGGAAGAAGCAGGAGGAACAAGTTACTATGCTTTGAAATGCACCTGACTTCAGTGACTGAAATATCTTCATATGTAGCTTCAACAACCGACAAACTGCATCTGAAATACAGGGCAACGCACGAGAACTCCTGAACACGCAAATGCTCATGTTCCCTAAATGGCATTGATGCAAGTTGCTTGCTACCCTAATTCGCTTTGTCAGAAGACCTTAAACAGAAAGGAATGGAGGGGGGTCCCCGCAGCATAAGCCAGTGGGAACAGGTACCAGAGTGGTGTGCAGTAAGGTTGTCCCCAGTTTCTTAAAAGTGAATTTGTATCCATTCCTAACCACTGCGCTTACGTTGTCATTTGATGGATGGATACGCATAGGCTAGCTGCATTTCACCGGTAGATTGCTAATACAGCTTCAAGGTTATATTTATAAGACACCTGGCAAATGCTTTAATTGGTATCCACTGCAGTAGGTCACCAAGAAAAAAAAACAACAAACCCCAGTGTAGCATTCGGGAAACAACTTCATAAGCTTAGAGAAGTTTTAAGTTGGACAAAACAGCCTATCGGGACTGAAGAGTTGTGTGAAGACTTGGTACTTTAAACTAGACCTTCAGTAGATGCCAAGGGAATAATGTGAATGCCATTCTTTGTGGTCAAGCTTAGGTTTTTACACTGGGTACTATAATATGTAAACACTTCCTACTAAAAATTGCATAACAACAGAACTGGCCATATTGAATACCAGATAACTGCTGGCACTTATTTCTCAAAGTCAAAACTCTGCTTGGACTTCCCTTTAAGAAAATGAGGGTTTTATTAGTTGGCAGAGAAGGGGAGGTGACACCAAGGGGAATTTGGCTTGGGAATGCAGTGTTCTAGTCAGAGCATCCTTTCTGGCAGAAAGGCTTTCCTCAGATAGAAAGTTCAGCAGCGTTTCCTGCGACTGCTTAGCTCTCAGACCTGGTTTTATGGAAGCCTCAGAAGAGGTTGAGATGGTGCTTTCAGACGTGCGGACCCACCCAGCCACGCACAAACCCCACTACCTTCTCACTGCAGAGTCAGCAGTGAGTCAGCACGTGGCACTTGGAAAAAAAACCCAAAACACATGGTTGAGGGGGAAGACGACTAAAGTTTGTACTCATCACTGCACAACATGGGAAATGCTGAGTGTAGGCTGTCAGCCTATATGGTCCACTGGTTTCATATATAGATGTCTCAGAAGCACAACTTTACTCAGTCTGAACATCACAGTGGGTCTCCCTCTCCTCAGACCTGACTGACCAGATGCCCACATGAATAATACTGCCCCTTATTTTCCTGCTTGTAGGGGTAAGTTTGCCAGAAAGATGATGACATTTGTCAGGCATTTGTATTTCGGTTAGCCCAAAAATACTGGGTTTAAGTGAAGCAGACGGAAGTTTCTAGCTGCCTACAGTCTGCCTTGTTGAAGTCAATGCAGTTTTTATGAGGCACTTTATTATTAAAAGAATTTCTCTAGAAATCAACCCGCCCACAGCCAGTCCAACCTTTACAAAACTAATTTAGTTCAAGGGTGCTCGCAGTCAAGTAAATGCAACCCAAACATTATTCTCTGCTAGGGAAAAGTCATTCAAAGAAAGGTACCTAGCAACATACAGACCATATTTTTAACATGCCCATAAAGTGATGTTTTCTAGTTTAGTGCCGCATATTTCTCTGCTTTTGAATGATTTGCAGTTACAATGTTCATTCAGCTCAGGAAAGATGCCCTGGGCAGCTCTGCCATAAGAGCCCCGTTATTTCCTGGGGCTGTCACCGCAGGGCTGCTGCCCTTGGTGACGTTACACACATCAGGCCGTTGGTGAGCAGCCTCTCCAACCGCCATCCTGCACCCCATCTTCTTTAGCAACCAGCCAATACGTGTCTTTCCTACTTTGAGGCTTGGTGTATTTGTAAGAACTAAATTTTACAGCCGTCTCAGGCTCCTCTCCATTGGTGTCCCCCCGCCAGAGCTGCGGGCGCAGGTGGGGCAGTCATGCAGACGGGTAGAGATGCTTAAGTAAATCTCAATTTGCAAGGTTGGATTTGCAGAGCATGCTTAACCGGAAAGCCCAGCGCTGGCAGGCACTGACCTGACTTACGGACTGTGGGGCAGCGCTGGATGTTTCTGTTATTAAAGGAGCCGCCTCGTATCTTTGTTAATGTATTACTCTTAGGTAGTAATTACTTTCAGTTCATTCGGGAAAATAAAAAAAGGTCATGTGATTTTATTTGCCTTCCTTTAGAAGTGCTAACTCTTAAACTCTGCTAAAATTGAGGTCTGTGCTTCCCCACTCCAGGTGACCCGAAGCAGCCAGCCTGAAGCAAAAGAAGGCTCCTTGCCTTGTGCTGCCGGAGAGCAGCCGTGGCCCACGTTAGCTCCTGCCGCACAAAACCCGAGCATCTCACACACCTTTGCACCCCAGGCTGTACACACCAGAGGTCTCATTTTTGTGTCAATACAGGAAAAAAAAATAACCCCCCAAAACCAAACAAACAAAAAAAAAACAGAAGAAAATGACAGGATTTTTTAGTAAAGAGGAAACCATTTCTCCCCAGCCACCACAACCAGATAATTCTTCCTCTTAACCCGCGGTGACAGGGGAGAAGATCGCAGGCTTTGTTATTTCTGTGAATCAGCTGATGTCAGAAACACTGCAAAAACTGATGAAAACCAGTTGTCTTTGTTCCTCTTCTAAGAGAAGACCTACGCTGAACCACGATGGAGTTATAAAGGCTCTTTCCTCCACTTCCCTCTCCCCCTCCCCAGTTCAAACCCCGCTGGAGAAACGCGGCTGCTGCTGGCACAAGGGCAGGAGCAGGTTCTGAAGCCAGCACTGATGGAGCAGCACCAGGCAGAAATGCAGCCGAGCAACAGAAAAGCGAGGGCTGGTTTTGAGCTGAACGTCCTGTGTCCTTCCAGATGCTGCCAGACTCATCTGTGGCATGCGGAACCTGCGGGAGACCTGGAGTCATGCCTCAGCATAACGCACAGCACTAGGACTGCCTAGAAGACCTCGCAGGGAAAACAATCCAAGGGGAAGGAAAGAACAAATAGTCCAAAAAACAAAAAAACCCAACCAACAAATCGGTTTCAGATCTGCATTTGCACATATATAAAAATTCACCTTAGAAAAGGGCAGTTCTGTAACAAGGTATGACTGCAGTCCAGTTAGTTCCTATCCTAACATAACCCTTAACAGACGAGCGCACCAAACAAGGCAGGAAAATTTAGTCAATTCTAACGGTATCATCTTGCTCTCTGCACCATTTTAAAGCTCATTGGCTGGATGCTCTGTACCGAGGTACGTGTCTGGAGAGGTGGTGTTCAAAGGTAATTCTGTCTTTTTCAGGACACACAGATTTGGGGATGTAATTTCTGTCTGTTAGATGTGTACTCGTTTCTGGCCCAAAGTCAAGTGTTCTGCAAGACAACGAGCCTCCATTGCCAGCATTTGCAATTAACTAAATCTCCAAGAGCGCGGACGTAAAATGAGTCTGTGACAATAAACAAACAAATACCAGTCCGGGGGCAGCCAGAGACCCGCTGGGACACATCTCACCTTATTATTCATAAGACTGAGCTGTTTGAGCTTAGTTTCCTTTCATGCATGAAGAGCTTTTGAGGAATCTCATTATTGTACTGAATATGTAACTATAAAGAGACAGAGTTAAACAAGAAGCAAAGCTCAGTGCGTGCTTCTAAAAGTATTAGAGCTATATTACTTAAAGATATAAAGAGAGATTGAAGCTGAAATTGGATCAGACCTTTAATATTTTCTCTTTTTTAATGGGGAGTTTCCAGGAGTCATCTAGAAAGCATTAGCAATCAAAGAACTAAGAACATAAGAAACCTGTTGCTGGGTCAGACCAGTGGTCCATCCAGCCCAGTACTCCATCTCTTGTCGCATCAAGAGTTGATGCTCATTAGGGATATCATGAAAGCCCGGAGACTTGGCAGTCTGTCCTCCAACCTCCACAACTGTTGTGGCAGGGAAGTTTTAGGGAAGACCTCTGCTTAGTGCTTTCAGTGTCTATTTATAGACCTGTTGTCCATAACTCATCCAACTCCTTTTGAGCCTGCCGGTACTGTCTCCTGTGGTAGCAAGTTTCAGAAAGTCACTACCAGCTGCATAAAGAAGTACTTTTTTCTGTTTCAAGCTGATTTCCTACTAGTTCCATTGAATGCTCCCAAGTTTCCCTGTTTTGGAAACCAGTGAATTTTTTTAATTAGGAGCAAACTGTTTTCCCACCCACCTGACCTGTAATTTTGTATAGCTCAAGCATTATTCCTCAGCCACCTTTTTCCCCAAAACTGATGAGTCCCATCTTTAGGCACTTATAAAGTAACTAATCATCCCTTTGACCATTGTAGGGAGTTCTCTTTAGAAAAACTAACAGAAGATATCTGTTCCTCAGCAGTGATTCTAAGCCACCTTTATTATTTTGGTTTCTGGTGGACAGAAGCGGAAAACCCACTTTTAGGCTTGAGGATATTTGAGCGCTTTCAGAAGTTAGTGTGATCCCTGCAAGGAAGAAAAGACCTCCCAAACTGCTGAGTCAGTTCAGGCAAGCCCTCATTGCTCCCTGCACGTTAGGTTCACTTAAAAATGCTCCTTGTGGCTAATGGCACATTAATAAGGTATTGGCTGTACAGAGCTGTTGGGTGCTGTGCCAGAAACACAGTCTTTTATAAATTGAACATGTACAAAGGTTCTGGCAGTCTGATTCCCAGTGACCCACTGACAAGCTACTGATCCAGCTGAAGATGTGGAGATGGAACGTAATTGCGCACAATCTTTTTAATCAAAGACTACACTTCCAGTAATCTGCTGCGGTGACAAAGGAAACAACATCAGGCTGTAATACATGGCTGGAATCAAAGCTCCGTTCAGTACAGTCTTAATTAAAGAGTGGCTCTGACTACAACTTTTATAGAATAATCAATGAGCTTCCAGCTGAGGAAAGGACCTTTCTTGATGTGATGAAATGGCTGCACGTGTACTTACAGCATGATCAGAAAAAAGAGAAACATGTAGAAGCACAGGTAAAACTCAGGCCAAGGGCTGTACTTGGTAATACCATCAGTACAGATAGGGATGAGAGGGAAGGAGGGAATGAGAAGGCACTAATCACCCCCAAACCTCCAAGCACAAGCAAAGCGATGGCCAAAGCCATCACTAGCACAGATCAGAGCTACATCACGGATGCTGCGTTACAGCCTAGCTTGCAGCAGCCCCCCAGGGTTGGGTTCCTGAGGGCTGCAGACTTGGAGGTGATCCAAGGAACGTGCCCCAGAAGTGGGAATAACAACCAGGGTAAGAGCCATTGGGCGGCTTTACACCACTTGGACAGTCTTCAACGTCAGGCTGTGGTGGTGGTCACTAAATCGATACTCTGCCTGCCTCATGCCACCAAAACCCATTCAGAAAGTGGCCAATTGCTTTACCATTCTCAGAGCTCATTTTCGCCTGTTCTCAGTCTTTGATTAAACACAAACTGTATTTTACACCCATCCATCTGGCACTTCTCAAATATATTCTGCAACTAAAAGATACTCGAAGTTTCCAAGTTTATTTTTTCATCCCTCTATATATGCGCATTATAACATAATGACCTGTCACAGAGGCCAAGTAAGTTTAACAGTATTTGCATGGGCTGCTCTTTGCCAGCCAGCCTCGATGCCAAAAAACAGTCCTGGACACATTTGATTTACTAGTACAGATATAGCCCCCATGTCCTGTGAAGGACAAGAGACAGAGACCATGAGCAGCTGGGATTTAGACTCAGAATCCTGACTGATCCTCGCTCCTCTGAGCGATGGGCCATTTATCCTCTCACCCAGCCTCGCTCGGTGACACGCGGAATTCGGAGGCTGCTATATTTGTTATCTACCTGCAAAGCTGGAGACTGGAGTTCAATTATCCTTAAATTCTTATCAAGATCCTTCACTCCTGCCAGTGCTGTCATGGAAGTGTAATGCATGTCCTGCCTCAAGGTTTTGGTTCATTTGTAATAAGAATCATCTGGCCTCTCTCTGAAGGAAAATGCAATCCATCCCCCCTGGGAGACAGTTGAAAATATAGTTTATCTGGATGCCAACTGGATCCTCATCAGAAAGCAGCTTTTGTGCAGCATTCACGTGCAGGACTGTACAGAAAGAGGGGTGGGGTGGGGTGTCTGAAAACAGGAAGATTTTCTGTGATGTTGAATTGTTTGGCTGGTCGCACTGATTCCAGATGGTGCTCCAGGCACTTGGCGTCTCTGAAAACGGGCCAGTTTTCATTCTCCCAGTTCTTATAGTAGCTGGAGAAAAACTGTTCTCTTGAGAAAAGAAAACAGGGAAAAACTAGTAATGATATTTCTGCTTCTCCTGTTAGCAAATTATAACCAAAATTAGCTAACATGCTGCAACAATTCTGGCTTTCCAGCTGGAGAGGGTGAGGAGCAGCGAGCTTCTCCGGATGTGTCTCATAGCAGCAAGCACTGCTCCCTGAAAAAAACCCAACCCAGACTCATTTCAGATCATCTGGGGCCCCTAACTTCCCAGTTCAGATCTTCAATTGTGGTTTGAGGTTTTTGGTGGTGGTGGTGGTGGTGTTTTTAAAAACAAACAAACAAAACCAAAAAAACCCCACCCACCAAACAATGGAGACAAATCTGTTTAAGCAGGGTTGGTTTTGCCAATGTTTTCTAAGGATTTTTCATCCTCACCCAACAGCTTTTCTGGGCTTTGGGGCTGTTCCTTCTTTAGGTCCATTTTTGCCCAGTGACCTGGCAACAGATGCTGAACGGTATATTACATCATGTCCTGCTTTGCAGTCAAATCCATATTTCTACACCCCACGGCTTGCTCATTCAGTCTTTAAGACTCCTTTGCAAAATTTTTTCAGTGTAATATAGGATGCAGCTCAGCTGGCATCACACCTCTAGGTCACCACAAAGAAACAGAGAAATAGCACAGTAAATTACGCACATAAGCGAAGCTCCAAACTTCCATCCTTACTGTCCTCTGTGGCCTAAACCAGTTCTGAAAAGCATCAGACACCAGCAGTGTCATTGATATGTGCCCAGTGTAAGACTTGTGTCGTTTTGTTTTGAACCAAATCACACTCTGGCCTTTGAGCTTTATTTTTGGTTACGTTTATTTGATCAAAACCCTCTCCCCACAAATCTCTGAAGTATCTGAGAAAAGTCTGTATTAAAAAAGCTTATGAACTAGTTATCAGTATGGACTGATGAGTACTTACATACACAAAACCTACATCATCTACTATAGCAAAGCTACCTGTAACTTTTTTTTTGGTTGCTGTTTTGCCTCTGACTTATTAAATTAATACCCGCTTGACTAGGAGTTTCCTTCATTAGTGAGAATTTAACTTTTCATTTTAAATAAGCAATTCAGAAATGAAGTAGGGTTATGTGATTTCTTCATGCCAAGGTCTGTGGCAGTTCTACGGGTGTAACCCAGCTGTGTTTTTAAGCATTCATCCACAATACTTTTCCTCAAATGTCAGAATGTTGATACAGCCTCAGTCTGATCCAGGTGTACGTAGCTTTTCAGGATGAAAGCACAAAAGATGTGCCTCTGAGAAGTATCCTGCAAGTTAGAGAATACTGGACATCGCCACCACAAGGTAGATACTCATGTAGACAGGAGTTGCTGTTCTACCTCAAAGTGCAGCTTTTGTCTTTGGGGGGAAAAAAAAGTAAAATCTTCAGAGCAGGAGTGGAAAAAAATGTTTTTCTTTTTTCCTCCCTGTCAGCTTTGCTGCAGTGAAGGATTTGCACATAGCTATGCTTATGATTGTCCTGGCTAACAGCCACAGTTTCATTTATAAAATAACTGGCAGGACCAACAGGCGTATTTGTCTCCTTTCATAGGATTTAAACAGCAGAGAGTTTAAATAGCTGATATTCCATTAAAATGAGTTCATATCATATCTATTCAGACCTTACAAGCCTTGGCTTAAAAGCCAAATCCATTTGTTTCTCTAAGACTCCTTTACGTTTCGCCACTCACATGATGAAAGGGGATGCACACGCTGTGCATCGTAGCATGGAGCGATAAGAAAAGCAGCTTCAGGCTCCTGATCAAAATATGTATTGAATGAGGGATGGTCCTGCTGCAGACAGATGTTCCTTTTCAAGCTTTACATATCATAGGTGTCGCTTTGCATTTTCCTGGCATCATCTATTAAAAGATTTCAGTACCCGATCCCAACAGCTGCCCAGGTGGAAGCAAGAACCGCAAGGAGAATGGGTCGAACCACATTGCAAACTCTCTGCAGCTTTCACACCCACAGCAGAAACACAAATAGGGAACCAAAGAAACGGCCCCACAGCGTGCACAGGAGCCACGGCTCTCCTTTTCCCAGGGCTGGGCTATTGGCTCACACGTCACTCAGTGCCTGGCCAGCTGCGGACGGTAGCAAAACCCACTGAGCTGGGGTCTGAGGGAGCACTGGGTGTCCTTCTCTTGCTCCTCTGTGGATTATAAAGCAGCTGATACAAAGACAGCATTACAACCTTGGTCCTGGCTTACCTGCCCTTGTTTAGCGACTATATGTTGCTTAAGTCCTAGCACTTCCCACCACTCTGCTGTGCCAGCAGCTCATAACGTCCATCACAGATTCTACCCCACTTTTTTACCTCTGAGCTCCCATTTCCAGTGTCAGAAAAAGGTCCCTAGATGTTCTCAGGCTCTCACTTCAGCAAAGTTTAATCAAGGATTATCCACGCAAGTTGAATTTTGCAATTCTAGAGGTGCTTTTCTCTCCAGAACCCAACTGTCCATCCATTCGCTCAGTAGCTCTAAACAGCAACTTGCTCCCAAGCACAACCATCTTTTTTTTTTTTCCTTTTGTTAACAAGTAATACCACATGCTCCTCAAGTGAGTGAGAAATGATTATTTGATTTAGGATGCTCTCAAATTATAAGCAGCCCACAGTTATTTTAAGTGTACGTTGCATCTTTTTCTCAATGAAGATTAATGTCACTCTTGCCATGGGGTTATGTAAGAAGGAAACATTCGTGCAACAGCAATTTTTATCCCTTTGTCCAGACTGATTTATGTGCTCATTTGTTTTCAACTTTTTGGGAACCCATAAATGTCGTCTTTAGCCTTCAGAGGGAATACTGACATCCAGTAATTTATGACCGGCTAAAAACAAGTGCGTTGAGGGAAGATTATTTGTCTCTTGACTATAACTTAGCGGGCTAGATTGAATAAATGAGTTTGCATAAACTAAGCTGAGCATAAAGGTTTGAAGTCAATGTGTAAAGCAAGCAAAAAAAACAAACGGTGGGTTAAAAACAAAGATTAAACCTGCCTGTATGCTACAGGTACATACGAGAAATCATGCTTGTAGTTACTGAAATAAAGTATTGATTTTCTGCTGAAAGAACTGTTAGTATAAAAGGACAATTAATTTTTAAATGAAGGTAGTGGTCATATTACTGCTCTCCAGATATAGAAAGAAGCTCATCTGTCTACATTTATCCACAGCATTTGACTCTGTGCTCAGAGGCAGTGAGTTTTTAAATCTAAACTAGATTGTTAAGAATATTAGAGTATGATTAAATGTCCGGACTCATCTTTTATAGATTTGAACTTCAAATTGAAGGTGAGTTCATTTGACACACAAAATACATTCCTGAAACAGCACTTCACCTTCCTTCCTGGCCATTCACCTCCACTCCCTCGCTCGAGCGACAGACACCCTGTCCTGCCGAGTCCCCTCATCTGGGATTTGGGGTCATCTTTGGCTCGTTTTTCTCTCCAGCTTTCACATCCTACATTTTAAAACTCCTTTCCATACCCACATCTCAGAGTAACCATCCCTGCAGGCATCCTGAAAACAGTCAGGCAGGCTCTTACCGCCTCACAGCTTTAATTAGTACAACCTCCTCTCCTCCAACTTTGACAAATATCTCACCCTACCACTGCTCCAAACAGTACTGCAGACATCACCTCCTGCTCATTCCTTCAGCGCTTCCCCCAGACACGTGAGCCACCTCCCGTTTCAAGGGCCACAACAGCCTCTTCCCGGCTCTTCCCACCATCTATCTCCATTCCCAAAAGGGCAATCCACACTTCCCTTTGGCCCTTGTTCCATCATCTGTCACTTGGTCAGCACCCAAATCCCCTTCAAAGATGGGAGAGGAGCCCTGCAGAGGCTGCCTGCAAAGTAAACCTCACTGTCCTGCTGGTACTCAAGGTGTTGGGTCATCGGCGTTGGGTCCCCAGCGATTACCTGTCTCACCATGTGCTCACCAAGCAAAATACTGTGTTTTCTTCACACTTAAATGCCAAGTTCCCTGGAACAGCTGCTGTCATTTTGGTCCATGCTCACAGAGACCTTAGCATGGTACATATGGTCCATCGCAAAGTCGTGATGCCCATACAGCAATGAATAAAAGTCAGGTTTTAAGCAATCTTTCTAGGAGTTGGTGAGTAGTGCTGCTGAGCAGGAGTCAGGGCTGTCCACTACAGTTACCGATATCACACATGTTTGAGTGCCGGGTCCAGTCCCTCATTATCTGGCCTAATTAGGGGTGCAAGCATGGAAATCAATCAGACATCAAGTTCCCCAAGAAGAGAAACAAGTTTTCTTACCTTTCGTCTGACTGTGGTGGGCCAGGGTTTGAGGAGCTCTACACAAATGTGCTCTGGACTATGGGCCATAGGGAACTTCGGACAGTTACCAAAACTGAGTGGGGAAATGAGTTTGTCATCCCATGAGTTTTGAGAGATTGTCTGGCTGAAATTATTTTGTGTGAGTGTGAGAAAGAATATCATCCCAAACCAGACTGAAAAAAATGCAAGTAATAGTTTTTAAGTCCTGGTGTATCAGTTCAGATCAATCAAATAGTTTTATTTAAGCAACTGAAATGTTTCACTTCAATCCTGGCCATTTTTTTAAAAGAAGGTTAAAAAAAATCCAAAAACTAACTAAAGATGCGGACTCCTGAGCAGTATCAATTCAGACCTGGTTGATTTTTCAGTATAAATTCAAAATTGTTTATTTGCTTGTTTAAGAAGAAATAAGGATATGATGAGTTTGGGCTTAAACGTTGCTCTTCACATCACAAATGTTCTTCCAGGCAATGTCTGACAAATAAATCCATCTTGCATATGACTGTATCCGATTGCCTCAGGCTGTCACTGGAGCGATTCCCAACTGCTAAACGAATCCGTAACGCCCACATCCTACATGATGAGCAATGGTGGATTTTTTTATTTTTTTTTTCCAGAACACGCCGGTGAAGAAAATTGCTTCCAGGTCTGGGTGGACATGAACCTGAGTGGAGCCTAAACGCCATTAAAGCCACACTGACTAAAAAAACTTTAAAAATATGACTACAGTCAGGATTTTAACTCCGCAATGCTGCTATGCCAGGATGTGACAGGCTTCCTACCCAGGTCTGGAAGGTAGGGATCTGCTTGTATATATGACATTGCGTAGTTTCCCATCCCTCCCCTCCCTGCACATCTATTGTTTTGAGAAAGGAGTACAGAAGGAAAAAAAACAATAATATTTTTAAATATATCCTATGGGTTGAGATGAGCAGAAATGTGATTAACCAGCACAGGAACTGGTATGGTTTAGACTAGCTGTCTGCAATATATCTGGTACATTATTGCCTTATATTTAAAGTAACAGTGCCAAGATTGTCAGGTTTGGGGAAAAAAAAACTCCACGTATTTTAAAGTATCTTGCATAGGTAAGAATGATTGCAAAATTCAGCCACACTGATGAGCACAAGCGTTATACAGTCTGTAACAGAGCTGGTACACTAAAGAGCATGCCAACACGCCTCTGTCTGCTTGTATACATACGGTCATAAAAAAAGGAATATAGCCTCTCTTTTGTGGCAATCCCTCATGAAAACAGCACTGGGAAACACAAAACAAACAGCTGCGCGAAGACCAAACGCTCGGGACGGATTCTGCATTGAGGTACCCAAGTTCTTTGTCCCCAGACCATGGTCCCTGAGCGCTGTTGCACATGGCTGCCAGGCTGCAGGGTTTCCCGACTGCAGGAATGGTCAGACAAGAACAAACCGGGGGCACCAGGGCATAAAACTAGATGATGCCGACCCCCTGAAGAGATACAACTGCTGCCTGGTCCTGGTCCTTTGCAATCCACAGGGAGCCAAGTGCAGACTGTCACTGTCGGTACTGAATGACACTGCCCACCACACACCAGCACAGCTCCATCCCTGGGATGTTGCAGCTGCGGAGGCAGCAATTTCTTAAATGCCTTTGCTATTACTACTTGCCGCTGTCTGACCACCAAACTCCCAAATTGCACCCACAGAATGAAATACTACGCCGAGCTTCTGCAAGAGCTTTGGGCTGGTTTCAGGTCACGAGGATTTCTGGGCCATTCCCGATGGTCCTGTCCAGATGCAGGGAAGCAGGCAGTCCCACAGCCCTCTCCAAGCGGCTGCCTGCAGTGCCCATCTATTCTCAGAGCCATTAGAGGGGGAGAGATTGTACTGAAGCACCTGGGGACTTACAGAAGAGCATACAGTCATAAGACTGCTAAACTGCTTAATAATCTGAACCAGGGATTGCCCTTCATCTGTTGGCTTTTTTTTTTTTAAACCAAACTATGTTCTCAGTAAATCTGAAGCAATTTAAAAAATATCACTCTACAGCTGGGTGCTGACAAGCTGGAAAAAAGTAATTTTCTACAATTCAGCTATTCAGAAAAAACTTGATCATTCAAGTGTGAACCTTTATAATTGTTTCTGCTAATGCATTTTCCCCACCACCCCTACACACATATGCTGTCAACATCAGCTGTGCTGGTAAATAAGAGCAAAGCATCCAGCCAACCAGTCCGTAGCTGGAGCGAGAGCTAGTTTCGGTAGCACTGATGGATTTCACAAGGCAGACCGGGACCTGCAAAACCATTTTGTTAACGTACACAGCACATCCCCCTAAGGCTGAGATAGATGGCAGGATGCGCAGGCGGAGCCTCCTCCAGCATGGACCAACACTGCTTCAACCTGTAGGACATTTCCATGCCCCCTCCAAGCCTGGCTGTACCACTGGGCACCAAGGAAGTGAAAGGGGACATTGAGGCAGTGGCCAAGGAACTGGAAAATTAGCAGAACAAGTTGTTTGGCTGTTACAGAGATGGAAGACCACAAGTACCCGGCAGACAGCCAGGAGGGGCACATAGCTGCTGCACCCTCCCTCGTGTAGGTAGGCACACCATCGCCATGCAGCAGCCACGGCTGTCCGTGCTGCGAGACGCGAGGCATGTTGGATATTTGCCTGGAAACAAGTTTGTTCCCTTCCTCTGCGCTGGTGCATCCACAGGCAGATCCCTGCCTGCAGCAGCGCTAAAGGGTTTTTAGGAAATCATAATTAAACAGCACATCCATGGTAAAACCAGGGAGCTGGACTTTCTCAGGAGGAACCAGCCCTGATGAACACATGCAAACAAGTCCTTTCACATCTGAGGACCATCTCTTGCTGGTGCCCGGACGCCTGATCTAGAACAGCAGTGTGATCCAGCAATAATAAATTAGTCTGGAGACAACTGCCTCAGACACAACGCCGTTCCAACACCTAGAACTGTTCAGTGCCAATAACTGTCTCCACATGGCCAAGCCTGCTGACATGCAATTGCAATAACTAACGGTGCAGAACACCACCAAATGCCTTCTGACACTTAATCCGCCACGCGACTCGAACGAGCATGATCATTATGCTGGTGCGGCTCTGACAAGCTGGGTCCGCAAAGGAGGTTTCCCCCTCTGACAATGCTGGTGCACAGAGAGAACCAGGAGAACAGTCAAGCTGCGAGCGAGGAGAGCAACTCGGAATGCCAGGTCCAAGAAATACGTTCACCATCGCTAGTGACTTAATGCAGAATAGTAGTCACAGCACAGAAATGTTATCAAGTTTATGGGGAGAGCAGAAGGAGGGAAGACCTGTGATTTATACAAAAAAATCAAGAATACAGCTTTTTGGAAAAAAAATATTTATATTCCCACT
The DNA here is from genome assembly GCA_013398815.1 of Ibidorhyncha struthersii. Taxonomy (NCBI): domain Eukaryota; kingdom Metazoa; phylum Chordata; class Aves; order Charadriiformes; family Charadriidae; genus Ibidorhyncha; species Ibidorhyncha struthersii. The sequence continues at coordinate 239,468 of VZSZ01008268.1, forward strand.
GAAAATGCCGACTTTTTGGCAGAACAGAACCACCTAAACCTGAAACCACTGGATTCAATCTCCTGTGTGATCTACAGCTCAGATGCCATATGCTTTCACTCTCCTCTCTGGGTAAAGCCTTCTGCCTGCTGTATCTTTTCCATAACACACTTTTCTCTTCCAGTAGGAGAGGGGGCTGCACAACAGCTCTGGTGTTTCACAGGAAATGTTGTCCATCCAGAACCTCGTGGGCAGAAGCAAGCAGAAGGCTGCACCACTTGAACCACAACTCCTATGAGATTGTGTGATGCCGTTTTGAAAAGAAAAATCTCCACGGGATGAGTCTCTGCCTGAAAGCTCAGATCATTTTCCGCATAAAGGATTCCTCTCTTAGAAAAAAGTACATTTGACTGAAAATGCGTTTTTTCCAAGGTTCAGTACTGACAGAAATTACCAGGTGGTTCTGATATTCTGCAGGAGGTAACTTAGTGTGAAATAACACCACATGGTACAATAGCCAGAATGTCAGGAGGGAAAAAATTAAAGCCATCCTCGTTGCACCTTCACAAGAGTACTTCAGGAAGGATGGGGCTACATTAGTAGTTTTGATAACGATTTTTTTCCT
>VZSZ01008268.1:240117-290513 GCA_013398815.1 Ibidorhyncha struthersii
CACTTAATACTCAGCCTTGATGAGAAAGTCTTAACTCTTCTTTACCAAATGAAGATATAAACTGTAATGTAAGATGTCTTGGCTGATGAAATAGAGTGGTAACAAAATCTTCCAGGAATAATAGACTTCTGGTCAAGCCAGGTGAGCATTACAAGTCCAACCCCACCCCTCAGTGATTTCTTCATGAGCCCAAACTTGCTGGTCTGCCCTAAGGATCTGACTGGTAAATACACATGATGTCTGCTTGATTTCATTGACTTTGTGTCATCAGCTTCTCTTTCATCTCCCTGCTGCAGGACCGGCTGCTGCAGTAATTTCTGTGCTTTCAGGAAATTAAAAGAAAGCTTGCTGTCCTTGTGCTTAAAATAGACTAGAGGGCCCAGCTGATTTATGGCTTGTAGGATCTAGGAGGTGGTGAAATTGGAAAACAACTTGAAAAGGAGTAAATTATGAGACAGAGAGGGAACTGTGAACTTTTAAAATAAAAGAATCTCAGTTCACCCTGAGAAAAATTCTCAGGGCGTAAGATTTCCAGGGTCACTGGGCCACCCACTCACAGCTGGCACAACATGATGCTGCAAGAATAAATAACACGATGCTCCAGCCAGATGTGAACTGCTGCTGAAATAGTCCTGCCAGCAGCATCAGCTCACTGGAAATGTAACCACACAAGCTTGGCTGTGTAGATAAAACCCGTACCTGGGATTTCCTCACTGCATAAATGTAGTTACAGAGAGCGACTTGACCATTTGATACCCAAGTTTCACCCAGTTCTCCCGGTGGCTCAATGTCTTCTCTCTCCCATTTCTCACCTCCAAATGAAGCAGGGATCAGTTCTCAGACTGATTATTGCATTTGATGTGAATGACTGTTGTTGTTGCTTGTTTTAAAGAGGCATTCTGTATTCCTGCTCTTTTACAGTAGCAAGCCTCAACACTTCTACTTCCCACCTTAACCCAAGGTGGATATCAGGAAAAGTTTCACCCATCCCTGGGCAGTGACTCAATCCCATGAGTCAGGTCAGTTTGTCTCCTTCAGCATCATCATACAAAGCAATTTGGTGTTAGCAGCTAATGAACTATCCAGAGGCAGAAGGGAGACAATCTCTGCTGAAGCCATTGATTCAGATGATGAAGTCAGAAGAGACCTTCAGCTATGCAGTCATCTGCATCAAATAAAATAATCCTTGTACTAATCACATAATCTCCTGTATCTCTCTGGGTGATAAAACACCCACTTAAAAATTATATTGCTCCTGAAAATCTTCTATTGCTTGGAGAACCTACGAGTACCAGAGATGAAATGTTATGGAAAACAAGTACGCATAATTTTCACTTTGCTTTGTGCCAGTGAGAGACAGGGAATGTTTGGACAGAGAGGAAAATTGGGATAGAAACAGTCTGCTCTGCCATTTGTCTGCTCTCTCACACTAGCAGAAAAGAGGAAATATTTTTGTGATTGGGTAATGCTGAGACAAGAACAGTGTCTGTACCTCTTTTAAGAGATGATATTTCAAGTGGATACTGTTCATTCACCACTGCTTCTTTTCTAACAACCCTTTTTACTGTCTAATATTTTAGCAAGAAGCATTCATTAAGGTGGAGATGAGGTTTCTCCTGCTCACAGCTCTCACGGTTACCCGAGCTATGACATTTCCAGCAGGTTTATTTCCCGACAAGAATATATCACAGAGATTTTCTGTTTCCAGTTCTACCCCTGAGTTTCCCCAGCCTCAGGAGCAGCAATCACTTGTCTCTGACACCGTGTTTGTTTTGCAGGTGTTTGATGATGTTAGGAGTAAATATAAACCCAGATGAAGAGCGGCATAAGCAATGGAGGGACCAACCCCAGAGCCTGTGTATGTTGATGTGGACAAGGGACTGACCTTAGCATGTATCGTCTTCCTCTGCCTTTTCTTGATTGTGATGATTATTCGCTGTGCAAAAGTCATCATGGACCCTTACAGTGCCATCCCCACGTCTACATGGGAGGAGCAGCATCTAGATGACTGAAAGGACTTCACTAGACAGAGCCATAAAATGCTGCGATCCAGGAGGCCTTTTCCTACCGGGAAGGCCAATGCACAAACAGCCCTTTTCCAATATGCAGGGAAACGGCAGTATCTCCAAGAGCACATAGTGTAAGTGATTCTTGCTCAACAGATCAGGATATCAGCAAGCCATTCTGGCAGCACAGTTTAATACTATGCAGCAACCCTTATTTTACTGGAAACAGTCATCATTGTAACTCAAGTAGCACAAGACCCTCCAGACTTTTCCTAATATAACTCTTGGTCTTGCACAGTTTGTCCTCCCCTCGCTGTCTCCCACAAATCCAGGGTAACCATCAGAATTTGGAAAAGCAACAAGAACATTTTGTCTTTCCTGGAAATAGATTGCTTCAAATATCTTCCTCAGTCATTACATTTGTGTTTTGAAAAAGCCTCAGATTTTATAATTTTGTATCCCAGAGCATGACTACATAGAAGCGCTAAAGCACCGCTGGTTAAATAGGGTTATAGGAGCAGATTTATTCTCATTTCACCTGGCTCTGCACATACACTCCCTACCCCACTGCAGTCATATTTCCAGTGATCAGGGATACAGAAGCACTCAGACCACAGTTCCCAAGGGGGCCATGGACTACTGCTGACCCTGTAGCACCACTTCGCTCTGTCCTACTCATGAAAACACTAGATATTTTATCATCCCCTACATGTCCATGGATTAGCCAGACATGTCAGACCACTTACGATGAGCTTGGTAGCCACCAGAAGTCCATGGAGGAGAGCTTGGACACTGCTAGTTTCAACTACATAGAGCATGCTGTGATTCTCAAAGAATGATTCCACGTGCAACTTCATCTGTCTTCTGTTTCAGGTGCACTTCAGTGGGGCGACACACAAATAGAATGACAAAGACAATAAGGAAGGAGACATTGCTCCTAGCTTTGTCACTCAGACAGACTCCTCAGCATAACAGTTACAGTAACATACAATAATATACATTCTACCTCGGAGAAATTCAGCACCTTTAAAAGAAGAGTTTTTCCACAAATTTCTAAGGTGAATAGCTGTACATTTCCTTCTCTCAGTTCATTAAGACAGCCATTATGCAAGAAGGCATAAGCGAACAGGGAAGCTTTACAAATGTGTTATTTACATTTTGAAGAGTGGGGATCGAGGGAATCTGGTGTCCTCTATCCCCCAAATCCTAAGCTTTGCTCACAGCTGCCTTTTTTAGTGACATGTTTGGCTTAAGGGGTTGTAAGGAGTTGCTGAAGCAGTAGGAGGAGTAGGTACTGCAACCGCAACAAGCATCATGAGCAGACAAGACCTGGAAGCACAAATCTGCAAGAAGGCCATTTCACTCTTTCTCCTCTTCCTCACCATCCTATCTGACCTCTAGGTTCTTGCCATGAGGCAATGCACAGTGGGTGAGAAAGGTGGATCCAAAGGCTGGGACAGGGAACCGGGATGTAGACTTCGTAGGTTACTATTCTCGGCTCCAACAGATTTGTTTGACGATCGCACAAGTCACTTCTTTATGTGCCTCAGTCTACTCATTGGTGAAATGGGTACAACAATGTTAACTTGTCTCACACTGTTCTGTCTGTCTCATAATACCAGAAAGCACTTGGAGAGCCTTAGACTGGGATACAGAAACAAGATACTGACTTACAATTCTTCCTTGTGAAACTAATGGGGAAGATCTGAATCTCAGTATATAGTGACAGAAGTTCTCCCCAGGCAGAGGACTTGTCCAGACCTCCATTTACTCTGTCATAAGGATTGTAGTATTTTGAGTCATGCCAAGTGGCACCTGGCTTTGTTACATATTCCACTGATTTCTGAGGACAGTCTGGATGTAAGGTGCTCAGCACTGATTACAGAGTTCCCAAAAATAGCAGACTACGAGGCACATGGAGATTTTTGCATGGATCTTCTGCACTGCACAATTTTTGCTAGTCCCTGTTGTAGGAGATCCCGTTCAGGAGGCAGGAGGTTTGAGGATGGGCTTTAATTCTGCTATTCTCTACCAAGAGACTTCCACTGCTTCAATTACCCACCACAGAATGCTCCTCAGGCTGTTATTTAGCCTCAGATTCTGCTAGCCAACTAATCACAAGTAACAGGACTTTTTCAAGCATGAGTGTTAATGTTCACCATACTTTGAGCAAACTTATTGGTCTCTCTTACTCATGAGTGTGTCTGTCTGTATGATAAGAATGGATGCCCTAGCTCGAAGGATATTGCTTCTGTTCCCTACAGTAAAGTTTAGAACCCATTTTTTGTCAGCAAATCTCATATCCCACCTCGATACTAGTGGGGCTACTTACAGAATAAACAAAAAACCCCAAAATAAATCTATTTCCAGGCTAGAGACGCTTTCAGTTTGCCAGTCACCTGGCTGTGTTCGCAGCTGATGCAGAGCAAGACCAGAGCTTGTCATTGCTCCTCCCGATGCCAATGCTCCACTCAATGTTTATCTGCATGCAGAACTCTTTGGCTTTGTCATGTGTCACTGATAAGCCCCTGTTCACGCATGTGCTCAAGTTTAAGCCTCTGAGCAGGCTGCCGGACTGCGCAGAGACCAGGGTCAGTCAGGTGCTGTGTCCTTGGCAGGGCAGGGACAGCAATGCACAGCCCTTGCAGGAGCAAAGCCTGCGTGAGAACGAAGGGTTACGAATGGTGGGGAAGCGAATTAACAAGTTTGCTTTCCAAGAATGTTTGCCATTCCTTTTTTTTCCTGTTTGTCCAACTGTGCAAACAGTTTTATGGATTTTCCTGAAGATGCTAAAGGAAAAATCCCTATGGGTAGCTCTATTTTCTAATAAAATGGTACTTATCTTCCTAGCGTAGCCTGTCAAGTCCATCCTGTTGACAAAAGAAGATCTCCACAAGCATCTACATATTCACGTCCAGCTTTTCCACATGACTACGTAAAAGTCAATGCGATTGTGTTTATATAGTGTAAACGCATTCTGATTTCTGCCTTCCCCCGCTGGTTACAACCACACCACCTCTCCACTCTAACCAAAAGCAATACTAAACATCATGCCAAAAGTAGGAATTTTATCCTCCGTGCATTCAGAGCTGGGACCTGCCCACCTGAGGAGGGTCATTGCGGCGCCCGCCCGATGCTGACCCCACAAGCCCTGTCAGCAAAGCTGTGCTCGCAGCCAGTGGCAGGTCTGTTTTAGCAGGGGCTGCATCGCTGGGCTTGGTAGTCATTTCAGCTGCATGCAACAAGTGCCTCCGCTCTTTTTTGGTTCTTTTTTTTAATCATTATGCCATACTATCAGCAATTGCACTCAGAGGAAATAATGCAAACTTCTTGCAAACATATTTATCTAATGCAATAAACAGCTTCAACGTGGAAAGTCGTCTTGTTGTCTCTGTTGTGGTTCACTGCTAGTTGCCAGGACCTCTTAAAAACCACGCACAACACAACAACATGATTTTCAAGAAAGATATACATTCCTTCAGATATACAGCCCTTCCTTGGAGGGTGGGAGCAGAGAACGGCTCCCTGTGCAGCCACACCACTGCAGACTCTCAGGAGCTCAGGATGGAGCTCCAAGTGTTCCTGTGGCTCTGTGGGGACATCAGCCCCTCCAAAGTGGCTATTGCAGGTTATTCCCTCAGTCAGGAAGAGCACTGAGCTGAGCAGAGCTGCAGTTATCAGTAACAAATTGCATACTGAAAGAAATAGGGCCACGGAGACTGGAATCTCTCCCGCTAGCAACTGAAAAAGAAATGGAAATGAAAAGTCACAGTGCATGGGATATGCTGGGTAAAAAGTGCCCAGGGAACTCCTCCTCTTGAAAAAGACCAAGAGACAAACTGCTAATTCTTTCATCTTGTAGGAGGACTCCGTTGCCTGAAAGCTGGGCACTTTACACCTGCTTCTCCCTGCAGCGAGTCCTCTGGCAGACGCGCCTTTGTGCCTGCAACCCAGTTTGCCGCAAAGACAAAGCCCCACTGATGGATTATTAACGATGTCCTGGTCAGAAGCAGAGGCTGGGGTCTGTATGATGTTTTCAGAGCAACTACTATGGCTGATATAAGGGCAGACCTGAACCAAAGCCAGCAGTAGCTGTATTTGGGTAGACACCCTGGAGAACTGTGAGCGTAAAGGTTTTTTCTGAAAGAAAGAGGGGCTGACACTAGCCAGGGAACCGCACAGGCGATGCTGCTGCAGCCTGTGCCATCCACAGGTGTCCCCAGCTTGCTAGGTCATTACAGGTCTCAGTGGGTAACTTCAACCCATGTTACTAGAGCTTGGGAGTCAAGTCAGCTCAGGACTCGGATGGGGAAAACGCTGTGCTCAGCCTCCAGCAATCTCCAATGCACACACAGGGAGGGTGGCGAGGACAGCAGACCTCGGGTATTTAACTGGTTCACTTTAGAAGCTGGTGTTCCAGCAGAGTGAGTGCATGAGAGATGAAGGCAGTGGCTTGTCAAGACAGCCCCGAATTAAACTTCCAGACTGATGCTGGTCCCCTGTGCTACCTGCAGTTTTCATGTAGTCCCCCGTTAGTGCTTAGGGATAACTGAACCTACAAAGCTTTGAGCTTCTCCACCTGGAGAGACCCGAGGACAGCAGTGACACCGTGACCTGCATGTGGACTGGGCATTACTGCCGGGACAAGGAGCCAGCCAAAGGAGCAGCCACCCCTGCGGTTTTGCATCTTTAAGGCCAACACGGCAATGCACGGAGTGACACCCACACACCAGCTCCCCTCTGCTTCCCACCCTGCTCAGTCCCAGTCCGTGGTGGCACTGGGTCTGCACCAGCCGTCGGCACAGCAGCACCTTTGCAGTGGCTCCGTCTGAGCTGCCCCCGTCTGAAGATCCTGCTAAACGCAGGCTGGCAAATTTAAATCCACCTTCTCCCCTTCCTTACCCTCTCTGTCTCTGACCTTGTCAACCCAAATTTGCCAGGCTTCAAACCACTTGTTTTAGCTGTCTTGTGGTTTTACATCTCAGGTGACTCGATTTAAATAAAGGAGGTTAAATCCCCAAGTTTAACCACGTCTTCATGCAGCGATGGGAATTCTTGATTTCGGTCAACATTCTTTTGCATTTGCACTTTGTACTTTTTAAAAAACATTTTAATTAGAAATGGTTGACACCCTTTGGCCACTCCTCCCTCTTGCTAACCAGGAGGAAAACACTGCTCACACATACATTTTTAAAGCCATACACAGCTTAAGATTTCTGGTTGCATTTGTTCTCAGGGATCAATTCAATCCACAATGGCATTAGGAAATGTCTAATGATACACTTAGTTACAACACTCCATGTTTTGTACTTGGCCAGGCACCTCCCGAAGGGAAATCAGAAATCAATCAAAAATGTATTAAAATTACATTAAGTGTGCTGAAGCCGTAAGGAAAGCAAAGTTTTTCAAAACCTATTTTATATTTAAGACTAATTGGATTTCTCAAGCAGCAGCCGTATTGCCTCTCCAGAACAAATGAAGTGCCTGGTAGGGGCAAGCGAGCAGCAGCGCTGGGCAGCCCACCAGCCCCCATGGCAAAGCCCAGAGCCACCCCTGGAGCGGGGTCCTGGGACACGGCGGCTCCAGGGCATCCATCGCTCTGCAGGGCAGTGGAGCCGCCGGCTGCAGGTCCTGAGTCCTGAAGCACATCTGCCCTGGACCCAGCACACAGTGAGAAGGGGGACAAGGAACCCTCCCTGCGCTTGCAGCTCCCAATCTGTCCCCTAATATTCATTGACGAAGGTGTCGATCCTACAAGCTGACCCAACAGGTGCTCAGCTGCCACCAGGATCTTCTGCTCCTCCTTATACATTAACTGTGTCTACCCCAGCTCTGCTACAGCTGCCAATTAGATAATATGGAGCAAACGCAGTAACAATTAGAAAGCACAGGTCTGTAATTAAAACTCCATGGAAAGCCAAACGTGCGTGCAACAGAGAAAGCATTGAGGTGAAGGTGTTCTTGGGAGTAAGGAGACATGAGAAGGAGGAACAGCTCACAGCAGATTCGTATGGGGCAGCATGGTGCCAGTGCTTCAGCATGTCCCTCACGTACTGCCAGAGCTTTCAATCAATTTTAAAATTCCAGAAATGATCTCGTTCTTTCTCACTAAGCAGCAGCTGTGTGGGCATCCTGAACTGAAGCAGCAATCAAGCCTGAGAAATGGCCTCCTGCCCTACTGCTTATAGCCAAAACCAATGTGACTCTCACCTACCAGCCCTGTCCGTCTTAACAAAGTCACTACCTTGACCCTGAATAGCTACTGAAAGAGCATTTTACTTTGAGTTATTACTGCCTGGTTAATGAAGGAATTATGAATATTGCTGACCTGAACGTTTTCATCAAAACTGATTTTTTTTCTGTGATATCACATCCATTTCTAATTAGAATCTCTGTAGAAAACTATTTTTGGTGAAGAATGCCACCATTTCACACAGAAAATCTATTGTTTCCCTTAAACCCTGAAATATGCTTTAGGGTTTTATTCCATGCTTTTCTTCTGACACTTAATTATACCAACAGTGTTATTATAAATTATACCCAGCTTTTTCATTACACACCAACCAGACAATGCTTTGATCTATAAGAAAATGCATCTCAAACAGTATCAAACAGAGGCTGCCCTTAGTTTTCTTACCAGCAAAATGACAAAATCAGATGAAACATTGACAGGCAGTATGGTTCATTGGATGTATGGCCACCCCATGATAAGGCAGTACGACACCGAAACACCCTCTGCCTCCCTCCGAGACCTTTCATCCAACATCTCAGCATTACTCACGCTCGGGGTCGCTGCGCTCCATCACAGGTCGCTACCGGGAACTGCTAACCTCTGTTGAGTGTAAAAGACCCAGCCAGCAAGAAAGATGCTCCAGGCAAGCATAACCGCCATTATTTCCATTTAGATGCACATTTCCCTTTCCTCTGGTCAGGAAAGCAGGCTCTCTCTTCCCACACAGTGTTGTGTGACTCTGAACGAGCCCACCCAGGTGGCTGACACAGCAGAAAGGTTTCGTTTTTCCTCCAGGCTTCTGAAGATCCGAGGAGAAATTTCTTCTCCTACACCCAGGTCACAAGCCTGCTGCTACAAGACAGAGGAAAAGGAGCTCTGGGTTTGATACTTTTTTTTACACTACTCTGTGTAGAGAGGCCCAAACCAACTGGAATGGCACTTCAAAAATGACCTTTTCCAAGCACCAGGTTTGCATGCTGAACTGAGAGCACCCAAGCTGAAGCACCCTCCTGTTCCAAGAGCCTCATCTTTTCACCCCTGTTCAGCTTCACCCCTACCCTGTAGACACCTTCCTCCAAAACCAGAAGAGAGCCCCATGAGCTTCACTTTAAGGGCCAAGGGTGCAAAGTGGTCCCAGCTGCCCCAGTGGAGGTAGAGCGAGCAAGAGGTGCCCAGAGCACCTGGGTGTTTCCCAAAACTTGTGTTGGAGGCTGCTGCCCCCACAGGCAGCGTGTGCTGCTGTGGCTATAGCACTGCTCGTCCTAGGCGCAAGCGATGCTGTTTTAGGACAGCACTGCACATTGCAGTATAGATCTACCCTTCATTTGCCCCTCAGCGCAGGGTACCCTGGCAGGGGTGAGGATCGGTGGTGCTGGTGGCTCCGGACCTGCCATGCCCAGCTACGGGCCACCCCTTCTCCCCAGCGCCCGCCCGAATGAAGCCCACTACCTTCTCCTGAAGGTGAAAAGAAAGTGGCCTTGGGCATAAAAAAAAGTTTCTCTCCTTTTTTAGCATCTCGTGGCTTTTTGGCCCCCATCCATGCAGCAGGCGGCAGATGTCTCTGAGCTCTGTCCTGAGCGAGGTTTTGGACTTTCTCCAGCTCACCTCTGAAACCTGCTCTCAGAGCTGTATCTGATCTCCTTTCCAGAAAACCCCCACCTTCTGGGAACCTGGGACTTCTCCACATGTCCCCAGGATAAAGAAGCTCCGCTCTGCCACCTGCGGGGTCACAGGGGTGACCTTACCTCCTCCCACCCATCCACAGCATCACGTAGGGGTGCTCGGCCAGACGCTGGGGGTTGTGCTACTGGGATAGAAAGTGTGGCCACAGAAGATGCAAAGCCACCCTCCTCCCTTGGGGCTGGGGCTGCGGCTGGCAGCGTGGCTCGGGGTCGGGACCCAGCTTGGGGGGATTTGTGGCTGGGTGCCTCCATCCTGCCAGGGTTTGGTTTGCAGCAGGGCTGTTGGCACCACTGACCTTCCAGCGGGTCCAAACGAGGAGCCCAATTCCCATTTGTCAGCAGCAATTGCAGAGTCAGGTTGGCTCTTTGGGAGAGGAACTCGTTGTCTGTGTACAGGACTCTCCTTTGCCCTGCACTAAGCTAGGGAAGAGCACTATGGATTTAGCAGTTTCTAATAAGTATTCCTGCACCCAGAAAGCATTGACACCGTGGTCCTTCCTGGCTGTAAAAGGTCTTGCATCAAGGTCAAACCCCATGACTAATGACATGCTGCCCTGACATCTCCATCAGCCAGTGTCTCTCATGGGTGCACCCCTCTCCCCAGACACTGCATTTCCAATACATAAAATATGGCAAGGTGTGACATGGATGTTGCTTCTGAGAAATTTCTCCACTGGATAAAAGCTTTCTGTGTCCTCCTGCTGCCAGGACTAAAGCCAGGCTCTGCACAGAGGAACCGCACGAGTTATTTCTAAATCCAAGAAGGAAGGTGTCAGCTTGCAGTTGTCATTTGAGGTCAAAAGAGAGCACAAAGCATCCTATAAATTGACAACCGAGCCAGAGTACATTAAATAAATATCTGCCTATTAGTTCAACACCGAGTTTCCACAAGAACTTGAAGGGGAAATAGCTTTTCCTTCATAAACAACAATGAGCCACTGTTTTCCTGGCCAGGTCATCTCTCCTGGTGATAGTGCAATGACTTAGGCTGAAAAATTGAATTGATTTGTGGATGGTCCTCCCAGTACCATTCTATAAAGGGACTATTATTATTGCATACCGGAAGAGAGCCCGTTTTGGTGAACATGCCCCGTTAACAGTGATTTATCTGCACAGCCACACTTTTTCATTAATCTTAATTTCAAATTCATTTTTTCTCTCCTGCATGGCCAAAAGTTCACGTTCCCAATGAGCACCGGGTGCTCTCCAGGACAGCATCAAACACGAGCATGGCCTGCACCAGCAAAACTACCTGGCAGAGCTCGGGAGGAGCAAGGGGGCAGCCATGGGAAAGCAGCAGCCCACGTTCATACCGCTGTTGCTGCACAAAGCCGGCAGCCTCATCAGGCTCTTCACTTTGAGGACCAAGCAAATATTTAACAAGTTCCCCTTGCACTGTACCGGAGTTCATTATCCAGTCTCCTGAGCTCCTTCAGTCAGTAATATCCTCTAATTGATGTGATTTGGCACTTGGCCATAGAGTTAAATTGATTTGTAGACCAGCAGGAGACCGCAGATGCCCTTTACGCTTGAGAAAAGTGGCATGTGGCTTTGTTTACGGCCTGCTGCAAGGGGATGCCACCGCAAGAGATGCTTTTCAGGAGTGCAGGAAGGGGGTCTGAATCCTCGGTGTCCTCTTACCGCAGCCCCTATTAGGTGACAAGGTGTGACTGCTGCTGGTGAGCTCGTGGGGATCGCTCCAGCCACGAAGTTCACCCTCCCTCCTTGACCCCAGGGAAGCTGGTGCACAGGGCGAGAGAAATGGGGAATTCCCTTCCGTAAAGCCAGGGCAAGGCGCAGGAGGTATCTCCATGCTCTCTTTTGAGGGGTGCCCCAACACAAACTCCCAACTCAGGGCTGGCATCAAGCCGTGTTCTGGGACATGGAGAGCTGCCTCTGGCTGTGTAAGGGCAGGAGGAGCAGGGACAGCCCGCCTGCTCCCGGGGCCAGGGGAGGGCGGCAGCTGTAGGCTGCGACCTGCCGGGGTCTCTTCCCAGGAACTCATTGGTGCTGCGGCGTAAGGGCTGAACTCCAAAGCCTGCACGGGTTTTCTTTCTACAATGCAGGAGTTTACATCTGAGCCTTGTTCAGCATTGTTAGTTGTTTGTTGGGATTTTTTTTTTTTTTTGTACAGTACAATTTCTGTTTTCACTATTTTAAAAGGTTGTTAGTTTGTCTAGTACTTGTTTGCTTTCCTGCTGCTTTCAGTTGTATTGATTATCACATTTGCAAATTGCTTTGTTACAACTTAGCTTAGGGCACAGTCAAGTAACTCTCTTTTACTCAGGATGGTCTACAAGTTTTTAGCATCCATACGCAACTCGCCTTCAGGATTTTACCTCCATCATATTAACACTGTGAAAAAAAGAAGTCAGCATGCAATCTCAGCTGTTATCATCTACCTAGTACTCTGAATATTTATGTTTACTTGAAAACCTCTTTTTATAATTATGAAAAAACTATTAATATAATAGAAGAGTTAAGAATCTCACTTTCCATTTCAGTCATCTTATCCTTACTCCGAGAATTTTAAGGTAGCATTGAAAACCTTTGCTTATCACACCAGAGAGCCATATTCATCTTTAAGATATTTATTCATGATTAAAAATAATAAGATTCCAATCACTCATATAAAAATAATAAATCTGAACAAAGCAACGTGACTGCTGGAGGTGAGGGGAGAGAGCCTCCTCCTTGGATGTCCCCTTACTCTAGTTCTCATGGATCAGACAATGCTGGAAGGATTTTTCCGGAGCACTGGCCGAATCCCACGCGGAAGCCGTTGCCCTGGCAGTAACCTAGGGCCAGAAAACAACAGACAGCATGTTGTGTAAGGACAGCAGGATTTTACCAGCAATAAAAATGAATAAAAGCATAAAGAGACCAAAACCAAGTGGAAACATTTCAGAAATGCAATGAGGGGTAAAAAAAAAGAACACCTGGAAGAGTTCAAGGACGGCAGGCACAGAAAAAAGAAAGAAAAAAGAAGCACAAAATGTTAAACACAGCAATATGCACATCCAATCAATATGATCAAAGAGCACACAAGATGCGCAATATTTCTGTTCTCAAATCGAACCTGCAGCAGCATCAATCTAACTGGCAAGCTGATTCGCTGCCTAGCCCAACCTTACAACTAATAAAGTAAATCTGGATTCTCTTTCTGCAGCATTAGGACCGCGCTGGGACATCGGGATGTTTATAGCTGGAAAGATGATCACTAACCCCCCGCCCCCAAACAGCAGGACCTACCCTCCCAAAATCTGTTTCGCTCACTAAAATCAAGTAGTTTAGTTCCATGAGAAACTCAGCAACTGACTCAAAATATGCATTTATCCTCTGTTATATAAAGAGGCGTTGAAGGTCTGCTGACTGCTGCTGAAGTTACCGGCCTGTGACCACATCCCTAGCTACAGGACGATTCAATCTCTCCCTGCTCCGGCGTGATGGAAGACATGACATTAGGACGGAGACGCCGCAGTGTCTCTTGCTGCCACGGGCCAGCCGAGCTGCTCCAGGAACAGCAGCCATTAGCAAAGCTGCAGGTGAAGGAGGAGAGGGGACACAGCCAGGGGCTTCTGGCCCATCTGGGAAGACTATTCTGGGAAGACACAGCTGAGGAGACCTACCGTAGCTCTCCACTACAACGGCTGATCAGAGGAAGGACACAAGCGGCATATGCTGTATTTTAAGGACTGATTTCATAGTTAGAGATAGATTTTCTTAAAATAATGAAATCCCTCATCTTCCCTGCATGGGATAAAAACCAGCGGCCTTCGAGAAGCCAAGAGGGAGCTGAACAGAACAGACCTTAACCCGAATTCCTGCCCTTAACACAGACCAGTGGAAACCTCCTCCGAGGCAGAGGAGGGCGGGTGGGCTCAGGCTGCAGAGCAGCCAAAGCTATTGCAGCACGAGGACAGACCCCGCCAGCTCTAACCCACAGCGCGGCTCTCACCGCCAGGCTGAAGGGAAGTTTTCCCAAGGACAGCGGTGTCTGTAAGTGCTTGTGTAACAGCCTGCCCACAGACGCCACCCCAGTACCCGCCGCGTAATCCTCCTTCGTAAGCAAAGCCTGAGCGAGACACTCGCTTTAAGGCTCAGCTCAGTTTCCATTTGTCTCATTAAGCTTCAATGCCAGCTTTCCTTTGAGCGCCAGCTTACTATGTCAGTCCAGTTTAGTTATCCCCGCTGTCAACTACGATTTAGAGCAGCACCAAGGAGCAGCACATTTAACAAAGCGAGCTCTGCGCTGCCAGCGGCATCGGCCTGAGCGGAGTGCCAAGGAGCTACAGAGAGGGTTTTGCCGGCGGCTGTAGCACATCATCAGCAAACCCTCCCGTGCAATGCTCCCTCCCCGAGACGCGCTTCTTGGGAAAAAAAGGATTTCTCTCCTTTTACGTGTTAGGGCTCTGAAATAGCTCCCACGAGGGGAACGAGAACACAAAGTTGAAACGAGAGACTTGAAATTATGGGTTGGGCGCTTGGCAAGAGCTAATGGCACTGCCTCGGGAGAGGATGCAATAGCATTAGCCCTGCCTCAAGGGTGCCCTAAGGCTCTGGATCTGCCGTACATCACTAAACAGGAGCAGATCCCAAACTGCCCCAGCAGACAGCCCCAGTGGCACCTGGTGCTCATGAGTGGTACGATGCCCTCATCAGTACAACCACAAACTGTTGCTAGTATAAAATAGGTCAGCGGACTGATTAACATGAAACTGTCCCACTGGGGCAACAATGTCATTTTGCCATCTTTAAAGATAAAAGACATTCAGGATTTAAAACATTTATTTGAGGGCAGCTTGTTCTGGGCATGAAGAACAACGTGAGTCACAGTCTGGTCCCATTTGTCCCTCAGCCAGCCACCTTGTGCCAGCAGCTCCCAAACTGCAAGGTGATCATTGCCAATACAGATGCCAGCACCTAACTCCAAAGGGATGTCCATAATACCTAACTGTGTCCTAATCTAGGGCTCCTGGAATAGTTATGGGAGGAAGAGCTGCAACTCTGGAGGCCAATGTGGTACTCTGAATTGCTGGAGGAGTGTCTCTGCACTGAATGAGCCTGCGGAGAGCAGCGTCAGATGCCTACACATTGCAGCGTGAGCAGTTGCTGGGTTGCTGGGAGGCTGGAGGATGTCAGAGGTATTGGGGACTCCTCGGTTTCACCACCTATGGCTCTCTCGAGTACATCTCAGTCTCCAGTTGTCTCAGCATCTTCCTCTGCAAAACTGGCAGCACCTCACAGAAACATGATTTTCAAAGCTATTGCACAGGCTGCCAGGCAGGAGGCACTGGGGCTCTGGCTGCAGTACTACCAAAACCACTTATAGAGCCATCACTGGGAGACGGGAATACATCCATCTGTTTTTTTTTTTTTTTTCAATCACCAGAAAGTTCTTGAGTTTTGTTAGAAAGCTTTCTGAAAAAACGAGACATTTTAGACTATTTTGGCAAAAATCCTAAAAGTTCTGGTTGGACTAAGCAGGCATAGGTATGCAGACACATGCTAGCATCACATTGTTATGTCCTTCAGGTTGCTGCACAGGCATTAGTCACTCACATTGTCTCTGCCCTACGTCACATTTGTAAGTGTTTTCTCATCGCCTGAGCCCTCTTGTTCTCTGCACAGACTCTCTGATCACATCGGTGTGATGGAGTTGCTCAGAGCCAGGTGTGGCACTGGCTGGGTCTCATCTGGTGATGCACAACACCCCGCAAGATATTCTCTCAAAATTCAGTAGGTGACGCAGCGAAGACATACGCAGGTTTGAATCAAAAGTTTCCCATGGCTCTTCTTGCCAAGTATTTGCCACCTCAAAGCCATAAAGGGGCTGACAAGACGAGAGGAAAGGAAAAACCAGACATATTTTGCACTAGGCCTTGGATTAAAAAGAAGTAGGAGTGGGATTTAGATCACAAAACACCATGGTAGATTTTAATTCATAAAATCCTTAGTTTCTCAAGATGAAAATGCAAACTATGGCCCAGCAGGAAACAGCTCTCAAGCACAGCGCTTTTCAGAGGGGAGCTGGTCAGCTGCTCTGGCAGGCTTCATGCTGTTTCCCACATATTTGATTTGCAACACGCTTCGTTGAATATGCCCGTGTTACAAATGAAAGATTATTTGCAAAATAACTTTTTCTTCAGCGTTTGCCAAGCTCTGCTCCACATGCAAACTTGGACTGTGGTGGCAACAACACATCAACTGCTTCTAGCCCCGGCATATTTTCCCCCATAAAGGCAAACCTGCCCCCACCGTCCCCTTAGCACTCACACACGGGCAGAGCAAGATCATTAACTACTTAGCAAAGCAAATAATCTAAGCCAGACAGCATTTATCACGGGGAAATTTCTATCCACCTGCTTTTGCCTCCTGCCAGGTAGGATGGAAGCACCTGTGTTTGCGTGGCAGGTATGTGCAGAACAGCCCATCTCCCCGCCAGGCGCTCACACGACTGGGATCCATCTATGGAAACGTCCTCGGTGCAGTGTAAGAGCCGTTGTTCAGCCCTTACCTGTCAAAATGATTTCATCTCCGTCCTGCAGGAATTTACGAGACTGTCCACTGCCAAGAGGGATTTCTTTTGTTCCGTTCCAGGACAGCTCCAGCATGGAGCCGAAGCTCTCCGGCTCCTGCAGCAAGCGTTCATAAACAAATAAACAACTTTTTAGTATCTGTCCTGCTGTTAAGCTACTTGCTGCTGGAAGTACACACACAAGTACGTTAACTCTATAGAACAGAGTTTTGCTGTTGATTGATTTCATTGATACATTGGCATATTTTCCTGCCTTTGCATTTTAATTGCTTGTTTGCTGTACACTGTTATCTGGTGTGTTTAACATAGCGCTAAACCCTGCAAAAGCAGTTTGGGTCTGCTACAGAAAGAATGGAAACAAATTGAGGGCACTTCTACAAATCCACTGCTTTTACGTAGTCACGTTTTGGAGTTTTATTTACGTTTCGTTCTTCAAAAGAGCAAAGCCGGCAAGTGTTTGTAAGTCTTTAGCGTCAGTCTGCAGTACAATAGTTTAGAGGAAGCAAAAAGCACTTCAGAAAGGCTCAAAATGGAAGTATAGGTATTCCAACTTGGAAACAACTTACCCTGAAGCTGTCTTTCAGAACAGGACTTGTATCTGATGTTCCAGAAAGTGCCCATACCTTACCCATATATTGCAACACCTGTGCACATGGCAGTACAAGCAGAATAATAGCTTGTGAAGCTAGCTCCAAATATGTAGGATTAGAGAAACTAGAAGTTGTACCCATGCACCTTTTACATTCTACTCAGAAGTAAAAAAAGCTGTATTTCATACAGTATAAATGGGCCATGTGGATGCTTGTGCACAGAAATTAGTTTGCATCTGTATTCAAATAGTTCTTAGGGAAAGGAACACACACAAAAAAAAAACACAAACGAAAACAATAACAACAAAACCCCACTACTTCTCAGTGCAATTTTGGGGCTACCAAAGCATTAGCCCTAAGTGCCCAGGAAAGAACTGCAGATATTTTCACGGCTGCTCAAATCAAACAGGGCTTTGACCCAAAGCCCTGCTCAGTCGGTTTTGGCTTGCTGACCAGTTCTCAGTGACTATCATTATTTAAACACTTACGGGTCCGCTGATTGTGCCAGAGGCCAGGAGGTCTCCAGGTCTGAGGTTGCAGCCGTTGATTGAATGATGAGCCAGCTGCTGTTTCATGGTCCAGTACATGTGCTGGAGGAAGGAGGAAGAGGAGGCTAAAGCAATGAAGGACAAATCTCTCTGGTGTGCCATTAGCCTACGCAGACCGTATTGTGTTCTCGGGATGATGCTGGTAAGCCTACCCCTAAAGAAAAATTTCCTTATTTAATCTGGAACCTTCAGCAGCCTAAAAGCAACCTCCACAGCTACTTAGTGCTGCATTCCCAGTAGTTACCGTGGCCTGGCTGATTGCTTTCTAATTGGTGACCAGGAGCTGTTATGTGCATATAAAACACATATTTTAACAAGCAATTTAGTCCTTTAAAATTTCTCTTCTTTCAGCTGGATGTAATTTCTCATCTTCTTCTTTTTCTTTAAGGCCAGCACTGCTGACACAGGATCCATGATTAAGTCCAGTATTTTAATGAGTTTATAGAAAAATCTCCTTCTTACTGATTCGCTGACTACTGATTTACTGATTAAGGTAATTAGTATGCAAAGCACCAAATGTGAATATAAAATTGATTGAGAAATCCCGCAGCTGGTACGTATACCTCCTGGCCCCAGCGAGCCTGCAGAGGCAGAGCTACCGGGGCAGACCCGGGCTGCGAGCGGTGTTGCGGCAGCGAGTCTGCAGCTAAATTCCCAGCGGCAACTGCAAAGCTGTATTGCACCTCGGCACAGCGAGAGGCCATTCCCTCCGCCCGTGAGTCCTCTGCTCTCCCTGCCAAACGAACACACAACTTACGATGCTCTGGGCAGCCTAAACCAAGCAGTGGAAAGAGCTGCCCCCTTCTCTGGTGCTTGAGCATTCAGGCGTTTCCATCTCAGTAGGGGTGAACTATCACCACCCTCCACTCCTCCCTCTGTCTCCTACGCACGCGTGCACCAGGCCTCATCTTCAGCTAACGCAAAAGTCAGTGTTTGAAATTGCCCGAGGCTGGAGGTGATGGCATCAGCAAGATTTCAAACAAATAAAAGATGCTGGAGTCTTACCTTGAAATTGGATCTGCATATAGTAGTTGGCACGCTCATTCCTTCTCCTGCGGAAAATAAAAAATAAGAAGCAGGGAAGCAATTTGCTTGTGTTAGACGGATGATGTTGGAGTATTTAGATTTTACAGATGGATGGAGACTTCTTTTATCATTGTAATCCCTAGCAGGAAACAAGTAATAACATTTTCTATTCTGATAAGAAGGCCAGCGTTTCATAGAAAACAAGCACGTGGATGGCACCGGGGTAGTCTCGAGGTGCCCGTTTCCTACTCTCTGCTCTGCTAAGGAACCTGGACCTACAGGTCAGCAGGGCCATGAGCTGGAGGTCTGAGCTGAGTTAACATCTGAACCTCACGTACGTCTGCTCTTTCCATGCCCCGCTTACCCCTGCCCGTGCAGGCAGAGCTCCTCATCGTAAGCTGATCCTCTGGGAGGCATTCCCCCCTCGACGCATTGCTGCATGGCCAACGGGGAGCATGAAGAGCTTTGCCTCTTTCTCTGACAGAGGCAATCTGGGCAAAGATGGAGAAAGAGAACTGTGGAGCCAAGAGCAAAACTGTCTGAAATACATGGTGGTTCTGCATCCCTTAGTTGGCAATTTCAGCTTTATAACCCACTCACCATTGCCGTACCTTTAATAGCAACAAAGAGCTTGATGTCAAAAGTGTAGGGTTCTTTATCCTGAAGGTAGGGCAGTGGCTTGGGATCCTAAAAGCATATAAAAGGCACCACAGTCTAAACAAAGAGAAAGGAAAAATTCCAGGAGCTATCCCGGTGACTTTTTGTTTAACCGGCCTGTGCTGCACACCCCGTTTACTTCACTGCTGTTACTGCTCAGATTATTGCTCTGCTTGCTCTTATGCACACACTTTTAAAGATCTTTCTGAACAGATGTGATATCCATATAATCCAATTCCTTTTTCTGCACCTGGGCTCCAAAAGCCCTCTCCATCATTACAGCGTGGATGTTTATCTAAAACAAATACAGTGCTAGCACACCTTTTCTCTGTGCAGGCACAGAGAAGATGGTGAGTTCTGTGCAAGAATCTTTATTATCTTTTTCAATTTTAACTAAATGTCTACGTAATGCAGACCCCTGGAAATGCTTGAACAAAGCGTTTTGGCTTGAGGCCACTCTCTCTCCACTGTTTGCTGGATGCCAAGGGCTGCCAAACACCAACGAGAATCTTTCTGATCAGTTTGTTTTCCAGGTGTCTTGAAGGAGATGATTTTTCTGCCCTGCTGAAGCAGGCAGGATGACAGCTCAGAGCACCATGTGCCAGTGCCAGCAATGAGCATTTGAACTCGGAGGGCCCAGGGTGCCTTCATACGTTTGGAAGCAGGATCACCCTTGTAAACTCTGTGAAGAAAGATCTTGGCATTGATACAGCTCAGTGATTTCTAGCGATGGGACCTGCTGGTTCTGCTGAGATTTGTCTAGCACTGCTTTTCCTTCCTTTCAACCCTTTCTCTTGCTAACCTGGACAGGGTTCGGCAACACGAATGGCATGAGAGCTTCCATGGTAACAACCCAAGGAGAGATGGTTGTGCCAAAGCTCTTGCTCAGGAAGGGACCTAGAGGAACATATTCCCATTTCTGGATGTCACGGGCTAGGAAGAAAAAATTCAAAGCAATGCTGTTAAACATATCCTAGGAGTTGCGCAGCCATCACACCTGTGAGAGAGTAACACAGATTGGAAAAGTTATCACCACCCTTTTCCAGCCCTTGTGCCCACATCCTGATCTAAATCCATCCCTTTCAGACCCTCAAACCAGTCTTCTTAGACCAGCTAGATTAGGAAGAAAAGTCGGCAGTAATTAAAACAAGTCAGGCCATCCCCATATAACCAGTATTTTTATCCCCAGTTTAGTTAATGCTTTTACACCCAGCTAATGGTCCATGCCAGTCGTAGGGCCAATTTCAATGCGTTAAATCTATGCAGAGACTGAGGGATTTGGGATTGCCAAATGCTTTTCCTACTCCTGACACTGAAATCGATCCTCTGTTGGAATCATCATCCTTAGGTCTGCTCCATCCCTGCCCAGAAGAAACTAGACTGGTGGTATTAGCCTTTTCATACGTAAATAAATCTTCACTAGGCAGCAATTTCTGGTTCTACTGATTGATCGAAGAGGGATTGAGATAGAGCCTCAGAAATGCAGACAGCATTTCATTTTCATCCCTTTCAGCTGTACCCAGAGGTTTCAGTGATCACTAGTCTACTATTAAAATATGTGATTTATCCCTGTCTAAGGTTTCCCGTGATGCTGTGACCCCCTCTCCAGGCAAACTTCCGCAGCACCGATTACCGCTCCAGTCATTCATAAGGACCATCCCAAAGATGTGTTCATGGGCTCTATTGATAGGAATTGGCTCCCCATACTTGTTTCCAGGACCTACAAAGAATGCCTGAAATTGAAAAGCAAAATGTTGATTAAAGAATTTTTTGAAGCTAAAAATCCTTATTGCACAGAGGTTTACACGCACGAGCAGCGGAGGCTGGACAGGATGGGTTTTGCATCATTTTCCATACACAACTAGGCAAAACCCATGGCCTACTCCATCTTTCTTCACTCCATGAAGCTGCCAGGCTTGAAATACTGAAGAGCACTGTGTTGCTAAGGGACAGTCGTTAAACAAGGGGATGATATTGTCAAAAAGCAGAAGCAAAAATGGTCCCTCCTAATTTCAATCCGATTACAGAACAGGTTTGCCCACTGAAGTGACTCTGTCTGCTGCAGGCAGCAAACAGGAAAGAGTTTAAAGTCATCCGAGGGGATGCTGAATGCGGCTGGAAGCTGTCATGACAGTGCGGAAGGGGAGGTAGATGGAGAAATGTGCCCGTGAAGTAGAACAGGTCATGAGCTGGGTGCCTGTCCTTGCTCCCCTAGAAAATGTAGAGCCTGAGCACGTGGCAGAGAAATCTACAGGGAATCTCAGTTGTCTCTTTCCACAAACAATATGGAAGTTTTTTCTTCCAAAGCCTCCATCAGCCTAAATCCCCTCTCGCAGCAGCCAGTGGTAAAATTCAGGCTGCAAAGCACGGTATGGCAGCGCTTTGTGTACCCCACTTTAAGGGACTGCCTCCCACTTCATATACAGCATTGATCTGCAAAGCATACAGCATTAAAGGCTTTCAGTTCATTTTTAGTACCGTTTCCCTTAATAGTAGACTTCCACTTTTTTTTTTTTTTAAAGGGGAGAGATGGGGAATAAATCATATAAAATTATATACAACATATAAATCATAATGAACAATCCTATAAAACCCTCCCTTCTGGATCACACTAAGCCACAAGAAGATGCACCTTCAAAGGATGTTTTGTTACAACACCCGTAGCACAGGTTTCATCCTTGCAGCCAGAAGGATGAGGAGTTTGAATGGCACTGCCAAGAACTCACGGCTTCCTCTGCTCTAGACTCAAGGCTCAGACAGTCTGTACTTCCAAAATCCCCAGCGTCCATTAAAAGATCCCGGCCGCAGTGCAGAGCTAACGGCTAACCAGATAACAGGCCGGGGTACCTGATAAAAAGAATTACTCCTGCCTGCTTCCAGACTGCTGCGCTGGTGCTCGGATTTGGCCAGACGAGCTGTTTCCAGCCTGAAAGCTGTATTAGCAAACCACTGAATGAGCTCATGCGTCCTGCAGCTGGGCAGAAGGGAAGGTTTCCCCCCTAGAAATCTTTGTTGCCTGCTGCGCAGACTGCTCAGAGGGAAACACGGGAACGGACCTCATGAGCCATTCATTTAAGAAGAAGCTAAACCTACCTTTTCTTTCCTGTTTCTATTTTAATGGAAAAAAAGCCCCGTCTTACCATTTCTAACTCGATATCCAGACGCTTACAAGCACCAAACACTGGAGGTTTATCTGTGGGTAGAAGAAAGAGTATTTTATGACAGGAAGGCAAGTAGGGAAATAAAATTAACAGCCAGAAGAAACAGAGTGGCTGGTGCTGCCTGGCTTGCAAACACAAGATGGAGTTAACTGGGGGCTTTCTCTTGCCCTGACCCCACACTGGACTTTAGAGAAGGCATCCCAGGCCCTTCCTCTTGTAGGAAAAATAAAAAGTAAAATAAAAGAGAAGCTACATTAAAAGCCCACCAAGGACTCACCATTTTCAGGTCTCATTTGCCCCACAGGTCTCCGGATGGGCGTCCCAGACACCACAACGGACGATGCCCGGCCATGATAACCAACAGGTAAGTGCAGCCTTGTGAAAGAGCATCACAGAGCACAGGTTAGCTGTGTAACCATCGCCATCCAGAGCCGCTTTTCGGGGTGGAAGCACCACAGGGGTGCGAGGTACGAGGCAAGAGCTCTGCATAGATGGGCATAGACTCTTGCACCTTACTTGCTCTGAGATAAAGACGTGAACAAACTATAATCCAAAGCCACATGGCTGTGCAAATGCACTTCTGTGCCACTGCTCCACTTAATTCCTTGGAGCTTAAACCCTGCTTCCTTGTCACTCAGCGAAACATAATTTTTTAGGTAAATCTGTCTTTGAACCAGAGGGCTGCATTGCAATCGCTGCGGCTGCTGTAACGAAATGCAGTGCAGACTCAGCTAAGGCTGGGGAAATATAGTTTTCAGTTCTGTTATCGAACTCTTGACAGTACAGTTTCTCATCCGTTATGAACTCGGATCAGTACCTTGCTGAAAGACTACTCAGATCTTTAAAACTTATATACACATACAGATAAGCATGCAAAATAATGCCGCACCAGAGAAAAAACTGAACTACCCACCAGTTAGGCATCAAAGCGTTCTCCTTTCCCCTAAACATGATCCCAACGTTTGTGGCATGTTGGCGTGAAGAATAGAAGTCAGTGTAATCTCCTGCGTGGAAAGAAGGCCATAAAATAAGGAACAATGGTAGGAAAGTCCCTCATCTGCTGCTGAAGCACATCCTGCGTGGCTGGCAATGAAAAGAGCAGGAAAGGAGACAGCAAGAGCTCCAGGCAGAGGTACGTAGCAACATTTAATATTATTAGCACAGAGATGTATTTAGTAAAAGCAGTGATTAACAGTTCACCTATAAATTATGTATACAAAACTGGCTTTTTTTTTTTTTTTTTAAAAAAAAAAAAAGCCTTCAGTAAAGAGGAAGGGGGGAAAGCGAAGGGCATGAAGCAGCAGCAGCTTTCCAGAGGCGATCCAAGCCCCGCTGCTCTGCGCCTGGCCGGTGGTACCCAGGTGGAGGGAATCGACTCATACTCAGGACATCTGCTGCCCTCTGCTGCCATCCCTGGCAAACAGCTCCCCTCCTCTCAGCCTAACGGGAGATCAGAGGGTTTGGGGGAAAAAAACTCAACTTGGGATGGGGCATTTACATTATGTTAAGTTGTTTTGCAAGCTGGGAAAATTATCCTGCAGCCCCAGCAGAGGATAAAGCCAGTGTTTGCTCTCAGAACAAGCACGAATCATGCATAGGACAGAGCTGAATATAAGCGTAGTAGAAATCTAAGTAACTTGCAGCTGACACTCTCACTCACGGCACTCATGAGCGCTAGGAGCCAGCAATGTTTTGACAGGACATGTTCACCCTGAAACTATTTGTATGAAGGTGTCACATCTATGGGAACTCATCACGGTTCCTCTGAGTCAGGCTAGACTTTGTCCCAAACCAGGGCTGTGCCCCACGGGGGCCAGAAGCCCAGCGGGAACAGGGCTTGGCCGGGAAATGGGCAAGTTCACGTTCCCACTCCTGTGAAGGTCACAGCCCACAAGTGATTTTGATCAAGTTGGTTTGGGCCCAAATATAAATTTCTGCTAAAAAACAGAGAATTTTTCTATATCTATGTGGGTACACTCACTCCGAAGCAGTCCATGGCTTTGTGGGAGTGGAGGTAAGATTTGGGATGCCGAGTAACAGTCGGAGCAGGAACTCACGCGTGCTTATGAGGCTGTGCCGGAGCGTCCACCTCGCAAAACTTTGGAAGAGCTGAATTATTTTCTGATAGCAAATGGGTGAAATGTTGGAAACTGAACAAGTGTTTCTTCCCTGGCTCTAGTCACAAAGGCCTTTGGTGATGCCAACCTGATGACAAGAGTTATATGGCACCAGACAACCCTGATTCAGTGAAAAACGCATCCAGGAATTTTTTGGCTGCTATGGAGCTTTCCCAGGCTTTTATTCTTGTGCCACAGACAGCACCTACCTTTCACGACGTACAATAATCTACTTTTGGCTCCTGCAAAACCCATTCCCTGTCACAGCTGTGATCTGTCTGTCTGAGCAAGCTGGAAATAAAGCAGCTTCCGCGGGCGGGAGCGAAGGGCAGCGCTGAGCAGCCCTCAGCCGGGGGAGACTCACCGATGTGGGCTGGCAGGTGCATCGTCGCAGAAGCCTGAGGAACAAACGCTCTGAAATGAAAGACGACGACTTCAGCTCTGGGAAAACTTGCAGCTCTCGCCCCTAAGCGGTTTATAAGCATGTAAGAGGCTGACTCTCCCTCCTAGCTCCTTCCTTAATCTATTTTGCAAAGCCTTGCAGCAAAAAAAAAAAAAAAAGGCAGAAAAGCTTAGACGACTGCACAAGGTGCTGTTACTGGGGTGGTTCCGACTGAAAAGAGCCTCCACCAGGGAGGGAGCGGGCTGATTTCCCAAGGGGCACAGAGAAACCTCCCATGCCCATGCACACAGCTGAGCTGGTCACCGCTGCCTCTGCCGCACGGAGAGGAGGATTTTTAAGGGATGCAACTCTCGGGGTGCCCGGTGCGAGCTGCTGGGGCTGCTCAGGGAAGGTCCCCGTGTCCAGCCATGGTCCAACCCCTCTCCTGCACAGGGAATCACCCCGGCAAGACAGGGAGGAACGGCTCCCACTCACTGCCGGGGCAGGAGCTGGCAGCATTTAAAGCATCACTCCGGACAACCAAGAAGGTGTGTGATTGATGGACGCACAGGTTTTTCCATCAGCGCAGCACGGAGCGGAGCACAGCCCTCCTCTCCCACTCCCAAACCGGCGCACTGCCCCCTGATTGGAAGCCAATTTGGGACAACAGATCTTGTTTTAGCCAAATCAGGGGGGTTCTGAGGAGCGATTGGAGGGGTCTCCCCATGCCAGAAGAGGCTCCAGGCGGGACAGGCAGGGCCGTGCTGGGGGAGGTGGGAGAGGTGGAACGGAGACCCGCGCAGCCACCTCTCCATGGAAGGCCACGGCTGAGGGGACGTAATTAAGAGAGGGAAGCTCTCATTACGCTCCACACCCCACGGAGGTGGCAGGTGGTCACCTTCAGACCTTCGGTTTTGGTGCCTGGGATCAGCGAGCGCTCCGGGTGGTACCGCGTGTCGCTGAAAGGCCCTCGTGCCCCACAGCGACTCCCCGCTCCCACCTCACCTCCTCCGCAGCTCCACGTTGTCCCTCAGGGCTGGCTCGCCGGCTGACAGCAGCTTCTGGAGAAAAGTCCTCGCCTCCATCCACGCCGCCCGGCCCAGCCCCATGAAGGCGTTCAGGGTAGGCTGACAGCCACGCGGGGAGGTGGGGTGGCAGATAAAAGACCACGTTTTGCTTAACCTTCGCATGCATGGAAGACATCCTGCACTTCCCGGCCGGCGCTGAACGCCTGCGGGCCAGGGTTACGCAGCGCTGGCTGCCCAGGCTGCCCGTCCTCCCTGTCCATAACTGCCTGCGCCCCCGTCCTCCCACCACCGGTCCTCTGAAGCAGGACCTGCTGCCTGTTTGCGTCGTGCCCCTCCTAACGCACTACTTCAGACCTGAGCCGCTTTGATATCTCAACCCCACACCATTTATATTTAACCCAAACCCTTAACACAACCTCTTAGCCATTAAAATCCCATCCCATTTCTGGCCATGAAGTGCTGAAGGCACAACCGGGATTGCAGTAATGTTTAGGCTTTGTGTCAGACCCCTGCATTGCCAAAGTCTGACGAAACTTTCAGCAAAATTGTCCTTTGGACCCCCAATGTCTCTGCTGTCCTTGCTGTCGCAGGTGTGATGAGTTTTCCCTGCACGCAGAGCCCGCCTGACCACACATTTCCAGTTCGCGTTCGTTATCTCACCAGAAATTGCTAAAATCCCTTATGGAATATTTGTAAAACGTGCGTGCAAATTAGAACAACAGCCTCCAATAAATACCTGGTCGAAGACATGCTGATATTTGGCGAGAGCTGGTCCATTGAACAGATGTTTAATGACGCTGAGATCCAAAATCTGGTCCCCAATCGCAACCCCGAGCCTGTGCCTGGGCTGCAAAGCAGCGAGAGGAGGGGGGGAAGAGAAGAAGAGGTTATGCACGTATCCACAAATCCTCCAAAGAGGGCATGGGGGAAGACAGTGACTGCGGAGAGTTTAATCCATCAGGGACAAGGGTCTGACATCACAGCAATTGACCGTTAAAAGCCAGTCGATGAGACTGGCTGCTGAAAACTGCTAGGACCTAGAGGCAGAGCATCATTGCAGACTCCCTGTAGACCTGGAGGGGTGGGAGAGAGCCTTCTCCCCATCCCCATCTCTTGGGGGAAAGATAGGACAACAAGCAGATGTTCCTTTCCCTGCTCCCTTTCCCCCAGAGGTGTTTTCCCGCCTCATTAATGACAAGCATTGCAGAATTAGCCCTGAATGATCTGAAACATGCTGTGAATGCTATTCCTCTTTCTATAGGTGGGGAAGTGAAGCATAGACACGCTATGGGCAGGGCTGATCTCATCCCTATAACCATGTAATCTGAGAAACAGGCATTTCTGCACCACAATTCCTCCCCAGAAGACGAAGGGTGCTCCGGACTCCGCTGACGGTATCGGGAACGCAGCACATCTTGCTCAGCCGCGTTATTTCCGTACCACGTCAAATGAGGCTGCCCTACACAGCCCATCCTCACGCCACGCGAGGAGCCCACGACACGCGTGCAAACCCCGGTCTAGATCCTCGCTACAGGGCCAGCTTCCCGCACGGAAGGGAGATGGCGGCTGCGTTCGCCGGACAGATGCAACCTAGGACACAAAGGCCCTGTTCATCCACCGCAGCTCTCGCAGGGCCAGCGCCAAGCGCGTGCGGAGCCGGCGGCGACGGCGGGGGAGCAGCACGGACGATCCCACTGCAGCTCTGCCGCAGCTGTACGGGGGGTTATAAAAATGCTGCAGCACTCAAAGATAAAATTTAAATTATTCCTGTCTTTAGGCAAATAAAGACAAACTACTTCCAGTCGTTATGAAAACTAGCTTACCAAAAAGGAATGACCACCTATGAAAATCCATGCTATCAAACCTATTTTTTAACCTTTAATTTCTAATCAAGATTCCAAATGGGATAATAAGTATTTATTCAGCAAACATTCCTGCAGAAAAAACTAAAGGTCATGTCATGTTAATTTGTAACCGGGATAGTCAGGAATGACATCAACTGCTTTAGCTTGAAATCATTACAACATTGGGCTACTTTCAGAACATTATTTTCTAAATAATTTCCGTAAGTCCTTGTCTGTCTTTTCACAGGGTTTGAGCGAAGATGTTTTCTTCAGAGAACAGTTACTGGAGAAAGCAGAAAAATAATCCAAACTTGCTAGATAACAACACAGACATCTAGGAAGAGATTAAATGAACCATCTTGGTTTTATCTTTGGAAAATACCACATCAGAAAACACAATCTTTTGGTTTAAATTCTTTTTTTTTTTTTAAGCCTGCATGGATAAGCCGAGACAGCAGAAACCAGGAGATAATCATGAAGTTTCCTTGAGCAATGATAAATAAATCCTTCACTTTTTCTTTCTGAGATGTGGCTCTTGGTTCGTTTCCCTTTTCCAGGAGGACACATCTCGGGGGCTCTGTCCCATCGGGCACTCAGAGGTGTGAGGTTCAGCCTAGGTGGGCTCAGCTCTCATGAAAATGGGAACTGGGAGCGACGTCCTTGGAAGACAGGCTGAACCGTGTCTTCTTACGTGATCATAAAATATAATGCCCGAAGCTGGCTCAGAGCGTGGCCTTTGGGCACAGCTTTAAACGTTAACACGCTGCTACACGTTTAATGCATCACTGCCTAAATGTACACCTGCAAAGATGGGTCTGCTGCAAAGACAGAAATGAAACACACATTTTGTGCCCTGGTTTAAAGCTTTTGTAGCCACCAGAAGCACTGACCACAAGCAGGCTCTTAACAGACCTGAAGACAACACTCGTTACAAATACAGTGTTTTCAGTTCAGACTTCACTTTTCCCTTATGTCAGTTCATGTTCTGCAAAGGGGACTGGGCACTACAGAATTAACAGCGGATTAAAATAAATATTTAATGTGGCTTCTTAAGGGTGATGGTGTGATTACAATCAGTCACAAAGAAAATGAGGGACTGAGTTAAAAAAACAGTCAGTGCGAACTGTGCTGTGCCTCTACTTAAGAGTGAAAGGATCAAACACAGATTTAATGGTTTCACAAAAACACATGAAAACTACTCTATGTATTAGCCAAAGCACTTCTCATGTGTTAACACTTCTCATTTCTTTTGTGCAATTTTGAAGAAGCTGTCATCAAAATAACCACATCAAGAAAAAAAGACAACGCGGCAGCTCCGGCTTTGCTCTCGCGTCAGGAGCCCGTGCAAGTGTCTCAGCCTGGGAGGTTTTCCTTTATCCCAGGTTGCCGGGAATTTCTGTTCTTACTCACAGCCTCGGGACAATTACAACACCCCAATGACAAAGGTTGCTGTTACTCACCTCCTTCTTAGTGGAGAAAACCCCATAGGGGAGATTTTGGAGAGGAAAATCTGAGTCCTTGTCTACCTGGATGAAAGACATGCTGACCACCGAGCGGTCCCTGCTAACAAGAGCTCCCACCTCCCGGGCTGCTGCACGCCTTCCTAGGAGGAAGATCCTCTCCAGGTGTTATAACCCAGAGCACAGAAGCACGAAATCCCACCCTCCGCCCTCAGCCCCAAACCAATTGCAGACCCGTCTCCATCCCACCCCTCTGCAGCGGTTAATTAGTGCCAGAAGTTTGCATGAGTCAGCAGCTGTTAACTGTTCCCAGCGAGGTAGGGACCGGTGGAGAAACAGGCTCTTCCTGCTGGATAAAGCCTCACATGGGACTGGGACCTTCTTTGAACAGGTACATGGCTGCGGGCGGGCGATCCCAGCAGACAGCTCCAAGACCAGAGGTGACTCCGCTCATTTACCTTCCGAGGGGTCGCTTACGTGCCAGGGTGACGGTGAAATGACGGCACCCACACTGAGCGGTTCTTTCACCAGGAGCTCAGCAGCCTTTGGGAAGTGGCACAACTCACACCTGAAACTGCCACCTTGTGTGCTTTTTTTAGTTTTGCAATGCTGCACCTGAGTGAGTCCTTCCATTTTTTCCAAATAGTTTCAGCAGCTTAAAAACAGAGATATAGACTCATTTTGGTTGGAAAAGACCTTCAAAATCAAGTCCACCTGTTAACCTAGCACTGCCAAGTCCACCACTAACCCATGTCCCTCAGCACCTCGTCTACCCGTCTTTTAAATACCTCCAGGGATGGTGACTCCACCACTCCCCTGGGCAGCCTGTTCCAATGCCTGACAACCCTTTAAGTGAAGAAATTTTTCCTAATATCCAGTCTAAACCTCCCCTGGTGCAACTTGAGGCCGTTTCCTCTTATCCTGTCGCTTGTTACTAGTGAGAAGAGACCGCCCCCCACCTCCCTACAACCTCCTTTCAGGTTGCCGTAGAAAGTGATATATATATGCCAACCACCCCTGAAGAGCAGGGGGGGGACAAGTCTTTCTGCTCCCAGCCCCAGCTTTCTCCCACCTGCAGGAGAAAATCCACCCATATTCAGAAAAAGTAGAAACCAGTGAGGGAATAGCCTTGAAACTGGAACTAAATAGCAAAGCCCACCTCTTTGCAATAAAAATGGTTAGGTGCTCCTGACTGCCAAGCCAAAGAACTGGTTTCCTGCTCAGCATTTTTTTTTTTTTTTTTGGCAGAGAAGACTCATTAGAAGGCAGGCAGCAAGCTGTAGAGCCAGATATTCAGTGTAAGATGACACACCATCATTGATGACAGCCCATCTGTGACAGCCCTTCACCAGCGGAGACGCGAGCTCAT
Source organism: Ibidorhyncha struthersii (assembly GCA_013398815.1). Classification (NCBI taxonomy): domain Eukaryota; kingdom Metazoa; phylum Chordata; class Aves; order Charadriiformes; family Charadriidae; genus Ibidorhyncha; species Ibidorhyncha struthersii. The sequence goes on from VZSZ01008268.1 coordinate 270,758, forward strand.
GTGGTGCTGTTTGAAAAGGGGGTCTTATTTCAATAGTACAATGCCTAGCACAAACCTCTGTAAAATTTCCTGTAAAATTCCTGGACCTAAGGTACAACTCCATTCCACTGACCGTCAGAAATGTTTTTAAGACAGTGAAGATGTTTTATGCCAAGGTTATAGGACTTGGGTAGAACCCACTTATTCCAAAAAAGAAACAAAACCATCTTGAAAACACATTTCAAATACACACTGTGCATCTTGAGAAGACAGATTTACTCAAGTGCTGTGTAGTGCTGCAAATGTGCTGGTATTAATTAAAATGTTCATCTGCTAACCTCAAGCTGATGACACAAAATATAAAGCTTCGCTAGTTACCCAGGCTGAGAAGCACATCAACCACCACTATAAGGCAGAGCCGCTGCCAAAGCAAACAAAGATGATGCACAATTCTCAAGTATCAGGGAAAGGTGGATTTCCAGTCTAAATGGAGGTTTTATGTATCAGGACTCAAAATTTCAACATTCTTAATGCTGAGAGCTCTGCACAAGCCAGGCCAGAGGAGGTTTATTAGATTGCTTTGAGAAGGATCGGTGTGGAAGGAGGATTGCCCGGTGCTGATCTCCCTCACTGCAGGCACTGCCAGGCAGGTTTCCTCTCGGCACGGTCACAGCTCCTACCACGAAATCAAGGGCCAGAAGAATTGTTGCTTTGGAAAGGGCCGTAGTAAAAGCAGTACATGCATTCCAAAGGCAGCTGCTTTTCTTGTACCTTTTCTTCTTTCAGTCTCTCAGATACCAGCACACACAAACAGGATTGGTTTCCTCCAGCCCCGCACTGTGAAATCTGGAGTCTCCTCTCTGCTTGGCCCAGAGGCACAAGTGGCAGAGGAAAGGCAGACTGGATGGGAGGGCGTGTAGGGCAGTGAAAAGGACACTTAGGAAAAGGAAGAGAGAGACCAGAAATAGGGAAGAGGAAGGAGTCAAACTGAGAAGGGAAGGATTAGAGAATAGGGAAGTAGCAGCAAAGAGGAAAGCAAACTGAGAAACACCCACAAAAGAGAAGACGCCGCTGCTCTTCCATGCTCTGTAAGAGGAAGTTTAGCAAATGCTCTGAGGAAATACTGGATCTTTGACCCATAAAGAGGCAGACCATCACTGAAACTTGCTGGAAAGAGTTATTTATTCCCTCTTTTACTATAAAACCCATGTGCTTCATAGATTGTGGTTAAGCCATTTTTTCAAGCACAAGATACTTCATTTATTATTGGGTCTTGCAGATTACTTTCTATAGCTATCTGACAGAGAAAGCTCCTTCTGCTGCGTAGTGTTTATATGCTAAATGTAGTGCTTCATCTACTAATTGCCAGCCATAGCTTTTAAAGAGCATTCAGAATCTTAAAGGATGTAGCCAGCTTTGATTAAAACTTTAATGTTTTAAATGAAGCCACCCAATCTCATTTATTTCACAAATGCTTGAAAGCAGCAGCAAGTCACCAAGTGAAATTTCAACTGCAGATCTGTACCATCTGGAGAGGAATTAGTTCTGCTTTAGTGTACTGTTAAGTCTGGTGATAAGCAGCGCTGGCTGAAGTTACCATGGTACTACATAAGACAGTCAACCTTTAAGTTATATGGATGACCAGGGTGGTTGAATAGTTGAAGCACAGACTCCAATCTGACAGGACAGACAGTCTTAATTAAAAAAAAAAAAAGAGTTACTGAGCACCCTCACAGGACAATAAAAGAACAATTCCTCCTACCCCCAACTGGGCAACACTTACAAGCCTGTAGATCCGCTAAGGAACACGTGGAGGGTTGTTGTGGCAGCATTCAACATTGACATCCATGGACTTCAAACCTCAGAGTAAGGACATCTCACTGGAGAAACCGTCTCCAGAACCATTCTCACACCCAACTTCAAGGAAGTCCCTCCAGTGCTGTCTGGCAGACACTGGATGACAAGCCCCACAGCTGTATTTCCTAGAACCAGAATCACATGCATGGATCCACAGCCTGGTCACTGGCCACATCCGTTTTACCTGTAGGTCTACCCCCAACATTGTCATTGTACATTGTCACAAACAACCTCAACTCCTGCCCATGAGTGACACACTGTGCTGGAAGCATGGAGAATTCCCTGGGCAGAACATATCGATGAACAAGGTAGGAAGCTTCTGGAAGTCATAGTCATAGGTGAAAAGGTAAAAATAAAAAAATCAGAACTTAGCTGGCACTGGGATATGGTCAGTCTCATGTGGATCGATACACTATAAGTAAAGGAACCACCAATGGAAAGTCCCCATGAAAATAAAGCAAGAGAAATCCAAATTACAGATGCCAGTGACAGCCACAGGGGCTCCGATTTTTTAAATTTTATTTAATCAAAGTTAAGACGTGAATAAACATAAATACAGCACAGATACTTCAGATCATTCTTCATATTTGTGTACAGACAGACTGATGGATGTAATCCCAATGAAACCTGCAGTCAATGAAGTGCATACAGCCTTCCCCGCACACACACAAAAACAAAACTCAATTTAAAAAAAAAAAAACAAACAAACCACGCAGACAATCTCAGCACACACTCTCATTACAAATGATTCATACATAAATAGGTAGAGGGTGCAAACAAGCTAATATGCGAACATGTATAACCTCTCGTTAATGGGAAAAAAAAAAACAGAAGCAGCCATAATGATTAAAATACATTCAGTTACTGATAACTAGTTGTGCCATACAAGGCATTATCAAAAAAAGGAAATTGTGCTGCAGAGAAAAGCTATATACAACAAGAAAATAAACTGCAAAGTTAACGCATGCATGTTTTATCCTGGAAAAGCACAGCCCTCCAATATTTTCTCCACATTTGTTATAAAAGCCCTCTGCACTCAACTAAAATTAGAATGATCTTAAAGGATAATACTTGTAAAGTTTACTTAAGTCTTCAGCCACAGAAAACTGCAATTAAAATAAATGTTCAGAGTCATTTTCAAAACAAAAAAAAAAAACAAAACCAAAAAATCTATTCATCTGATGACATGCATGATTAAAAGGTCTAGGCAAGATACACTGCTCTACATTCCTGGTGACTAAGGAAAAAAGCTCAAGTCAATTTAATCTGCAGATGGTCAGAGGATTTTGTATTCCAGCAGAAGCAGCAGTTCAGATCTTCTGGATCTTTTCCCCAACAACTACAGGATTCTCTTTTCTGATTTTCTCAGCAGCATCAGCTTTGTAATTGTAAGAGCAACTGTGTACATCTGAATAACGGTGCATACCACAGTAGACGTTTCCACACCGACACTCAAACCCTGTGAACAGAAATATTAGCTTAGACATTTCAACATTCTTAATTATACTGGTTTGGTTTAAATCCTGAAGGTGTTCACTCACTAGCAATAAATCTCAGTCACCAGTGTCAATCAGCCAAAGAGCCTCTGCTGCAGAAAGCATAAGAATCACAAGTAATATATTTTTAAGCAATTACAGTAAGATTTCAGTTGACCATTCCTTCCCACCATATGATACACTAGCACAAAGCACATTCCTAGGGACCTCCTGCTCTTTTTCTGTGTTTATGAATCTTCACCCCCGCAGAACTCAAGTTTTCTTAGGCCCTTTCAATGAACCACTGCAAAGCTGGTTAGTGACAGCAGCAAACTATCATCCAGTTCCTCAGCTAAGCAGACTTCCCAAGGGAAGCATTTGGAATTATGAATTTCACTTAAAGACAGGAAGCTGAAAAACAAAATAATACATGAATGACTAAATCTAGTAAAAAGCCAAGCTGAAAGCACTTTTGGCCAAGTTTTATTTCAAATCAACAACATCGAGATGACCATGCCCCATTTTTCCCTTAAGAAAAGAACCTTTCAAAGGTCCAAAGCCTAAACAAGTCTCTCTAAGAAAAGAGGAATCAATTTCTTACCAGTAAGTCCAACCTTCTTCCTGCACATGAAACAACGATTCTTTTTCTGTTTTGGTTTGTCAAGCAACTTGTCTTGCTCTTCAGGTGTAGGCTCTGCATTCTCTGACACTGAAGCTAACATTAAAAAAGTTAGTAAGAACAATGGAAAAAAATATCAGTCTCTCTTCTTCCTTTATGTCATACAATAATCTAAAGCCCATGCTGTAAATTTAGGTTTTGGGGTTAGCCGTTTTGCTGCAGCTTCCACGTCTGAAGCGTAATGGACTCTCAGCAGCGGTACTGGAACTCCCTCCTTCTGGACCTTCAAATCTAATTTAATTAGAGAATTCACTGAATGCTTATACAAAGTTCACAACACAAAAACACCATAAAGAAACAGAATAATTAAAAATCAGGTTTAAGGGTAAGATTCAGTACTGTCAGATTTGGGAAGAGAATCCAACACCAAGTGTTTCCCCACCAGTGTTACTAATCCAGTTCCTAAAAAACTGCTTGTGAGAAGCACTGTATTTATTAGGATCAGCCGAGTAAAACACTCCCTTTCAAATACTGAATCAACATTATTTTTGCTGAAGGCTGCCATACTAAGGCCCCACAAGATGCAGTGTTTCAGAACAATCTCTACCATGGTGATGCTGCTGCTCCTGCATACCTGGAAAAAGCCTACAGAGGGGCTACTCACTACCTAGGGTGAGACACCATCAGCTCAAGATACACACACCTACCCAGAGGAAGTACACTATCCTGAAACCCAGAAGGAAGCAGGTAAACACCTCATTTTAAAGACACTTTTGCTACAACAACTTTCAGCCTACTTTAGTATTCTCTCACATCTGAAAGACAGGTTACAGGTTGTGTGGGAGAACATAAACAAGTAATGGTAGTATTTGCCTGACCCAGGTAAAAATAGAAATTGGCTGGTTTTCCTCAAGTATTTGCACATTCCTTACATTACAAAACAGAAATAGAAACAAAAAAAAAAAAACTTCATTTCACAAAGGACTAAAAGCCAATCTCTCCCTACCAGCCATTGCTAGATCACAGCAGGACAAGTCTCCAGTGAGTCAGGTATCCAGAAACTAGGAGTATATGCAGCAAAGAACGAAAGCAAGCTCCAGCTGGGAGGGGTGTCAATGGAAGCAGAGCTAGAACCAACACTGTAAAGAAAGGAACACAACAGCGAGCCCAGACATTTGTCAGGGAAAAAGCTACAGGCATCTCTCTGCAGCTGGACTTCTGTTAGGCGGAGACTGTCAGATGCAGTTCTGTGCTAGTTCTACACCAGCCGACTGCTATTCTGCTTGACAATTCTGCTGGTTTGTTTTTTTTTTTTTTCCCTGTGCTGCTATTCTAATGCGTTGGGGGNAAGGAAAGGGCTCTTTCTACTTTTGTGATGGTATCAAGACATTGTATGCTGTACCAAGCAACATCAGTGGGTAGCAAAATACCTGACCAAAGACTTTGCCCATGTGGACAGTATTCCAAAGGTTAATCTAGCAAAGATAGACTGTTATACATGGATTATTAAGTCATTTAAAAAATCACCATCTATGTCAGAAGCACAGGTTATCTTTGTCCTGAAATGTATAATAATTGATAGTTTGCAAAACAAAGAGGTTCAATAGCTTTAAATGGCTGTTAAAGGGCACATTTCTGAGTGGACAGATAATATTCAAACTTTGCAAGACAATCAAAAGCATTAAGGATTAAGAGGTGCGAGATAAATATCAGAGGTGATAAGACTTATTCAAATGAACTCTTGCAGTGTTACACAGAACAGACATTGCAGTGTTTATTAATTCATTAAGAAATCTTCATGCCATGAATTAGCGTTTAGCAGTCAACATTCTCAAGTTTGCATTTCCTACTGCAGCAAAATCCAGTTGCCTCAATGTAAGTTTTACAAAAAGCCTCTGTAAGTATTAGCCAAATTTAGGAAAAAAACCCATCACTGTTCCCTGCATAACAAGGCTCTCTAATACATACATACTTACATTTTCTCTGTGTGTATGGCTCTCACATTAAAAAGGTTTAAAAATATTTAAGGGCTGCTGCTCACTGTAGAACTGAGTGGGAAGATTCTTCTACTGCTGCTACGAGTCACTTTGTATCTACTGTAGTAACCATAAATTTTAGATCTCAATTTGTTTTTGCACAGAAGCCAGAGATTTGACTCAAAATCCTCTACGATAATCATGAATACCCCAAACACTGAGCCACCTTTAGATGACGTGCCAGTGTTGAGTGCTCAGTCTATAAGCCAGTTGTGATGAACACAACAGAAAGAAGCTAGGTAAAATGCAACACCACCCAACATGGAGCTCAGAGGAAACGTGCTGCAGCCGCTCCCAGCTCGGGTACTGTGTCTGGATTCCAGGATGCCGCTGCCTGCTTTGCTTGAACCGATTCCCTCCCTTTCCCCAGCCCTGCCTTTAGCTGGAGAACCGAAGCACTGGCAGCACCAGTACAAGCTGCCAACTAACCAAAAAAAAGTAAAGCATGAACACAGACTCATTTTTCTGGAGCTGACAAGTTGGGCTGGCTGCTAGAAGTCCCCTATTTTACAGGGCATGTTCTTAGCTGATCAAAACAAGCAGAGTCTAGATTTCCTCCTGAAGGCAGAAGCTTTTGCTACTGCTTTTGCTTCTGCCAACCCTGCTTGAACATCAGTGTATGCCGACCATGAGAACAGCACCTGTGAGATAAAGTACACTCCAGTCCTTGCATCCCCGCAGGCACACCACAGAACTCTGTGCATTTGTCACAAGACTCCTGACACCTCATCTGGTCTTTCCTCTGTCGCTACTCTGGATGTTTTATGTTTATCACCCTGTATTACCATGCAGAGCTTCTCAAAGGTTCCTCATTTCCACAGGAAGAGTATTAACAGCTACCTTCACCTCTTAAGTGCATCTGACCAGACCTAAAAAAATACCCACTCCTCCAGAGGAATGAAGTGTGAAGTTCATGCTAAGCAGAAGATCCCTACTTCCAAACATTCTAATGCTAAACTGTAGTAATCAGCCTAAAATACACTGTTTCAGTGTTAGGAAGAGGCAAATTAAATAAAAGCACACTTACCTACAGAATTTAGATTTAAATCTTTCTTGTGAATGTTTCCTCTCTCCCTGGAGCATTTATCCAGTAAATCAGGATACCCCACATTATTTTCTACACTTGTATCATAATCATACTCTACCTCTGCACCCCTGGTACTGTCACAAAAGTCTGAAGTATCCATCACTTCCTTTCCAGTTCTGTCTACCGAACTAGCCCTGATAAGGTCCACTGAAGTTGATGCCATTGGTTCAACAGCATTCACCACAGGTCCAGGTTATCTCCATGTAAAATTCTGTAGGAACTTAATTGTTCTAATGTAATTTTTTTAACTTAGTCAGCAATGACTGACTTTTTAAACTCTTTTTACCTCACAAAAGTCCTACATGAGTGCAAAACCAGGTGACTTCATTGAAAAGAACAACTGTGCACCTTTTGGCTAGTTAAGTTAGCTAAATATTAGTATTTTATCAAAATACCACACCATATTACACAACTGATTGCATTTTGCAATGCTAGTATATGGACCTCTCCAATTTAGCAACGAGTTTGAAAATCAGGGCTGCTGTTTCGTTTCTCTGAGTTTTTCAGGCTCGAAGCTAAAAGCTCACCAGTTAATATGATTTATACTTTCAGCCCTATGTTCTTGAGTTGTAAGAGCTCCATAACGTATGTGGTGGAGTGCTCCTGCCTTCCATGACAAGTTTCATTTACCTTTAAAAACCTGCCTCAACTATAAAGCATGAATCCTAACCTGGATGGTTTTAAACTCATTAATGCTAGTGAAGTGAAGCACCTCTTTACACACTTGCAGGCTTGTCAGGAGGTAGCCCTGTTAATCCCCTGGGTAACAAATAAGAAATCCTGACTGGCTAATCCTAACAGGGCTGTAGTGTTGAGCGAGAGGTACAATAGTCCATGAGGCAATCTGAAATGAGTTGGAGAGATGCTCAGAATAGAAGAAAGCTGATAGAGAAGCTGGATTGTACCTTAATGAGTTTCACTTTAGTTTATCTTTAGCAGTATGTTCATAATATTTAAGAACATTAAACTAAAACCCGCCAACATTTCTATTAGCCCCTATCTAGCATCCGGACTCTTTGCAGTGTTCCATACCTACAAGCATTAGCACACAATCACTAAATGTAAAATCTAGATTTACTAACATATTTTATAGTTTCCTCTCTTTATGCTGCAATGCATGAATCCAATGAAGACAAACAAATCTGAACTGTTCTTTGAGATTTTTATCCCTTTGTCATTTTCGCTTGTCTTCAAATAGCAAGGACTGTGTGCACACAGCTCAAGTCCCATCTATCTGTCTGCTTTAAAAAAATCCTAACAGTAATCTAAGAAAGCTTAACCATTCACCCACTCTTTCATTCATTGTTATTGTAGCTTAGTAAGTTGTTGAATGGTGAGTTAAAGGGACCTCAACTACATACAACTACAATAGACTAACTTATTACACAAGTATCATAAAACGATTTGCTCCAGAACAGACATTCCAACAAAGCAAGATTTTTATCACAATAAACACTGAACAAATGATCAAAGCAGACATAATTTCTTTTTTCCTCCCCTACATCAACAGAAGTAGCATTATAAGCTCTTCGGTCTGGGACCAACTCCCACAGTTCTGTGACTTTTTGCTCTTTTTTAAAATGCTACAACGCCAGACAATACTAAATAACTTGGATTCACACATTTCTATTACATTCTTGTCAGCAGCCTAAAATTCAAGTTCTGAATGATGTGGGGAAAAAAAAAAAGCAAAACACTTTAGGATGCACAATTGTGGCAATAATTCAATGAAACCCACTTAGCATCCATTATATGCTGCTTTCTTTACAAACTTACACTTTCAAAGCAAAATTCTTTAAAACTGGAAGCACTACATTTCCTACGTTTTTCAGTTAAGGGATAGCACAGAAGCAACTCTTCAGAAAACGAGGCTGACCCTGCCACAGTGAGTTATAAATAGGGATTGTAATTTAGCACTGCAATTACATGGTGGTGGTGTTCTTAGTTTAGAAATCACTACGGTACAAAGAAAACGACATAGGACACAACTGAGTACTCTGAACACCTGATATAGCTCAATCCTTGAAATACATACTGTATAATGCGAATATGCCCCTGAAATCAAAGCTTCTACTTGACAAACCTATCTTATCTTCTCATAGGGAGAATTAGCTTTAGAGGTGGAGAATTAGAAGGAGCATGAGTTTATCCAAATGGGTAAGAGACATTCCTCTGAAAACTTGCTGGGAAAAGCCTTTTCACAGGCCCAAGTAACCTCACAGCACAAGCATCAAAGATTACTTTAAAATAAAGCACTTCCATCGCCTCCCAGTGAAAAGACAGTAGATGCTGCAAACCCAGAGTTTCAACTTACAGCTAAGCCAAGCAAGCAAGAGATGTATGTAAACAGAGAGACTAATTCAGGCACTGGATGGAAGACGAAGAATCATGAGACTAACAAGGGGGGGGAGACAGGGCAGTAGGAAGATCAGCTTACAGAAGTTGCCTTTATATTCTGATACATGCCACATCCATATCAGCGTAAACCTGCAGTGCAATATTTGTGTGCCTGACTGAGGTGTTCTACTTCTGAGGTTCCCAGAAAGGGATGAAAGGAGAGCTGTTATCTGTATTACTCAGAGGTATATCAACTGAAAATCTAGCTTGCAAATCTACCTCTGCCGTACAAATATATAGAAATTAAGAAGCATAAGCCTTTTCAGCACTTGCTCTTCTCTCAAGCTGGGTAAGGCCAGACATCACTGATTGGTATTAAGAGCACACCTTATGTGCATTGTCAAAACTGAGGCAACAAGAGCTCTCAGCTCCAAAAAAACCAAACTAAGTAGCAGGTATTAGAACATATGTCTAGACTATATCTTTTTAAGAGTAAACATGTTTCTAATAATTGACATCTCAAATGCTAGTATAAAATGGCATTAAAACTTTTTCTCTGTGTTTTACAGCTACTGTTTGTGTGGCTGAGGAGGTGGCCTTACTCAGCAGCTGAATAATGACTCTTCTATTCCACCCTACAAAAAGGGAGAGCTCAGGTTTAGAAAAAGTATTTGAAAAGCAGAACTTTGGTACCAGAGGTACAATGAAAGAACTTATATTTAGCATGTTTAAGCAGAGTTATAAGTTCTAACTGTGGAAAACCCAGACTCCTATGTTTAGACTAGTCTACAGAAACTTAAGCCTACCCACTACAGTCTTAGCTGTGGCAGCAAACATAAAGGCAGAATGCTCACTGACTTACCTTTAAATACCTTTTATAATGTCTACAGATTACAAGTTTGCCCAAATTTTGTATACTATCTGGCATTTTTCACATTTTCCTAAGAAATACTATTAAAAATTCTTTAGTTTTAAGCTCTACAAGCCTGCACACAAAAAGAAAAAAAAAATCAAAGAGAAAACACACCTTTACATTGTACTAGAAATATGGATTTCAGGCCAGTATAGTTAAAATCACCCACTCAGCCATTTTCCTTCAAGAAACCAGAGTTTGTGGTTTGGTAATTTTACATTTGATACCGTGTATTTCAGTGGGTCAATATATTACACCACTACATTTCACAGGTGAAAGGTTCTTTTATAGGTGTTTCATGTTTATACAAGATACTAACATTGTTCCTAGAATAACTATGTCATAACACCCCGTATCACAAATATGCTCATGAACTTCTGTGATATTTACTGCAAATGACTACTCTGAGAAGTAGCAGATACTCAAAACTCTACTTACATGTAATAGCTGTGGCATAAAGACAGAACAGTAGATTGGTTTATGATGTACATTTCTAACCCCAATTAACACACTTGTTACAGCAGATACTGAAATCGCCAGTTAAACACAGAAGTTTTCAGTTTAAGACTTGCCCTCTAAGAAAAGAAAGTTTATCCTTATTTTGCCTTCCGATTTCACAGAATATTTGGGTTTGAGAATAAGCCATCACTTGAACAGGAGAATATTAAGAATAGTCAAAGTTTTAAAAACATTATGAATAAGGTCTGTCTCTGAAAACTAGCCACCAACCTTGCAAATCTTCTGTCTCCGGTACTGTTTTGTCCACAGCTGTACTATCCGGTTGGGATGATGCTACAGATTCTGTTAAAAGTGACTGACTTGACACAGGGCTGGGGGGCAAAAAAAAAGTTATGATTTTTATGAGGCACATGCATATTCTATAGAGCATTCTTGAAAGAAATACATTAGAGTACATTTTGATGAAAAAACACACCAAAACATTTCACTCTGAAGTTGTTTCTGTAACCATTTTAAAGCACCACAGTGTCCAAGGATACTGGACAATCTGAATTGATGAGAAAAAACACATTTTTGCATTCATATTGAATGCAATAGACAAGTTCAACTATCAAAAGAGAAAAAAACATTTTGGGGTAGTTTGGCCTACCATCCTTCCACGCAGGAGCAACAATGTAACATTCAATGTACAAGGATTTTATAGCCTAAGTCAGCAAGATAATTGTAGAGGAGCTACTTTTTTTTCCTAGTGATACAAACAAGAAAATTGCAGCATGTCAATGTTCCCAGTAAGGAAACATCTGCAGCTGTATACAGAACCCCTTAGATTTTCACAGTGAAAAGTGCTGCTGGTCAAACTTCCCAACCCTGTCAGCCATACTGCTAAAAATCACAGCATGGCTGAAAACTCACAGATGAATACCCTGGACAGTCACAGGAGAAAGAGAGGATACCAGCAGTCACTTGCAGCCAAACTGCCCATCCAGCAGCTCTACAATGGAACAAGTCAGAGCTGAAGTCCCAAGCTAAAGGTAGCACCACCCCGTTTGCCCAATTGGTTTTTTCTCCCTTTCCACTTAGGGATTCACTCCAAAGCAATGAAATTGTATTATCCAGCAGCTCATGAACCAAAGCCCTGACATGACACAACCATGGCATTGGAGTTGCAATTTTAATTGCCAAGAATTGCAGTTAGGTATTGAACCGCAGGTTTAGTCACCTACAAAAGGGCATTGTCAATTTAGTAGACATTTCCTCAGAGTATCAATCACAACTGAGGTATTACCAGAGACTGAAGTTGAATCCCTGCTTTTATTTTGGAAAAACAGAACAACTGACACTGATTTTTTGAAGTCTAAGAGCAACCATCCAGTCATTTCTCCTGTAACCAGTAATCAAGGTAGTGATCAAAGACATACTTTGTTTTCTCTTTCATGGTATTATAAAGATTGTGTGAGAAAACAGACCTAAGGCATTGTAATTGGTTCACCTCTCTGCATTGACCTGGATGATTTTTATTTTTTTTAAAACACATACCAGAAGAGTTGTATCAGGGTAAGATATCTATTTTCTACCCCAATTAGAAATCCCAGAATGGAAAGACCAAATACAGCATCAAGCATGGCACCTAGCTCTCAGTTCATATGCAGGATCCAAGCATTGAGATAACACCTCCTACAAAAAGCTAAGGAGCAGAAAACAGTCTGAACAGAATCAGCCAACAATAACTGATGAAGTCACCCTCGCCCTGTGTTTTACTACATTCTGATTTTTAAAGGAGAGTCAGAATGAATGCTACTGCAAGTTAGCTTCCACAGTATAACACACTGACGTTTTTCACTGAAAAAATTTCCAAAGCACTTAAGTCACTGTTGGTTGCGTCATTCTAAACTGAAATGCAGCCGCTAAATATAAACAAATATTTAGCTTTTACAAATGGAGAGCACTTAGTAAGTCTGAGTGATTTACAAGAGGACTTTATGTCTCCTTGAATAATCCAGTTGGAAATTGCTTGTTTAACAAGAAATAAGTTCAGTAGCACAACTTGTACTAAAGCTCAGATCTCTCCCTCCTGTTCTAGTACACTCCACTTTTTGCAAAGCAACTAGTTTGTTAATACATTATCATACATTTATTTATGAGAGCTCTAGTCAACAGCTTTCTGCCATTTCACAAAATCCTCAAATTTCTAAGATGGAAAGAGCTCTCCTTTGGTAAATGTACAACCAACTGCACGTTGTGGAGTCAGAAGACTAGCCAGACAAGTCTCAGTAGAACAGCATGAAGCTGGCAATGCTCCTGTTTGAGGCTAATTTCTAAAGACAAATTTGCATTTGAATGCAAGATGCAGCTAACAGATCAGCTACTATTTACTGTGAGATCCCATGCTTTAAAGTTAGCAGTTACTTACAGGTTTTCCTAATCCAGGTCCTAGCATTTAATTATGCAGCATTCAGTACACTACATTTAATCATCTTGATACAGACTTTTATGTAAAAACACAGAATAAGAGACAGAAACAGCTTACCTTGGCTGCATAGATGGAGTCAATGTAGAATCTAAAGTTGACTGAGTTTCCTGGGTGCTGCCTTCTGTGCACTGAACCGGTAAGGACTCAGTTATACTACTGACAGAAGTTGCTGGAAGGAAGACACTAATGTAAAATGTGTTACACTACTTCCTGGGATTACAAAAGTTATACAGTGCAATTATTCTTCCACCCTCACAACACCAGCCAGTAGAGTAATTGAAACTCAGCCTATATCATAATGAAACATAGCTTTACAAAAAATAATTATGTTGGGCCATATTTTGATCACGTTCCAGCCCCAGGCCCCCAGAAGTTACAGAGCACAACATTTTTGAAGCTGGAGCTTTAAAATAGTTACTATTTTCTGCTAATTAAAGTATCTACAAACAGCTTTCTCAGCATAAACTGCAGTATTCTGACATAAGCTTGTTTTTTGTTTAAAAAACAAGATGGATCTGTGAGAAACAGCAGTGTAGCATCCTAATGCCAACTTAGGATCCATTTTGAAGTTGTGGAACCTAGATCCCCAGTTTTCAATGGAAGTTATTGCTTCAATTTTTAAAGTCAAGTTTAATGTTAAAGTCAAGAGGGAAGTCTTCAAGAGCATGCCATGAGATTCCTTGTTGTCAGTATGCAGCCAAGCCAGAAGAAACATTTTAAAGCTCCTGGCAAGCACTCCTTCACGCTCCTTCCCCCAGCAGAACATGCTGAAGTTGAAACCATCGGGGTGAACGGAGCAGAGAAAGGGCTCCTCTTTCTCATGGCATTGCCATTAATTTAAAGGGGGAAAAGCCCTCTAGCTTTTTGTAGAGAGTGAATGTAGGAAGGCAGCGCTTATTTCAATGGGAAATCTGCTTTGTAGGAAAGACCATAGCACACGGGGCAGTGGGTCAAAAAGAATAAAAAGTATCTCTATCTGAACTTAGGGGAACCTGGTCTTAAAAATATCTACGGGTTAATCCTTCAGCATCAGGCTGTAGAAATTAAACATCTGTATTTTAATGCTTTTCACAAACTTCCCCCACTAAGCGTTATCTCTCCTGTCAGTAATTTCAGGAAAAATATGTTGGTATAGTATTTTTCTGCATTTTTGTATCTTGAAATTGGAAATACTCAGATTAATACAAAAGGTATTAGCAGAAGTCTACTTCTGAGCAGATTAATCACAGCATGATTATATTATGAGCATTTCATCCAAGTTCATTCCATAAGGTAAGATACTTAAATAAAGTGGTTTGCACTAATGCTACTATACTTTTAGTATTTGCACATGATCAGGAAGCAAGTTGCCATCTACTGTGTCATTTTGAGTTGTTCAAACAGATGTATGTTAGCATTACTTACCAGGAGGGCTAATTCTACCATTACTGTTCTGCCGTTGAAGATGTTCTTTGTAGCACACTGAACACATGCCATTTGTACGAGGATTCCCATAAAATCCACAACCAGTAGAACACAGCATAGGCACTTGGCTACGGTTAGTTTCTTGAGCCATTTTCTCTTCTTCTATAAACCTGAAATTGACACACACAACCCAGTATTTACAGGCCTGAGAAACACTGCTTTTACAGTTGACATTTGAAAAGCTGAAGTTTCCTATAGCTCAGCAAAAAAGATCTTCCAGAAAAGACGCCTTGCAGGTAACTTGATGCCCTTTCGTAAAAAGTCTATAGCCTGACCAATAAATACAGTCATATGTATGCTTTGCATGACCCATACATACAGACCTTCCCAGTCCCACCATTTTATGGTCAATATATAGCCCACAGAGAAAAGTGATTCTAGAAAATACTGGAAATATTACTGCTTCTAGCAGTAAGTTAAGGGGAGGTAAGGGAGGAGGACACCTATGCTGAACTCTTCCTGAAACTTGAACACCTGATACCATGAATGAGAACTATAAAATAAAAGACAAGCATGGTAACACATGCTTACTTACTGTGTAATAATTATAATTAACAACAGTCACATGAATTCACAAGTTACTGTTTAGTCACTGTGTCATTAGTGGACAACGCAACTACTTACCACAAAACCCGTATTATGATTTTTCATACACAAAATCACCCTTTCAGTCAAAAATATTAGACTAGGTACCCATACTGCCTATGTATTAATTTTGTGTGAAATATACTAAAAATGAGAAATAAGAGATAGATTTCAAGGCAACTCATATAACACCCTTAAATTTAGTTTTCATGAACTCTCCCATTTGTATCTTTTGCCCCTGGCTTGTAAAGACCTGTAAGCCTCCTTAAGACAAAAAAATTACAACAAATTACCATTTTCAACAGTGTTCAGAGCCTCCTAACTATTCTCAAATGGCCCAACTTGTAAATCAGTTATTGACATCTGTCACTTAGCTAGAAAGTTAATTTTCCATTTTTTGTCCCGCTTCAAAAATATATTCTTGACCCTTTTTTTCCTGTTTTGAAAGAAAAAAAACCCTCATCATTAAGAAACTAAGTATCTCAAGGTATCACTTATTTCATTGAAGATCAATTTAGGGCCACCATTTTATACTTCCCAATTAAAAATTAGGCTGAAGGACGGATAATTTCAATTCTTCCAAGTCAAACCAAAGATAAGCAATATTACTGAAAAAAAATAAAATCAATCTTTCAAGTAACATCAGTAAAGCAAAAGCATCTTTCAAAAGCAAAGAAAATAAAATCCAGAGGGGAAGGGGTTTCAAGATATTTAAATACTTCACCAATTATAAAAACTAACCAAGTTATAAAACTAGATTAAACCACAGTAAGAAGTACAGCAGGGTAAAAAGATTTGCTTTTACATAAGATGTATTTGAAGCCAAATACAAACAAGTTTCCCATTGTTTTGTTTTTAGATAAATATCCTCATCTTCTCTCACTCCCACATCCATTGCATTTTGTTTTTATTTCCCCAAAGCATATGAAATTGATACCTCTAAAGCAAACCTCTGGGTTGCAAAGTTAACAGTAACACAGAAACAACAGTCAAGTCTTCTGCTCACAGCAGTAAGGTACTCTAAGAATGAGAAAATATTTGAGATATAAGAAAAGGAAGATGTACAGGCAGGAAGACAAAAAAAAACCCATCTGATAGTATCTTATTCAGCTTCAACCTGCAATTAAGCTTATTTCAGTTGTTTGACTGCACTCCCCCACCCCAATAAAGAAGCATTTGCTTGCGACATACAAAGCCCCCATTGACCTCAAACGACAGCTAAATTTGATTTTGCTGAAGTACTGTACTTGTAGCTGAAAGAGCACTTTCATTCCTGCCTTTCTCCAGACAGCCCTTTAGAATGAAGCTGCAAGTAGTGCATGTGGGAATTCAATTCTTATGCTGGGCCCAACATTCAGTGAAGCCATTTCAGGAGAATGTAAATGAACACGAGTTTTCTGTGCTTTGGTAACTCAAACCAATTTAAAGATGAAACCTTACGCAAGTCACTTTTGGCACAGAATATTTAAGATTGAAAAGATTAATTAAAAAAACACTTTGGAGAGAATATTTCCAGGGCTAATGGAGAACTCAGTGTCACAATACAAGTATTAATCCTTTGAATTTTAGGCAGCAGCACATTAGAAGAACCCTACCACACTAACTTTCAAAATTTACCATGATTACCTTTCTGTTCAACAGTTAGCTTCAAGCAGCACGCAGGGAACTCAGTAACAGCACCAGTTACTGCTATTTTCTTATTCCCCAACACAACCGTTGCTGAAGGGACCGGGTGCTAATGCAATCACAGCATAACAATTTCTAACATGGACACGAACAAAATAAGTCTGCTCCAATTCAATAAACAAATTGTGAAAGGTGCACCAAGATGCCCAGAAGAAAAACAAGAAAAGCCAGACTGAGTACCAGCTAAGCCAGTTCCCGAGTTCATTAACCAGTGGATCCTGCCACCAGCCAAAGCACAAGCCACTGGCATGAGGCTCCAGAACACTTAAATCTCCAAGGGGAAGTGCCAGGGATTCTTCTGAAGAGTTTTAATAAGAGCCACAGGAAGCGGAAGATCCTTCATTGGTTGCTAATATTTGGGAAACAAAATAGAGAAGAGATAGGATCAAACTGATGCAATGTTGTTAAGTCAAATGAGAAAAAAGCTGAGCCAATACAATAGCTTGTTACATTCAGAAGGGGCAAACACATACACTCCCCCAAAGTGCTCAGCTGGACCCTCACCGACCCAAAAAGTTCCTGAGCCACGAGGGCAGGGCGGGGAGAGGACCCTCACCACCATAGAAAAATTTTCTAACAGTTCGGTGAGCTTAATCAGTTCATATACAAAGCCTAAAAAGAAAAAAGCACCACACACAGGGGGGGAAAACTCTGGAACTGATGCAAGGGATGACATGTGACCAGGAGGGAACACACACATTTTAGCAGCCTGTAAGCTGCTGAGATGGTTGAATTGATCTATCAGAACCCTAAAGCCACACCATGCCAAACCAGTATAATGAGCTCCCCAGCTTCTCACTCCCTCTCACATCACCAAAATGAATCAAGGAAGCAATCAAACTTAGAAAAACCAACCACTCCATCTTTCGCCAATTAGTTTTAACAGACTGGTTTCCAAGCTTGTGTTTGTCACGTGTGCTGTTTGGGCACAAGAGTGTCTACGTGTGAGGGACACGTGTGAAACCACTTGTTTCAGCAGCGGAGCAGGCTTGAAGCATTAGGAGAGCCACCAGCCAAAAACAGGCATTGAAAATACAAGGGAACAGAGATCCAAGCACTGGTGGATCCTGCCACCATACTTCAGACATGCCCCTCTTGTACACATCCACTACTGCATGAGGGCAAAGGCCAAGATGACACAGCACTGTGCCTCAGGGACTTTTCTTCCTCACTACTCGGGCACAGCAGGAGCCAAACAGCCACAAGCAGAGCAGCCTGACCCTGTCCCCACCTCAGCAAACATGAACAGCAAGAGATGATTGACCAGATGTTTTGGGGGGAGGGAAGACCTCCCCTCACCCCAGTGCCTGGCTCAGCTTCAGATGATTTTTGTTTCAAAACTGTCCGTAATTCCTCATGCAAGAAGATCCATAGTATCGCTGAGCCCAATCACCCCATAAGGCAGTAATGGTGGGCTGTCACTGAAGCTGCACCCTTGGAAGTGCTGTGAAAGGGGTGAGCCTGCTCCCGCAGCCTCAGCCCCTTCTGTGTGCCCCTACCTCTTCCTCGTGTCACATCAGCTCCTCCATCTGATGGAACAAACAGGAATATTTATTCTGGTGGCCTGAAGAACTTGCTGACAGAAGACCAACTCTAGAGATCTGACATGCAGTGCAAAGGAAGGGACAAGGCTAAAAATAGGACGACCCTTTTTAGGGGCAGCTAGCCCTTGCTGAGCACCAAGCCTAGGGTAAAACACACCCCAAGTGCAAACCCTTATCTGTAGTTTCAAACTGGTCTCCTAGCTTGGCTTCAGCTTGAAGCAACTTCACAGCTGAAATGACAGCAAGGTCTTGGGATCAACACAGCTACAGGTATGTCCCGCTCAGTTTGAGGTGTCGCAAAACAAATGCAGAGCTTGCACAGCTGCTGGAAATACCTCTGGGCTCTGCCTGTTCCCCCCGAGCTGTGCTTGCACAGCGTTCATAGGGTCATCCTGTTACTCTGAATGCAGAATTGATTCATCTTAAAGAAAGAAAACAACCAAACTTTTTACAATATTTTAAGCATGTTCCCTGCTTTGCTTTACAGTATACTTGTATAACCAGTTGTACGAGCACTAACGAGAAGGAAGTGTGCTAAAGGGAAGGGCAAGAGCCTTAAACAACCCCCCCCAATGTAACCCCAGAACATCTACTTTGTTGAAGCTTATGGAATAAATGGCCTCTTTTTTATTAGATAAAAATTGCTGATCTTAAGCTGAAATTATCTCTGATAATAAATATTTTTAAATTGAGAAGTTGTCACTAGAAGCACGGCAGCTCACAGCTCTGCAGGCTAAGTCTTTCCTTTCCTACAAATTTGGTGTTTGAAGTCCACCCATTCCTGTTACTCCCATCATACACAACTTCGTGCATCTACAAGGCCTGCCTACTGCTGCTGGTCCTACCATTCCCTCCTCACCAGTGCACAGAGAGTAAGTCATTCTCTGTACCAAGCAACAACCACAATAAATCATATAAAGGACATACCTGATTAGAAAACGTATAGAGAGCTGAAGGTGTGGAAACGGTAAAGCAGGGTAAGTCTTTTGGACATCAGGTTCCCTGGGAAAAAGAGCCCCCTGTTCCAATACTCCACAAAACAAGTACCAAAATACTTGTGTATATCCCTTCCCCACAGAGCAGGCACCATGAGACTGGTCTTTTTTCCTCTCCTTTTCCTTTTAATTAAAATGTTTATATGCTACTAGTTTCAAATAACTGATACCCTAGCTTTATAGGCTTCAAATGTTAATCAGTAAGATCAGAGAGAGCAGCATTTAGCAGAATTAAACACACAAGGTTTAG
>VZSZ01008268.1:290524-303982 GCA_013398815.1 Ibidorhyncha struthersii
CCCCGGCTCTCAAAAAGAAAAAAAAAATTGCCACACAGAAGCCAGCCTTCTCTTCATCTGTCTTCCACAAAGAAAAAGGTCTCTTGAATTCTACTTGTCCTCATACTTCAAGTTGCAGTAGGGAAAGTGAGCAGATCCTCACATCCACTACCCCAGCTGAAGTACAGTCCTGTGCTCTGCAAACACTCCTAAAAATTCACAATGGTATGAGAAGGATCCCTCCCAAATGCTAATGCTGAAGCAGAAGAGACCACCCAAACAGCATTCTGCTTCAGCTGCAGCACCAAACCAGACAGTTTGAACCATACTGATGCCAGTTTTGAACATGCTTCTCAAAGAAAAAGGGGAGCATTTAGTGTAAGCTAGTCTCTTCACTGTCAAAGATCAACGCACTGACAGATTTCAGCTGACACTCACCTCAAAGGATGAATCCCATTTTTAACAGTGATTAAAGTATTCCCTCCTCCATCATAATCACCTTTATAATGAAGCAGTTCAGCGCCAATTTAAGTAGCACCAGTACTAATGGTCATTTTCCCTTTGTGCTAATGGAGCCAGAAGACACAGCAAAAACGGTAGTTTGTGCTGCTTAAACATATAGTGCTTCATCCCAGGCACAAATAAAAGCAAGATATGAAGTTGTGCAGTCAAAAATACATTTCATTTTAAAGCTTGTACTGGTATGGATACCTGATACCACTTGTATCAGACATATGAAAAAGCATGTTGGTACAAAAACCAATAGGAAATACATTCCTCTATAGACTTACCAAAACAAATTGCAAATAAAGGCCTAAAAGCAGGGCTCTGTTGAATCTTGCTGCACAAGTTACCAAAGCACTGGCTGTGTTCAAGGATAACGCTTCATAACAGAATTTGCACAGATACAGCTGCTCAGGTGTCCTGCTGGAAGCAGGACACCACTCAGGGTATAAAGCACTAGACTCACAAATTAACAGCAAGTTACAGAACGGTCCTGTTCGCTTTTACTCTGTTGCTCTCTCCCAAAAGGCCCCAATTTACATTCACTGAGCAGTCATTTGTAGCTGCTGTAAGGCATTACCACATCCCAGCAACTTGCATGGAGCCAAGAAGAACTGGCAGATTTGAATAGGGGCCTCAGCCATTACAGTTCAGCCCAGCTTGCTGGTCACAGTCAGACATGTCATTCCGTCTACAGCTCACCCTGGCTACAACACTACAGCTGGTTCAGATTTGCCAGCATAACTACATATGTAGTTACACTCTGACCCAGTTTCATCAGAATGCTTTGAGTTAAAAAAAGTGAATACGGTTAAGGACCAACTGCAAGCAGATCTGTAAGGGCAGTGACCTCTTTGTTCCTGTAGCAGCAGAACACACAGCTGCTGTGTTTTTCAAAACACAGTTATCCAACTTCCTCAGCACCAAGAGAATCCATGCATTTTAAAAGCTTCCAATTCATTCCAGTAGGCCTACAGTTTTCTTCCTGCTCACAACTACAGTTTTAAGTTGCAATTCGAACTACTGAAGGCAGAATTTATATAATGACTTAATATTGAAAACAAAATATTCAGACTAGTGACCAAAGACTTACATAAAATGTTCTCTCAACTCACTTGACAAGTCGTCCAATATCTACTTATGTTCCAGTCTATTCCTGTTGAACAGCTTTTTATTTTTGTTTCACACATAGACTTATTTTAGGCTAAAATGAAGCACTTACATTAGACACTGCTAGCAGAAACTTTACAAAAAGATTGAAAGAGTTACAGAAGTCTTTTCTTCACTCCTAATTCTAATTTGTCAGCATGTTTAAATTCCTGAATTAAAATATAAATAAAATTTGGACCCTCAAGAAAGCTACATTCCCTGTAGAATACAAGTCTCAGATTTAAGGTGGGACTGTGAAAGAAGCACACTGAGGGGGAAAAAGAGCCACAAGTATGAGAGAAAGTGCAATCTCAGAAGCGGCAGATGGACAGAAAAGAGTTCAGGTCTTAGGAAGGGCAGGAACATCAGGAACTTCCACAACTAATCTGAGCCAGAATATCACACTACCAATGTTACATCATTATACAACCCAGGAACACTTGGTATAGACAAAGCCTCTAGTGTGTATTGCTAACTACAGCTGTCTGCTCTTGTACTCAAGGTTACATGAGGAACAAGAGAACATTTCACTACAACCTCTTCACTCTTACTAGGAAAGAACAAAGACACACAGATTCTATACTGGTATCAAGAAGATCACTGATAATAAGGATTCAGCTTTCTATGCTTGTCTGCATACACTATTAATAGATGTTACTTTGAAACTGTAATTGCTACTTGTGGCCACGCTCAACCTTTGCAAAGTATGGATTACTAGAATCAAAGATTAACTGCTGTAAAACAGGGTACCTCAGAAACTCTCATTCACCTCATGCAAAGGCATCAAATTATGTGCAGTGACCACTTAAAGTCTACAAACAAAAACCATAAGCATAAGCAAGTTTTTCTTATTTAATTCCCAAAGTTTTTAGTATAGTCACTTCACCAAATAAAGGGGCAACTCCATGAAGTTCACTACCCTACTGATGATTAATCCTAAAAAAACCCAACCAAGCAATGTAACAGGTACATTTTATTAACTAGTAGGAGGAATCACATTTTGTTTACATGGGATTTCAAAGAGGTAGAGCACAGACAAAAGGAGTTTCATGGAAGTGTTGGAATTCCAGAAAGCTGCCACATAGAGCTACTGGCTTTCACTACGTGATGGTAGTGTTTTTGGGGGAATGACCACTACTTTATGCTGGAGTATCTGGTAACTGCTGCAGCACCTAAAATACCCATATCGTGCTACTAAATGCAGTACTCTTTATACAGCCTTCAAGAATTTTTCCTCCTATTCATCATATATTTCAATTTGAGCCTAAACCAGCAAGATACAACTCAAGATACCAAGGATTACCATTTTTAGTACAGTTAAGCATGTACATAGCTGTTCAAGACTAACACTGAAGCACCAGTAGAATTAGGCCCTTGCATATGACAGTATCCAAACTTTTGTGAAATTTGAAGAAACAACATATTTTTTCTCTGACTTAGAAAACTTAATAACCTCTTATTTACTTCTTATTCCCCAGTAGCACAATACATTTGTAGGCAACCCCAGTTAATCCAGGAAGCTCCAGCCCAGGGAAGTATGTAGATGCTTTCAGAAAGAGCACCACTAGCATGTTCTAAGTTTCTGTCTCCTTCAGTGATGACTATCAGAAAATCTAAGCTGACAAAGCTGCCCTTTTGGAGAGGTCAACCTGAATGCAAGTGAAAAAAAAAAAAAAAAAAAAAAAAAAAAAACCCCCNAAAAAAAAAGGCAAATAACCCTTGGAGCTGGACATGCTTGTTTACAGCAAGACACAACAGGGACCTTCAATAAAGGTAACTAGTTAAACATTAAAAGCAGTGACAGCAACATAGTAACTATAGCTGTTCTGTACAAAGTAAAGACAGTTTCTGAGTGAATTACAGACCAAGAAAAGTGAAGATGAAAAAAGAGCACGTCACGTGTTTCTGGAAGCTGTTTTTGTACTAGTATCGCCGGGAGAGTCATGGTGAGAGAAGTCCAAGATGCATATCTGAGGAATCCAGACAGGACACTCGCCAGCCACCCCACTGGGCATACTGTCCTACCCAAAGCACTGCATGTCCATACACAAGCCAGAGAAGAGACCAAAGCATTTTTCTCCCGAAATGTGAGGCTGTACTTACTCAGTTTAGCCTATCCAGACCACCCAAGATTTAAGGCTAGAGGCAGGCAGGCTCAGCAGGTCCAGTTTTGGAAGATGGCTGTCTCTATGACAAGGCTGCCACAGAAACCATACATGAAGTTACACTTGTGATAGAACATGCAACTACTAATAAAAGAGCACACTTTTAGGTAGCGCTCGCTCTGGCGTCTCTGCTCAAGAGGAATAAAGATTCAGGAGTTACACCCATTAGAAAAATCAAACCATCTCAGTAATTACTTGTCAGCAATCAGCTACGTCAACTCGCACCAACCACAGTTTCTATTATGTGTAGCTGAACCAGTGTCTAGCTGCATTCATTGCAGATACTACTTGAGGAGCCCTTTTCTTTCCTCTAGAGTTTGTGCTACCCCTTGGCTCTACTTTGGCATTAAGGTGCCTAAGTCAAAGACTGCAGGAATCCTCAAGTTGCTCTCCATATTTCTACACAGCCCTGTAAATTTAGAGCTTACTTGAAATCTGTCAGATTAGAAATGCCTTCTTTTAAAATGCTCTATAAAAGATAAGAAAGCTACTCTGAAACAGACAGACATGGCTACATTCTGCTTTCTTTGGCATTATATATTGAAGTCGGCCATTTCAGAAATCAGAGGTTGTATAAAATTAGGAGATTCTGAAATTCCCTACATTCCCTTAAAATACCAGACCAATGTTTAAGGGATGCAGGAGGGCAACTCCATAACCCACTTTGATGCTATATTTTAAAACAGGTTTGGCTTTACAAACTGATGAAAAATAACCTATAAGTAGGATTCAAACACTTACAAGATTACCCATATAATTACTGGAAGAATAGATATAGATTCAGTAATCGCTTCTTTTGAGCTTCAGTGAATAAGTAATCTTCTCTCAATACAGCATAAGTTTCACTTATTTTAAGCATATCAAACCCAGAAGATATAAAAGCCGCTTTAACACGAGTTCCCAAAATAGACAGCTTCTTGTTAACAAAACACCTGTTGCTGAGAACTGACAGTAAGCACAAAACACATTATAATTTGTTTTTGTAAACAGCACTATGTAGAATTTTAATTGGCTACAGTTCCATGTGGGCCTAATGCTGAGGGAGGTCCTGCTCCAATATCAGGGTTCCTAGCTGTTAATAAATAAAACCATCATCATAATTTCTGGCTAGGGCATCTTGAATTCGACTTAACTTTCAAGAACATTGTGATTATCATGCATGATGCGTTGCTCTATTTAGAATTATGCACTATGTCTAATTTAAGTGTTCAAAATTATACAATACCCTTACTGTGGTTTGATGGGGAACTCAACCTAAAGCTAAAGCCTGACCAAATAAAGAGGGTATTTGAGGACAAGGTTTTGGGAGAAGATGTATAAGTATGATGTTCCCTGTGGCAAAGCTGCATTCCTCATCTTTTGCAATACACTTAAATTTAGCCAAGGGACTCAAAGGTGCTACTTTGTTTTAACCCTAGGGTTTTTTTGTTGGGTTTGTTGTTGTTTTTGTTTTTTTTTTTTTTTAATTAATTATTATTTCAGTCACTGGAGAAGACAGCTTACATGTTCCCAAACAAGTTACTAGATGTCTAAATATTAAAATCTATCACACTGCATAAAGCATATGAAAATATTACACTGTTGATCAGCAGCCACCATGGGCAACTGATACTTATCCATCCCTTAATATACTGTCAGCTTTCACCAAAGATATGAATATACCAACTCACTGGTCACAATATGAAGTTTCACATCTTTCCTTAGTTTCCTCTTAACTGTCACCTTACACCTTGCAGTATTTCAGACACTGTAAACGTCCAAGTGAAACAAATATACACGTGTCCAATATATATTTATATGCAACCAATGCAATTGTTTCACAATACAGGTAATTTGGGGCTTTAGCTACTTCTGCCATAGTGTTGCTGGGCCAGGAACTGATCTACTTTGAAGACTTTATTCTTCAAAATCCTGGATTGCTTCCTGTATCTGGTTTATGACACAGGTCTACAGCTTTATGGCAAAACAGTCAAGGTTAACTGTGCTCTACAACAAGAAAGTGGAACTACCCAGTTAGTATCAGAACTGAACTCTAAGCCATAGCCTCAGTCATAGTGTATGCCAAGGAACAATGCAAGATGCACACACCACCGAGAGGTCAGAGTGCATATTAAGCATGAGTTGCCTTGTGTCAGCCTTAACTATCCGCGATAGTGTCAGACTAATAGATAAGTGGCCAACAAGTCAACAGAAATTTGCAGAGTGTAAGGCATGCTCCCTTCTGAAGGTTTCCAAAACTACACCACTTGCTCAGATGGAGAGGTCGTTAACTGTTTAGGAAAAGCTCAAAAACTATTGGAAGAAACTTGATTGAGGACAACTGGCATTTTTCCCACTGCCATCATGGAACAGAAAATAGGGGTTTTTTTTATATTTCTTTCCTAAGCCCCTACAGAACAGACTGCACATATTTCAGTTTCTCAACTGACAAGAAAGCCAGAGCTGACAGCTTTTGAGTATAAGTCTGCATTGCAAACATTGTGCTTTAATCACCAGGGCAGCCTTTTTACTTAATACTCCAGGTACAACTCTGCAAACTGCCTTTCTGATAACCAAGTGTGCTGTTCATTCTGTTTTCAGACCAGATTCAGCCATGCGAGCATGCATTTCTAGTACAATGTCTCCCCCACTTACCGTCCAGAACACTTAGATCAGCAAGTCAAGAGCACAATAGCCTAAAAATAGCATGGCTGGATGCCACCGTCTCCCCATTTATTACGATGGTACCTTTGTACAGAGTTCTTTCTACAATTCTACATAGAAAAATACAGCTATAAATGGCTTTAAGGGAGGGACTTCTATCCAAAAGGGCCAAGCTGTTAAGTAGTGCCATGGGATTCCCCCTTTTTCCTCAAGCCACACAAACAGTTTTCATTTTTAGAAGCATTTTGAACAATAACTCTTTAAGTACATCTGATTTCTCTTTTTATCCTCTTGTCATAGTACAGATTGACACATGACAAGGTAACAGCACTTTCTAGAGAAAAGAAAATTCATGATATAAAGGAGAAGTAGACAAACATAGAAAATGCAAGCCAGATCTCTCCAATTATTTTACTTGGCATATTAAAGCCTGTATCACACTTTATAATGGATGAAGAAGCAACAAAATCCGCTCACAAGATATTGAACTTCAACTGTCAGCAAGGTGTGGCTTTCTATCACAATGCTCATTCCGTTCCATTCACAAACACCAGGGCCACTATCAGGAAACAATGGAAAAAGAGCACAATAAATTCCCTTTTAATATGGTATAAGGTCAGAAATAAGAGGGAGATCAGCTAGACCAGTGCCCTTCAGCTTGGCCTAAAGATGCATTCACAGGCACCACAGCTTCAGCTGCTGCATTATGCAGGGCTAATTCCACAAGTACCACATCCTTACTACGGTTTGAAAAACAAAAAGCCAGTGCCCTAACACGGTCTCCCGGAAATCTCTTCTGTCTCGCACTCCTTTTGAGAGGACAAAAAAACCCATGCTACTGTTGAAGAATATTTGTATCCCTTACATTAAAAATCATTAATTTTAACCCATAACCCTGGGTTTCAGGAGGAGACTTTCCCATTTTAGCAACTAACTTGACACTGCTTAAGTAAACCCAGCAACACTGCAACATGCATTTTACATTGTATATGCCACCCTATGTAAATTCACCAGATAAAGCTATCAGACCATACAAAGAAGTTTCTATAAACACTTCATCTCAGGCCTTGACAGTCTGAGAAATTAAGGTGTCAGAGCTGCAGCAAGGACAGAGGTATTCCTCAACAGAGGAGACTGGTATTTCAAGCATTCTGATTGTGCAGTGGGGGATCTGAGGCAGATGATAGAAGGATAAGTAGGTAGCAACTAATCAGGGATTTATTTATATACAGTATGACTGGGTATAAACTTAAGACCACGGGTCACAGTAACATTATGACTTTGCAGAATAACAAGCTAATTCTTTCAGTAAGAGAGACCACAGTTAACAGTCAAAAGTTTCATAGACACCAAGTTAGAGAAAAGCAAATGCGGGAAAGCAACACAATCAACTAAGTGACCAGAGTGTGAAATTAGATCTTTTTGTTGTTGTTTTTCCCCAAAAAATTTTAAACCCAGTCAGCTACAGCATTGCTACACATAGGGGTTTTAAAATCCAATCAAAGCACTAAGTCAAGTTTGTCTAGACTTATTAGGAAGGCAAAAAATTCATGCACAGCTGACAGGCCAGTCCACAACAAATCAAATACTCCTTGATCCCAGCACTAGTCTCAGCCCCTGCATGGTTTGTCACACTCAGCTGACAACTTGTTTGTTATGTAACTAATAATACACTTACCCTGACCTATCGTTACTAATGCTGCTTTCCTCCTCTCCCAGGATACTTCAAACAAACCCTGTGAAAATACACTGATATTCAAAACAATCCTATTGAGTAATTCTGAAGTCTCTTCCCCCCCAGAAAAAAAAAATAAAAAAAATATTCCAGGTAAGTCCTTCCATGTTGACACAATTATTTTTTTTTTTCTTTTTTGCCAAGTGGTTTTTATATCATAAAACACCACAATACCTACTTTTCTAGTTACTTTTCACCAGGGTCAGTAACATTTATTTGACAACTAATTCTAACTAATACTGACAAAAATCACTTTATTCAAGGACTTAACACCAATATCCACCAGTATGTCATACTAGCATGATATTTAGACAGCATAATCCCAACACCAGAAGTCTGGTGAAGTTCACTTAGAAAACTCTGCTGTATCAGCAACAAAAAGCTACCTTGTAAGATTACCGATTCTGGAGGAGCCAGGCAAGAAGAATGATCTCCAAACGTTTCAGTTTAATGCTCAAAACAGCCACATCTTTTGCCCCTGCCTTGATAATGGTGCAGATTCCAATGCAAGGTCATTCTGTTGCACAGAAAACATTCTGCTGCTTGATAACATTACATTAAGGCCTTGATTCTATATATGATTTTAGAAAAATATCTTAAATTCATACAGGGGGTAGTAGAGAAACAATTTTATCCTTCTTTGCAGTCTCCTATTTCCCCTGCCACCCCATCCTCAAAACCAGTATGATCAACAACTCATTAAATGCTTTGTTCTGACAAACTCAGGCAGTCTTTTGTATAAAAAGGCATGAATATGTCCAATTTAGGTACAGAAATTCTACATTTTTGCCTGCAGAATTGGTGGTTCTCTCTTGCCTCTCACTTCCAAATATAACTTAAAACCTTAAGTGGAAAATACCTGCCTTCCCCATGCAACATTCTGCTTTTATCAGCCCAATTTTATTCAACAGCACACACAAGAGAACTGTCTAGCCTCCTGCCTTGTTCAAGCTAATGGTGAAAACTTCAGTCCTTGTTTTTTAAAAAAAAAAAAAAAAAAAGAAAATCACATCCAACACAAAACGTTTACACAAGCTGAAAGCACCTCACCTGTGTCCTCAAAATTACTGCTATTAAGCTCCCATCCCAATTTGATTATTAAGTTTACATTTGTTTCCCTAATCCTTCACATAGATAAAAACGCATTAGCATCATGAATCACAGGACACACAAGTGCATGTTGTCTTAAACCCTGGGCCAGTTAAACTGTTCAGGTGGTTGCCAGGGCCTGCCAAGTCAGCCACACTGTTTATAGTTTAGTTCTCCAGATACAGGATTATTATTATGTTTCAGACTGACAAATACCATATCCTGAAGGTTAGAGTCCTGTGATACAAATACATCCTGACAGGGCAGAATGGCTGAGCAGGGGTGGTCTTCAGCACAGAGACGGTTTTGGCTTCTGCAAGATTGCTGAACCATTCAGTTAAAGGAAGAGCTGTGCATTTAATAAAACTGCTGCTTAAGACTGAGCTATTTTTAGGAAATACTCAAATGCGATAGTTCATTTGTCTAAGTAATTCTCAAATGATTGTCTTCAGTTGATCTAAATGGAGCAGAAGATGGATCAAGTTAGGATTTAACTCAGTTTATCTTTTAATGCATCATTTAATAGCCAAAAAAGTTACTTTACAAGTAAGAAAACCCTCAGTTTCTGTCAACAACTGTGGAATGAGCAAGAAAACACAACTAGATCAAGGAGAAATGATTTTTACACTGTCAAAGCTTTGTTTTTGCTAATCTCTATTTAGCTCGAAAGCCCTATAAACACAGTTGGAAGCAGGGATCTGTTAAAAATATACCACCCCACCCCTTCAATTAAGGGCTGAGAAGCTTATGACACATCTGAGACATCCAACAAGAACAGGGAAGAAGGACTTAATGTTCCTGATATTTCTAAAGGTAAAAAAAAAAATAAGCAGGTTTAAAAATCCCGAACGTTTCATGCCTCTCTTAAATGGATTTTGAAGCAAGAACAGATCCAAGCTATTTTTATTCCTTTGTAGGTCATGTGTAATTAACTGCTTATTTTCACAAAACCTTATTACAGCATAAACATCACTGGCCAGATCATCTGCCCCACCCAGACTGAGCTTCACACCACAGGAGGCCAACTATCTCTGTGAGGAGTCCCTGTATCTGCAGGAGAGGGCTGTCTGTCCCTCCAGCACCAACCTCCCCTGCAACTGCACAGCTGCAATGATCAACAGCTCCTGAGCTCACCCCTTCACCACATCTTCCTAGAAACTGCGAGCAAACTAATTAACAGGCCTAACCCCATCTCAAACTATGGGCAAGATGTCCCTTTTTGGATATAGGTGAAACTCTCTAAGATGACATTATTCTTCTCTCCCACTCCCTTCTGCCTTGGGCACACAGCAATTAGTAGAAATGATCACTAAACCACTCGGGAAATAGGGGGAGGAAAAGGAGGGAAAAAGAGCCAATTGGGTTGGCTCAAGCCACTAATTTAAAACAATTTAAGCTAGCCTAGTTGACTTTGCCTCCAGTATTCACATGACCCACTCTGCTGGAGGAGCAGCTGGAGACCCCTGCGCATAGCAGAGGGCACTTGACAAGCAGGGATCTGAAGCCCACGTCACTGTTTGCAGGATGCCCTCCCTAAGGCTCCGGGCATGTTTTACAGAGATCATCCCATGGGAAACATGCAGCCTTCTCTAAGTAGTATTAAACAGAACCAGAGCACAGGGCTGCCATCCCAGCACATGGTGGCCACCCACTTCACAACACCGCGAAGCACCACCAGCAGTCAGCAGACCAGAAAGCACAGATCCCTTTTGCCTCATAAACAGGGTCCTGCATAAAATTCGGTCCTGCACTTTGTACACACATTTACAATCGCTTTTAAGAATCTCTTATTCACATCAGAGATGTATATTCCATCCTGGCACAAGAAGCAGACACATAAATCCCACAGCACACAACACATTCACAGTGTTTAAGATCTGCAGATGGAGCATGTGCAGGAGAAGGTTTTATGAACAAGAAGTGCTGGAACAACCAATCGTCGTGCGGGGACAACACGGGTCCTGCCAGCGACGGCTTTGAATGCAGGCAAGAAACATTTGCTGTAGCCTGAATACAGAAGTTGTACAGCTGTGCCAGCAAAGTGGTATGTTTATCCTTTAGGGCAGATTTGCTTTCTACAAACAGCCTGCATTAGAATTGTATACATGTGGCGAGAGAGTTGAGCATTTCACTTCTGTGTTGAATAAACCAGGAAAATTGGTCCCAGATAACACATCTTTCCTAACTAAGTTGGGGGGCAAAAGGGACCCAAGAAGAATGGCTACTTAGTCATCAAGCAATATGAACCAAGTTGCCTCCTGTATTCGGCTCCCCCCCCCNAAGTTTGCTTCCTTTTGTTTAAGCAAGTCTAATACACATACTCATAAGTTTACAGAAATTATAGCAAACTATATTATTATTCTTGCCCTAACCTCAGGCATATGACCTAGCCACTCAGTCTAGCCCTAGCATCACTTGTAAATTAGGAAATTAATCAAAATCCAGGTATTTAAACACTTACATATCCCAGTCTTAAATATCCCCCCTGACACATGAGATCTGGCCCACCTCTCAGCTAAAAGACCATACATAGTCACTGCTCATTTTAAAGTAGTATTTCCAGGGTTTAAATACAATCTAGAACATTAAAAAATGCTATAAACAGATAGCAAGACTGAATTAGTAATTCAGACCTATAAGCCACTGGAGCGTGGCAAGATGCCAGCGTGTCAAGACACTCTGACATACATAAAAGTAATCCATACCTGGCATTTCAGGAGAAAATGAAATGGCTCAAAACTGAAAGAATGAGGTATATTTTAATAATCACACTTGTTTACATTCAGTAAAGGTCTAAGCAATTGCTTTCTACTGTCATTTGAAAGACTGTTGCTCAATTTTCACATCCATTCTTCTATCATCTTGACTAATAATAGAAAACCCATCAAACTCCTTAGACTCAACAAGTATTAGGGCCATGAGTATTTCTTTCTGTTTCCCAGGAGCAGCTGTATATAGACACAAGTGTTTTTATAAAAAACAGGAAATATTTAGGGAAGTAAGAAAATATATTCACCATTCTGAAAGCATTGTTCTGTACGTGGCCTCATCTAATATACTTGTCAAAGATACAGAAAGGATGACAATTAAAAGAAAGTCTTCATTCTCATTAGAAACCCCCTGCTTCCTGACTCAACACTTCCTGCTCTCCTCCCTCTCACCCTATCCCAGGCCACCCATGGCAAATCAGACTTTTCCTGTTCATGAAGACCTTTCAGATGCAGAAAGTGTCGCTAAAAATACCATATATGATAAAGCTGGTACATCAACTGGAAATAATCTTCCCTCAAAGAGAACAACTGCTATGCTCAGGAAACACAGGATTCAAGAGGGATTCTGACCAATTCTAAAGAAAAAAAAAAAATCTCCTCCCCCATCTTTTTCTTTTTTTTGGCTGGAAGGGTAGTAGCTACACCACAGGGTAATAACACATAATTTTCCTGCCTACATTTGTAATCAGAGCTCTGACAGACCCAGATACTCTGCAAAACTAATTAAAAAAGAAGAGAAAAATGGTAATGCTTTACATAATTTTTACATATCTTTGTTCTAAATGCTAAAGACCTGTGAGACATTCATCTCGTCAAGAACAAATATACAGACAACAGCACAGCAGTCTTCAGTGATACAACAAAAGGCAATTTAAGACAAATGACTTAGAGCAAATGCTATCACTGAATAATCCCACAGCAGCTGTCATAATTCGTTAGCTCAAATCTCATCAGAATCAGAGAAGTTAGAGTTAAAATCGAGCTCTCTTCCTGTAACATTGTGTAACTCCAAACCAGCAGCATTATCCTCGCTATTTTAGAATTAACATTTCTCCTTAAGATAAGGTGGAACGACTCGATTCTTCCACGCAAAAAAAAAAGAAAACCACCCCGGTGCAAGCCAACAGATGACAAAAGAAACTCGGTCAAGTTTGAGCCCCTCAACACCTTATTTCCTGTCTAAAGAGCCCTTTTGTTCTGCTTCCCTGCATAAATGTTAATATTCTGCCACCATTAGAAAACGAAACAATGAAAAAAAAGCCCCACGCACATGAACTCCACTGCCCCAGAGGGCGAAACAACGCCACACGACGCGATTAGAACCGGAAAATTCCTACCAACAAAATCTCCACAATTTGCTGTTTGCTTCACCCCAGATTAACTTCACTTGAAGCTGTACTTCGGCGCAACCTAGCCTAGATGC
>VZSZ01008268.1:311233-343494 GCA_013398815.1 Ibidorhyncha struthersii
AGCGGGCGGGGGGCCCAGCCGGCCCTTGGGGCGGGGGCTGCACCCTTCAGGCCGGGGGCCGCGGCCTGCGGTGGCCGTTGGGGTCAGCCCGTGAGGAGATGGCCCCCCCTCACCCCTGCGCGGTCTCTGGGCACGTCGTCGTCCACCCTTCTCCCTCCCCAAATAAATTAATTTTGCTGTAAAAAACTTGTGTAGCTGCCCAGTGTCTTCCCTTTTGCCCGGGCGTGATGGGGCGGGGGGTGGTGTTTTAAATCCGTGAAGGAATTAAGGTTTCCTGTCAGAGCGGGTTTCCACGGGTGGGCTCAGGGCGGGTCTGTGGAGGTCGGTTCATCGCCCCCTTGCTGGTCACCTGCTTTACATCCCCTGTAAAAAGGCAGCCGTGGATCTTGAATCTCTTGTTATCTACAATACATCACATGACTGGTTTCTGTTTTCTCTCCTTTTTTTTTTTTTTCATCGTGGGGCTCTGAGGCAATACATCACAGCTTGTTTTTACACTGAACGTTTTCACCTCACGCCTGCTATACAGTCTCGCCTAAAGTCACAGGCAGCTGTGAACCATACCACGAAGGAAGGTTTTAAAGGTGAGATTTAAGGATGATGAGCGACTTGGTGGCTGGAAGCAGATAGGAAGGGAGGACTGGATGCCACAGAGATGAAACAAGCCAAATAAAAGAGGAATTTTATCTGTGGATAGTGGAGAGGAGCAGGCCAAGACTGGAGGAGCTGCCAGGAGGTGAGCTGAGTTTGTAGAGAGTTTTGGAGGAGGAAAAAAAAAAAAGCAGTTGTGAAGCTCAAGGGAAGCCAGGGAAGCTGAGGATGGCTAAAACATGTTCCTGTTTCCTCAGGGAACAGGAACCGATTTTAATTTTTTTGTCTTTTTTTGAGCAGAGGAACTCAAGACTACCCTAAGGAAGGCATCGCAAAAGAACACATAAAGATTGCAGCAAAGATAAAGCCCAAGCAGAGATCTTCCATTGGTAAGAGCTCACTATCGCCAACCTTGGGAGCCGCTAGGTAGATCCATAAACCTGGCAAAAGCACTTAATGGGAAGAAGGCCCCTATTTTTTTTTTTTGGTTTGAATATCTGAGCTTGGATCAACACCAGAAAATGCTGGTGCAACCAGCATGGAAGTGCTAACATAGCTTTATAGCTATTTTGGTAGAGATTATTCACTCTTGGCTGTCTTCGCTGATGCAATAAGTCTTCCAAATGCCAGGTTGCATGAACAGAAGATGACCTGCATTGCATGTGGGTATCACAGCATTCCCCACAACATTATTTGGAGCGCTTTCATGGTCTTGGCAGTAATCATAAGGAGCTGTGGGGAGTGATGATCACATTGCTCCAAGCCTCTCCACGATCATCTTTTTTTATGTATGATTTTTTAAAACCTTAAATTCCCTTTGGTTCATCTCGGACTGCTTTCTTTGTGCCAGGTTCCATCTCATCATTAGAAATATAGATGCAGAATAGCAGGATGGAACATTCACAGTGTCTGTTTAGAAAAAGGCCAACTGATTCTTTTGCAGTTGTGAGCAACCAGCACAACAGCTGGCAGTACAGCAGTGGGAATAAAAAGGGAAATGCAAACAGCAAGCAAGACGGACACCAGGAGTTATTGACCAGCAACACATGGTGGAACAAATGTTAAGTTATGGCATCAAATGTCAAGGGGGGGTGGGGGGGGGGAGAGCAGAATGTTCAGCTATGATCTTGCTCAAGTTGCTTATGAAGCTTGTCAGTGTTCTGATGTGCAAAAATGAGAATAAGTCAGTTACACTAATGCTGGAGTAAGTAGATTTCTTGAAGCATTCAGAATTGACATGTTTGGTATGGTCAGAAGCTGCCACAACTCAAAAGAGGCAAACAACTGGGAAATGGGGAACACAAAGTTTTATGTCATCTGCAGAAGAAGGGCCAGTAGTCACACTGTCTCTGAGGGGAAAAAATTCATAAACACGATGGCCAGGCTTATTCTTGGTGTAAAATAAAGGATGCAGTTAAAAATTAAATGTACATCTTGATCCACTGTGAATGGAAGACATAATATTGAAGAAATAGCATTCAGTTTTCTCATTTGAGGACCTCAAGACTGATAGGCTAAAAAACCTTGCTGAACTCAAGCAGGATAAGGAAGGTGTATGATCAGAGAAATGACTTAGCTGTTAACCACCCAGAGAAGGGCATCCTTGGCTCTGAAAGGGTCAGAAATCAGTGAAAGAAGATGGGAAGTTAAAAGTGACCCTGAGCCAGCAGATGCTAACAGAAGCCTGTTTTCTGTAGGCCACTGCAGAGGAGATAAGAGGCTATTCATCCACCTTAAGTTGAACGGAATAGTTTTGATTTTTAAGAGTACACAAATATTCAGCAGGACATAGGACCGCCAGAAGCATAGGAGCTTGATATGCAATGGGATGTTTATCTTCATGGAACAACTTCATTCTACCAGGCCTGATTTTGCTTCAACAGAGCAGTCAAAAAGAAGCTTCAGACGATTAAGTAGGGGATTCTGGTACAAGCTGAAACACCCAGGAGGAAGGTGAAAGGTTTCCCAGCTGTGCCAGTGATTTGGTGATGTATGGCAAAATGGAACCACCGGTGAACATCACTTCCTCATTTATAACGTCATAACTGAAACGGTGTTTAATCTCCTTGACCTGCATTATTTAGATCTGCCTGTCATATTTTAAGGCACCCATCACCTTGATAATAAGCACAGCTTATTTTCGTGTTTTTAAAAGCCATCTATTCATATACCTCTTTAGAAAATGTTGGCAGAAATTTTCTGAAAGGAGTTTCTTATAATTTTTGCTTGCTTCTCCCAAATCCACTTAATCTATCTGCTAACACAGAGGACTTTTTTATTTGGTTCCTTTTATGTTTGCTTCTGCTAGAGTAGCTTGTTATTTCTTTTGGTAAAGCTTTAGAAATCACTTGAGGAATCTTAGTAATGTATTCATTTTGAGGTAGATTTCTCTTCAGAGCTGGTAAATAGAAAGTCTCTTCTTCACTTCAGTGGGCTTTGGATCAGGTGTTTAGTGCTAACATCATTTCAGTTCTTCTACTCTAGTTGTTTGGGCCCCAGCATGCAGCCCCTGAGACTGCTGAGATTTTCACTGTAGGCTTTAATGAGAGCAGAATCAGACCCTACTTCCCAAGAGGCAGCCTATAAAAATCCAAAAGAAATAAGCACAAGACTTTCTTGAGGAACTGTGTCTCAAATTTGATTTTATTTGATTCTGAATCTCACTGGATTTTTTTCCACAGCCACTTTGACCTCTGTTCTATGTCTTATCCTAACAGGATGAGCTGGAGTTTCAGTTACCCAGGCCTACTGGAAATTGTGCCCAGCAGTCATTTGGCAGTGGCCTTTCAGGAGCAGCAATGCCAGCTCTCCATTGCAATGCCCACAGTCAGAGATCTGTAGAATTAGAGTCCAAATTCTGCTTGGATTTGCAAGCCCAGAACACCACTGACTTCAAGGGGGTTGTAGGATTTTAGCCAAGAGCAGAAATTGGCCCAGGATCTTTTCAGATTCCCTCATGCTTCTGTTTATATGATGTTATCATCAAGAACTAACAGCATGTTTCATGCTGCATTTTACTTTTAAATTACATAAAGGATATTTACTGTGGTGATGCTACATAGTTCACAAAAAAGATGCACATATGGAAATGAAAAAACACTGATTACCATTAGGATTCCCAGCTTTCAGCATTCACTTTCCAAAACAACCCAGGGACTATTTCTTATCAAAAAAATGCACAAATGAAATCCCATTTCTTGGCATTTATATATGGCATTCTGGAGTCTTACTCATCAAGTATGCTATGAAAATGGTCAGAATAAAAAAAGCTTCATAATGTACAAAAAGCTCAATACTCTGCTTTTACTTTCTCTATACTGGTTTCCCAGTCAGAGAGATGAGTCCATCCCTAAAAATAAGCACATGTTTTTCTGCCTCTCAAGGGGTGGGAGAAGAGAAGGAGATCTGGGGAAAGCTGAGTGATCACCAAGGACAACAGGTAAAAGCAGACATAAAGGTGGAGAACAAATGGATCAATACTGTGAAAACAGGCAAGCGGGATGCCAGGTGGAGCATGGGGGACAATGCCTGAAAGCATCCGAACGGCCAGTGGAGCCAGGTCAGTGCTGCCCTGCCCAGACTCATGGCACCCGCTTCCAAGCCAGCAGCTCATGGATATTCTTGGAGTTGCAAAAGGGACCTGAGAGCAAACTAGCTGCTCAGTGTCTTTCTTGAGCAGGGAGAGGATGGAGGTCCTCCACAGAGCAGAGCTCCAGTCTGGTTCTGGTCAGAGCTACCGGGCTGCTCAGCATCTTTCAAAATGAGGCAGACTGTTTTGCCACACGGCTACAAATCTGGGAGCTTCCCTCTAGATAGCTTTGTTTAGAAATTTGGGCTGGAGCCTTTTAAAGCCTTAACAACTCCCTACTTAAGCTTTTAATATCCATGTTAAACAGTTCATTGAGCATGGCCTGGTATTCAGGAAAACAGCGTGCCATTGTCAGCCAATGAGTAACTTTAGGCAAAGAAATTATTTTGTACCTCTGTGCTTTTTCTTGTCCTGCATCTGCTCTATGTCGATAGTAAGGTCTTTCAGGGAAGGAGTGGCTCATGCTATGTGTGTCTAGTCATTACCACAGTGAACTCCAGTCTCACTGAGAACCCCTCTGTGCTCTTCAATCCTACCCGTAACAGCAGCATCTTAACACGTCTGCCTCTGTATGTGCTTGCCATTCACCCTACTGTCGAAACAGGGGTTTACTATTAATTACTATTTAAAACTAAAATCTGGAGTCCTAAATTCTGTAACATTAAGGTATCCATATACCATGCTTGCATAAACCCTTGCACAAATAGGTCACTGTACCGAAAGTCCAGAGGCTACCAGCTGCTCTGGTGACCAAGTGCTAAATTGTGAGTATGAAGAGACCAGAGATGCTCTAACAGGACAGCGATATTCCTTTGGCCACTGAAAAGTCTGAGCACACAAGAAAGCTGGCCCTATCTGACTCTCTTCTAGCCCTCGCAATTTAAGGGGAGCAAAGATCCCATCACCAGTGCAGCGCTGTTTGGTGATCCCTTAATAGCAGCACTCCTTCAGACGCCTTTAAAAGCCAGCAGAATTTAGTGCATCCCTGAGGCTGCTCTGGGCCAATTTTTGCTTTTGCAACTTTCTGTTGCCTCCACTGCATGTAGCAGAGCTCTGAGCTCCTACTGTGTCGCCGGATTTTGGATTTATGGGGCTGTTCTGTGTAAATAATCTTGGTGCCTGGGCACATCCTGGTGTCTCAAAAGCAAACAGTATGCTCGAAGCGTCTGTCAAGGATCTAGATACAAATGTTCCAAATGACAAAAATGTCTGTTCATCTGTCTACCTCCCTGCTTAGGAATGACGAGAGCACCGGACTACTACGGGTATGACGCTCTTGTTTGTTCTGTTATCGTCCATCTGACCTTGCTATTTCAGATAGGCTATTTGTCAATGCAGAGAAATCGGCTGCACCAACAAAGGGAATATCTGGTGTCAGTATTCTCCAGCTCCTTGAGGGAACTACCTCATTAGAGAAGCTAAAATGGCACTTTGATTGCTTAGAAGTAAGCCATTTGCGTTGCAAAAATCTCCAAGCAGTTATTCACTTCTTGTAAAATTATAATGCCTGAAGTCTTTTTCTAAAGCAGTCTCGGATACTGGAATGACTTGAAATTTGCAGCCAATAAAAAGTTTTACAGCAAAGCAGACCTGATCAGTGCTTCCTTAAGTGAGACAATTAATCTTCTCTGTCAAAATGTCATCAGATTTTGGTGGATTTAAAAACAATAAAATGTTTTACTGGAGAAAGTAATAAACCAGGACATTTCTATAGCTTCACAGATGTTCACAATGCATTTGACATTTTGTATGCTTTCTTTA
Organism: Ibidorhyncha struthersii; assembly: GCA_013398815.1. NCBI lineage: Eukaryota > Metazoa > Chordata > Aves > Charadriiformes > Charadriidae > Ibidorhyncha > Ibidorhyncha struthersii. The sequence goes on from VZSZ01008268.1 coordinate 317,175, forward strand.
GGAAATTTGGAGCTGAGACTTTTAATGTACCTAGAGCACATATTTTTGTCCCATAACATCCAAGCATTTTGTCATGATCAGCTTTGAGCTCTCTCATACACTTTGGCAGGGGACATCAAGCTGAGATGGGATGACTGCTGTGCTGGTATTCTACCTTAGGAAAAAGCCTATTGGAAGATTGATAGCTGGGGCTGCTTTTGGGTAGTACCTGTCATTCAAGGATCCCAAAGCAATCACAGAAACCCTTAAGTCTTCCTAGCCAGAAATATGACGCAGCCCTACTGCTTTTCTGAAGTGTACTTTACTCTTTTGTTGTATGGCACCAGGAGGGACAGTCTATCCATCTCTCCCCTCTGTGCTGGCAGTTTCCCAGGAATTGCTAGTGAACACAGGTTACAGACCACGCTCCCTGCACTCTCTACCCAGGGAGAAGGAAGGGACAGAGAAAAAGAGAGGTATCGTGTTCCTGTTCTCTTGTAACAGATGGAAAGCCCTTGGGTACCATCACACTTGAGCAGCTCCGATGCAGCTGTAGCCTATGTGAGGACCACAAGGACACAGAGAACGAGGGAAAAGCAGAGGCCTGTCCATCCTCATTCCCACCCCATCCCTGCTACATTTTATAAAACCAGACCTGGTCCAGCTCACATACTGTTTAATTTAATTTAATCTGAAGAAAGTCTGGTGCCTGATTCCCTGTACTACCTTTTAACATCCTGTGCACTGTACAGGACATGTTAAAAACACATTGCAGCAACTTACCAGAGTTACAGACAGTAAATGGCCAATGGACTTCCTGAGCAGAAGTACATGCAGAACAAGGTTGAGGATTTGGATCGTTGACAGGTCTATGCTTGAAGAGAGGTTTGTCTTAACATCACACTCACAGGCCCACTTTTGATTCTGCTGTAAATGGCTTAGCTAATGTTTCTTAATGCACATCAGTTGACCTGGAACTTCAGAGGTCTCCGATTCCTCCTTTCTTCCCCATGACATTTTCCTCTCTTCATCTTTCTCCCTCTCTGCTCTTCACACTCCTCTCTTCTGCTTCCCTACAAAGTACTTACTACTGAGTAGTGGCATTATGACATAGTTGATAAACTAGGAGATAATGACATCAGAGCAATAAACCACACCTCCCTCCTGGCTTTCTTCTCTCTGCTTCTTTCTTCCTTTTCTACTTCTCCTCTCCTAAAAGAAAGAGGAAACCCATGACATTAGAAAGAACCATCTTCTCCCAATCTCTCTGCTCCCAGTCACCCTTCTTGGAGGGGGTGATTTTATCCTTTTGTGTAAACATCTCTAGAATTCGTGATAATACATTTATGCTCCCTCAGTCTTCAATCTTCAAAATGAATGCATGGTACAGTCTTTTATTTTCACAGTAATGGCGATTTGACAATATTCTGACATCTTACAGGCTTGCAAAATTTTCCCTCCTTTGGCAAATTGCTGATTATCAGTTGTCACAATAAACAAGTTTTGCAGAAATACAGCAACACCACCACAGTACAGAGCTCCAGACTATGGTTGATTTTTTTTTTTTTTTTGCTTAGCAATACTCTAATATTTCTGAAAGTCACACCTCCTAGAATATAGTGTCCCATGTGTGAAGATATGATGGGTTCTTGTACACTTCAGTCATGAAAAAGTTTGGGTGTTTAATTCAAGTTCTTCATAAATACTGCTTTATAAAATCTACTTTACACTGTGCCTTGCTGTCTTGTGTAGCATTCTCTAGAGTCTGCTTGGGAATATTCATCTTACCTATTTTTTTGTCCTTACTGGTACAAAATAATATTTACACACACCACACCAAGCTCACTAGCTCTCGCAAAAAGTAGTGCTTAATAGACTGCTGTTAATTTGCTGGCATATACGTAATTATATAGTTGAATATATCAACATTAAGTTATGTCTACATGACAGGCATTGATGTGGCTGTTATGTAATGCAGATGTACTCCAACCACCTGAAATCGAAGCTCAGGCGCAGCTACCAGAGTAGCCACTGAGCCATGAGGACTACAAAACCAACCAGAATAACTCAGTAAATATTAGAGCCACTAGCCTGTGCCAAACACTGGGTTTAACTTGAATACTACTGGTAATCAAGCCAGCTCATGAAGACCTTGCCCAGCGCGTCTGCCTACACAGCAGCGATCACAGCCTCCAGTCACGGCTCTGGCAGATGAGCACTGGTGGGCTTAGCTGCAGAAGGATGAGATTTCATCATCCCCCTCTGCCTCCATTTTTCTTCTCCATGAGAAGTTCCCACCTTCATGGAAGGGGTAGGAGAAAGAGATGGTAACCTAGCGTATAACTCCGCTGGCCCAGCTCACAGCTTAAAGCAGCAGTGGACATGCATTGGTGCTAAGATGCTGGACTATGAACTGTGGTATAGACACACAACCTTTTGTGCTACTTTTATGCTGGTATCAATAACCTCCAGCAGAAAATACTGGGAGAAACCCTGATCATTTATAACACTACCGCGAAATGTGCAGGAGCTGATCTGCCAGAGCCCTTGCTCTTGGAAGAGAGGAACTGGGAGAAATACAAACCATAAACCAGAAGGTTATCTACTAACAAAACATCCCAGTGTAGTTCAAAATCAATACTAAGTCTCGAGTAAATCAGAGAAAGTAAAGCTGAGAAAATCATAAACATTGAAGACCTATGTATTAGTCCATATCTAACACAAAAAACTTGCTTCTTCTCCAGGACTTTTTTCTCCAGTGCTACAACAGATTTTCTGCGTGATCTTGGGCAAGATGCATAATTTCTCTCTGCCATGGTGTTAGATAATACTTCCCTACCTTCTAATAGCTTGTGTTGCGACTTGTTGAGTGTCAAAGAGTACTCATTAGATAGGATTATATCAGGTCCTGAAGAAGGGAGAGGGCCTGCAAAAGGCAGATAAAGACAGGATGAGTTCAGTTGTCCTTGGAGCCAGTGGGAGCTGAGGGCATGGCAGATGCTCAGGCTCAGCCTCTTGATAAGGAAGCGTTTCCCTAACCAGCATACGGGGGGCAGGTTTAGCGTAGGGGCACGTATTTACACTCTTAATACTCAGTGGGCAAATTGATTAATTGCAAAAAAATGTTGTTTGATTTCTCATTGACACCACTTGTAGAAAATATTTCAGTGAAGTCAGGACTGATTCTTCTCCTGAGGAATGAGTTCCTGGTAAAGTCTTGGGAAATATTTGAGTAAAATTTCTAATGAGGCAGGTCCTGTGAATGATGGGGTGACAAAGGACAATGCTGCATAAGCTTTGCTTGTTTAGCGAAGCAGAGTAGTTATTAAATGTGCAGGGGCTGCACCAGCATAGGGGTCCTTGCTGGTGAAGAATCTAAGTACATAGTGACAAAGATGGAAGAAGCCAGGGGTGAGCATTAGCAGATGGCCTGGCACGTCAGTCCTCACAGCATTGTGTATATTAAATTGAATAAGGTGCAATGAGAAACACTGGAGCGTGCCAGCATTTGGGAAGACTGACTTTTTTTATGAGTGGGTTTTATACCCTTTAAAATGATTTCCACCCATTAGCAGTGTAATAACTATGGACAGACCAGAACAGCAACACTGACCATTTCTGTGCACAGACAAGAATCTTCCACCTGCAGTTGAGTTCCCTTCCCTGGCTGTTACCTTTACTGCCTTATGTATACTGCAGAATCAACACTCCAGCTTAGCAGCACTCTGTCATGTCCAGGTAATTAAAAGAATGCCACTGCACCTGGTAGAACTATAAAAATGTCCTTATAAAAGCCTCAGCAGCATTTAATATTTTATTCATTGCTATGTTGTTGTGTTTTGCCTGCAGTAAAACAGCCTGATGGAAGTGAGACACTACCACTGAGGGCTAACAAACATTCTCCCTTCAACACGGTACTGTAGCTCAGTGGCATTTTTGTCCTTCCAGTTTCGGATCCTCGTTTTTAACAATCTTTCTGCTCTCAAGAAAGAAAGAAAAAAAATCCCCAAACCAACCACCTTTCTTTTGCTAGAAGCAGAGAACCAGAACAGGCAGTGTTTAAGCTTTCATCCCTTCTCCGTATGTGGAAAAGACTGTCTGAAAACTTTATTTCCCAGGGAAATATATTCCATGTTTTAATCTTGTAATGCCTGAATAATTGCCTTGCATATAACATTATCTCTGCTGTTAGTGACTCAGGAAGTAGAAGAAAAAATAAAACAAAAAACTTAATATATACAAAATAACATTGATAGTTTTATTACAGAAGGTGTAGGAAGCCAAATCAGACAAGCACAGACATAGCTATTAAAAGAAAATTAGAAAGTTGCTGACACAAGCTGCTCAGAAATAATTTTTCAGGTCCTTCAGACTTACAGACTTTTGGTTTTCAAAATACAGGTTCAGTGTGTTCTTATTTGTCTTCACTTTTTGATATGCTGGGGAAATCACAGGAAACCAGCTTTATTTTATAAGTGTGGAGGCTGAAAACTCTTTGTTTAATAGAGATTCTTGAGTGCTAATGTGACTCCAGAACCGAGAGATTTCAGAAGATCACCACCAAGGCCACATGGCCAGCAGTAACATCGTAAGATTTAGCGTCATTAGTCTACTGAATTCTAGCAAACTAACCAATGTTCCCATACCTGCAGTTCCCTGTAGGCATGCTATGGTTTTCCATCCAGCAACCTTGTCCCAGAGAAAAAGGACTTTGTCTAGGATTTGCAGGCATCTTGTTGCACAAAGGGAAACAAAAGCAAGTTGGGACATCATGAAATTCCCATTATGTTCTGCATATGCTCAGATCACCCATAAGTACATATGCAGTATATCTGACTCATTCCCAAATCCTGGATGTGAGTATAGGAGCCCCAGGTGGAGATTGTGCCAACAGTGCAATAAGCAACATGACTAACATCTATCATATGTAGTTTGTTTTCTCGTCCTTTTTTTTCAAGGGAAGGACCGCGTGTTTTCGCAGGTACTATTAGCGCTCTTCTCTTTGTATCCGAGAACACAAGCTCTAGGAATTGCATCTAGCACAGGAAGCAGAAGGTGGTGATGTCTGTGGCAGCCGTGAGCCCCCGAGGGAATTCATCACTTACTCTGGGACAGGGCCTGTCCCCTGCCCAGACAAGCTGCACTGTCATTTTTGCAGAATCCCATTTATCCGAGGGGCACGGCTGCCAGCTAGGTGTTTAGTCTGGAGGTTTGGGTGATGGGCTACGCCAAGTTCAGCCATTTCAGCATCTTGCTGTAAGGCTCAAAATTTACATCGAGAAAAGAAAAAAGGAGAGAAGGCTGGGAAGAAGAAAATTCGGAAATATATTCAGTCTAACTGCACCAAGCTCTGTAAAGGTGAAGAGATGAAATGAATGTGCCAAGCCCTTGCCAAACCAGTGGCACAGTCAGCCATAGGGGACAATCCACCCTACCGTGACTTTCATCCTACACCAACCCATTAACACAACTTTTAAAAGTCTCAGCAAAAGCAATCCATACTTTCTCAAGTAGTTTTATGCATCCAAACCCTAAGTCATTGTGCTGATGTGAAAAGCAAACCGCTCATTCTAGATGCAAAAGGAAAAAAATCACTCAGTTTCACTGAGTGCATACAGTGACAGCACCAGTGTTGCCAATTCCGGCCATTAGGTCTTACAATATTCCCTGTTTTTCTGAAAACAAGAAATTATGTGTAACTCATGAAAAATGAATGCCCTGAATTTCTAGCATTAGCGGCTCCAAAGAATAGCTTGAAGACCTGAAACGGGTGTGCCTCAGAATCTTAGAAAACCCAAAGGCAAATTGAAAATATGCATTTTATTTGGTTTGATCATCCTTGTGATTTTAAGTCACGCATGACTTTTCTTGGAGGCCTGACTCACAGCTTTTAGATGTTCATGTGGGGCTGCAGTGTCCCACGAAGAATGAAAAGCAACCGTAGGAGCCGTGCCCAGGTGACAGGTTAGGGGCAGCCGAGCGTTTTGTGTTTGCCAGCAATTGCTGTTTCATGTTGGCGCACACGAGGAGTCTGGCACTGCTGGTGTTTCACGGGAGCAGAGCAAGCTGGCGAAGAGAGAGGAGAGGGGAAGGCTTTCTGCCTAACTCGAAAATAGGTGAAAGTTGATCCTGAGAAAAAAAATAAACTGAATCTAACTGCTACCGCCGTGTTAATGAACGGTTGGGAAGACAGCGCGGGAAGGCGTGTGTTTATATCGCAGAGCTGGTAATAAGGGATTCTCGTTCTCGTCCTGATTTTGCCACTGACTCATCCAGCAGGGTTAGGCCTACTTCGGTTCTCACTTCAGAGTAGATTAGACTTAACTACAGACCCAGCTGCTGTCACATTTACTCATGTTGAGCAACACTTTCTTCCCTGGTCACACTATTTGTGAAGGAAGAAACTCCACAGATCACAGAAGGAGGATGACTGAGCCCCACTGTAGAAACAGAAAAGAAGCATCCGCAGCACAGAGGTGTTCTAAGGCTTAGCTGGTGAGGTCTATGCCTAATGAGCCTCTTAATTAGTTGAGCCATATGTAGATACCAGGATCAGTTTCTGATCTGCTTCTCTCCAAGCTTTCCTTTAGGAACAAACGAGGAGGAACTGAGGGCGGTTTGGGAGTTGAGATTTGCTCAGTGGGCAAACCCACCGACTCATCCCACGTAGCTGGCAAGGTGACTGAGGACCACCTAGCCTCCTCCCATGCTTAACTCTGAACCAGCAACACAGACGGTGAGGAACTCACAATATCTTTATGGAGATGCTTCTTATAATCCTTGCACTTAAGTCTAAGACGCGCTACTCCAGAACTGAGCTGAGTTTGGAGCTCAGTACAAAGCCTCTCTTTGTAGAAGTTCTGCCAGCCTTGAGCACACACAGCGTACCAACACCCAAACTCGTTAGCAATCTCTGACAGCACGAGAGTGCTATTCAGTAAACCCTTCCAGGGAGTTTTTTCATGCTTAACCAAATGTTTGATTGAAAAATGAAGTTTTAAAATTCAATCAGTTGTGCAGAACCCTGGGCACCATTTGTTCAAGAAATTATTTGGTTAATACTGATGGGTATTATCAACATTAATATATATATTATTTAGAGGTGCCAATTAATACGATGTATCTGCTTTTGTCAGTGCCTGCACTGTGCCATGCCTCCATTGCCCCTTGGAGCCATCCTTTGTAGAATGGCTGCAGATCTGTTAATAAGCACTAGATTAGAAACTAAATCTCATAGCAACTACATCTGTTATAATTGTGTTATTGTGGCTATGTTGCTTAAATATAAGAAGTGAACTTTTCTCTTGATAACCCTCAGACTTCAAATAAACTACATGTGGAGTGAATTCAGGCCAGCACCTCATTTGTGCTCTTACAGAGGCCCTTACTTTTGATTAGAAACATTTTGCATCGTCTTCCTTTGCTCAAGGATCTCAGAGAAAGCATTGCCTTGCTACAGTTCCCAATCCCTAAATTATCTAGTTCGCATTTATTGTCATTAGTCTGGTACACAAAAGTCAGGCTGGGCAGCTAAAGATCACCTGCTATTAAATGCACACTTCAGAACTTACAGCTGCCGTAAACCCCTCACCTTTATGCTTACTGGCTCAAGAACTTCACGTCCCCCTTTTATTACGCATCTGTAACTTACAGCAACATAAAACCACATTATTGTTTTTCCTGATAATTTTGCCATCCTGCTATTTTATGAGCCAGTCGGTTGGTCTGCGAGTACATGCAGCAGGTACTGTATCCTGACCAAAGGATTGGGTTATTGCCAAATAAAACAGTCAGACTATTATTATGGCTAATATGCTAGAAGCGTTTGCAATGGGTTTTTTAATAATCCTCTACATTTATATTGCACCATTCATCCTGAAGAGAACCAAGGTGCTGTGGAGGCTGATAATGGGTCTTTTTGCTCATTGCTAAAACGTGACTGCTGCTAAGCTGGAGAAATAGTGACCATCCTGCACAAACAGTGTTAGCGAGCGCAGTAGGTAATGAAGCAAACAATAATATTGGCATTGGAAATTGCAAGCTAATTACTTGATTTGGAATTTGATGAGGATGTAAGAGCTGATATGCCGCTGCTTGTAAAAATACGCCCTGAAGTATTTTGGGGTCATTTCATCACTTGTGAGTGATGGCACTTCTGCCAGCATTAGGTTCCCTGTCATCACACTTGGCACGCTGTTCCCAACTGAGCTCACGGACAACGTGAGCAGTGACTCGAGCAGTGAAAACTTCATTTCTGGCAGCGCACAAGTTTCTCTGAAATATTTCCTAAGCAGCCCAGTGACTTGTGAAGCCCAACTCCCTTTGTCTCAGGAGAACTTGAGCATACACAGCTTTACTCACTACAGCCCAAACACATGATACGCGTGGGAAGGTGCATGACAGGCAGCCTTCAGCCAGGGATGTGTAGGCGCTTTGCTGATGTCTGAGTTGTAATGCAGATAATACCACACTATTTAACAGACAGTGAATCTTCCCTAAATGTGGTAGGAGGATACGTAGCATTTCTACTGGACTCGAGAGATGCATCATTAGTGCATTCCCACAGTCTGCTCTAACTTCTGCTTTGGGGCTTGCTCTTCTGTGTATACTTGAAGGGTAGGAAGATCAGAGTTGAATATGGGGAAGGTGAGAAATTCTTCTACTATGTCTTTTTTTTTTTTATTTGCTGTGTTGCTATATATAATTATGGGAGGACTTAGTTATTATCTGAGATAGCAGATAGTTCCTGGCAGACTGTCCATATCATGTTGCCTATATAACCTATCATTATATGAATGGAACTGTACTGCAAGCGAAGACAACTTTAAAATTTATTGTTAAAGGCAGATAGGAAGTACCAAACCAGCATACACCCTGCTTACAGGTAAGATGTAGGAAAAATTCACTATAGAATTAGTGGTTTGTGTCCAGATTGGATCCAACTCCAAGTTCTTTACAAATTAAAGATTACCAAGACCCTACAGTTGAGTGTCATTTTTGAAGCCAGGAGCTCAACTCAGTCAAAAGTTGCCCAACTGGACTCCCAAAACTAACTGGACTCCTCCATTCCTAGCAGCAGGATAAAAACTGGATTCATGGTACAGGCTTTGGATCCATTACAGCAAGAACCAATGTCCCAGGACATCTTTATCTTACCATCTTTATCTTAATCTCCTCCCCTCACTTACAGTACTGGGAACCGAGGTCTTCCCATTGCAGAGCTGTATTTTCTCTCTGGCTCCCATGCATCAAGCCTCGTGTGTCAAAGTTTCAGATGGTGCTTGTTCTCTGTGCTCACCCAAAATCATTAGGCAAATTATTTAGCAGGGTGCACAGGGATTTAGCAGTAGGATTCCCATTATTATGACCAGACATACATGGCTGAATCTCTGCACTATCAGTTCCCTGCACAGCATTGCCTTAATAATCTTTTTAACTTCAATAGTTTGTTCTGTCTATGCAGAGATGCCGTAGACAAACTGAAGGTAAGGCTTCCCAGGTTTTAATCACTCAAAAGTCAATATTCTCTTTCTTCAGGTTCCTCAAGCCAAGAAGAAACCCTGTGATGTTGCATGACAAAAGGACACCGTGCCAAATTAAAAGCACTGTAATAGCTGAAACCAATTGCTATTGATCAGTCCTTTGTAGGCTGATAACTCAACCACTCTCTGGAAATAAATTTCTACAAATTCCTTAGGAGTCAACACTGACGGATGCAATCATTTACCCATGATAACAAGAGACAGCCTGTGCTGACTCAGCGTTCTTCCCAATTTAAATATGTCAAAAGGTACCAGATAATAAAGGGGGGATGGGAACTAGAGACACCGACATTAGTTTGTGTAGGGTCAGAGAGTACAGAATAGCTTGTCACTATATCCTAACTCAAGTAAGTAAAGGGACATGTAGGAACACGGGCAGAAAGACATCACCAGTGAAGGTATTTAACTTTAATGGTGAATGGTTTACCTATCATTTTGGGTGTTTAACCACTGAACTTGCTGCAAAACATACCAGTGGTACAGAACAAACTTTCACTGAATATCAAACAGGTACCTCAGGGTAGAAAGGCAGTTTACAACATTACTGCACCACCATTCAGAGAGCTCCAGAGTCACATGCAAGAATCATCTACTGAAGGCTCTGATGGACAAGCGGGATTGATTTACGGCAAGGCAGCAAAAGAGATTTGCCTCTGCCGTAAGGATGGCTCAGCTCTCACATCACAGCTACTGTACTGCTCCAAACTGAGACCCAGGGTATTAAGGACAATTGAAATCGGTGTTTGTCCACCTTGATCTGCTGAGCTCCAGGTTGCAGCAGTTCAGATTCTGCTTGATGAATAGTCCCGCTGCCTTTGCAGGTGGGGGAGAGGTGGGAGGGAATGACTTCTGGGCGGAGGAACCACAACAGTTGGTTGCAAGGCAAGTCATCAGCATGTGTGAATCAGAGCGCCCGTTCTGGGTTGTTAGATCTCTGCAAAAGCATTAAAAGGAATGAAAGGATGAAGCTGTGGGGGATTTGTCTAGCTAGCACAGGCTGTCTAGCTCGGAGTTATGAGCTACGCACAAGAAGGTACTAATTGAAATTCTATGGTTTGTGTTATCAAAGACGGCAGACTAGATGATCCGATTCAAATGGCCACATGTTTATCAGGGGAAGGCCTATTTTGACCTTATTCACATCCAGTTGCAACCTGGCTAGTGTAAATATCAAGCAGAGGTAAAACACTACCAAGCTGTGACTGCAACACCTACCTGGGGAAATGACTACATGGGCTATAGGGCAACTGACCTAGAGCATAACCCCTTTTTATAGCTGGCAGCTAAGAAATAAATATTGTATTTTTGCTTGTAAACTGAGCACATTTGGTCTGGACTCGGCGAGAACCAATAATCCCACAGCTTGGAAGTGACATTTTTACTGAGTCACTTTTCACAGCAGAACACCACTTTCAGTGTATTATTGGGGTTGTAAATGTTTGTCTCGGCACTCCTATCTTGTTAGCATCACCAGGAATCACGGAATACGTTTGCTGAAACTGAACCCTATTCCAGAGTGTGAGCTTCTGGACCACACTTTGTTATCCAGCCCTGCTTCCTCAGAAGATGGCAGAAGTGTTGATAACGCTTTAGAACTGAGATGGCAGCTTTACAGGTTGGATCCCACAGCTGCATACTACCTCCCTCCACCCAGGAGGATGCGCCATCAGTAAAAAACTTACACATGTGCACATGAGGCTGCAGGTCAGGGCTTCACTTCTGCAGAAAGGAATAAAGAGGATTGGATTGCATGGGAATTGTTTTAGGATGAAAACATGAATGAAAACATCAAAACATAAATGTCTCAAAGAGACACAATAGCTAGAGGTCCCCACTGCACCTAAAAGGCCTCCTGATTTCACAAGAGGCCATGGTTAATGTAGAGAGCCTTGTTTGGCAAGGAATTAATACAATAAGACCCCAGTTATTTTCTTTGTTGGGTATCCAGCTGGACAGCATGAACAGAAAACCTGACTACATCGCATGAGCGTGTTGTGCTTTTACCTTCTAAGGGAGATCAGTTTCTATTGAACTACAAGTGTAGTTTATTGCTATTACGATTACTTCCAATTTTCCATTTGCAAAACATTACATACTGACAAAAGTATTTCTTTATTTTAAACTGGTATTTTTACCCTTTTATGAACTCTATCATTTTAAACTATTTTGGAGAGCTACACAACAAATAAATTTAGTACACTAAGCACTAAAGGATCTGACCATGACTGAGTAGGAACCCACTCACAAATTGACTATCCAGAAAAAGTGATTAGCAAATAACAAAGGACAGACTACAAAAGCAATATTGCTCTACACCAGTTTCCAGATTATACAAAAGTAGCTTCTATCTAAGTGGTTAAAAAGGAAAAACATTTTCAGGAGCAAGTACCTTGGATCAAATATCAGTGCACAAGAAAACAAACTGCCTCGGAGTATGGTAACATAGTTTAATAGAATAATTTTACAGCTAGCAAGCCTTACTGTGAAAGAAAAGTGATTTGAAATGATGAACTTGATAGAACTCTCCTTCAGATTGCCCCACAAGCACTCAGTCTTTGGTGACTTAACCAAAACATATGCCTAAAGAATGATAAGTTCTGTATCTTTGGCACCTCTGAGGCAGATCTATCCGCTATCCACAGCATCACGTGGGAGAAAAGTGGGATTCAAGAGGTATACACACACAAATAAATGCCAAATCCAGCATCCCACTCTGTAAGATGCTACATTAGACGATATATTAAAACTAGCACCTAGGCCCAGCTGAGATCAAGGTCCCAGCGTGCCAGCTGCTGAACAAAGAAACAGCTCCACTGGCTTCCAACAAAGCATAGAAGAAAACAAATATTAGGGCTCTGACTCACACACAGATGGCAAATGACTGGAGTGATGCACCATTGAGTCAGCTCTTACCTGCTTCAGCTCGGCTTGGCTTGTAGCCACAGACTTGTCATCAATAGCCAGTGCTAAGCCATCCCAGCATGACCCGGACCAGCTGAGGCACACGCACGCGCACACACACACACAAACCCCCTCTGACATGCCTTCTTGGGAAGGCTGCAAAACATAGGCAAAAGACAAACACCTGAATGCCATTCTCCAATTTCCTCTGTTTTAGAAGCGGAGAACTGAGTCACAGAGAGTTTCCTCAAGGTGGTGTAGGAAAGCTTTGGTGTAAGTAGAAAAATTAAGTCATATTTGCTGAATCAGCAAATCTTTTGGAGAAGCTCATCCCACAGGTGGGGAAACCAAAACTCAGAGAGCTGGAGAGGTCTGCCAGGCTACAGGAACACCAACTTTTATACCAAATATAATGACTCTAGATTTGCAGCTTGCCACCTTTTGTAGAGAGCGCTGGTCCCCGCCAATACGTGCAGCCACCAACTGAGTCGTCCTCAAATGAGACAACTCTCAATCCCCTGTAGGCAGCCAGAAAAAATGAACTCCCTCTGGAACTGCAGCGGTCATTTATTAGCTCAGGAATATAAAGGGGGGATGTAAAGCAAACTAATTACATTTGATGGGGGCTTTTTGGATCTGGGTTCCGAGCTGCAAAATAGATTGGGAATGGCTGCTTATTGTCAAACCTCCAACAGGAGATTAAGGGCAAAGGAGAAACAAGGATGTTGCTGTTATTTACGTTGCTTGAGCACTGGCTGTTGGAAACGCGTTTCTCATTGAGTGATTAACAGTTATCCAGCACAAAGAGCAAATAAAAACCTTGTCAAACTCAGTCAATCCCATTCTCTCTGGTCTTGCTGCATTAAATCATGTGAAAGTGGGTGTCTTATTCACTGTCGCTTCTTAATATCATTAGTCTGCTGTGATGTTGTGTTTCAAAATCAGGAATAATTAAGAAAACATAAGAGATTTTTAACTAAAGTTCTCTTCTCTTGAAAATCGATAACTTTAGGCTTCATTTAGCTCCCTGCAGATAGATTCACATCCCTGAACAGATGAAGTTACCAAAATCAATAGAGCTTTGCTGAGGCACCGGGGCTCGGTCTGTGCCGAGCTCCTCTGACTTCATGAGCAAAGCACTCGCTGCTGCGGCCGAGCTTCCATCTGCATTTGGGTTTAAAAAGGTTTCTCAGCTCTAGAATTCACTATGAAAGCCCTCGATTAAGTCATTATGAGGCATAATTCCCTGGCATGCCAAGAATCTGGTCCCAAACTGATACAAAGGCAAGTCTGCTAAGGACGAATGGGTATTCTGGGGTTTTATTGTGAAAACTCAAAATGCCACACACCCAGCTGCTGGTATGGAGTTTGCTTGCTGTTGCTACCGATAGCCATTAAAATGCCTCACACATTAAACGCAATCATCCTCACTGTTGCCTAATGAAAGACAATCACGGTCCCGCTCCTGCTGTTTCGTGAAGGCAGTGGGCTTTGTGTCGGCTCAGCGCTTCTCCCCACGCTCAGTGAGCTGCGGCGGGAAACTCCTCCGGCTTCAGTGGGGGAACCACCCAGCACGAGGCAATCCCTCCTCCCGACTGCGGCATTTAGCCGTTGCTTTATTGCCTATAACCATCAGCACAAACAAGTAAGCTTTGCATTGAGGTCCCTTCCAACCCAAACTATTCTACAATTCTATGATTATTTGAAAGGGTCTAAACAAACTCTGCTTTCTGAAAGACAGAGCATTTTAGGGCCGGAGCAGGCACCGGTATTAGCATCACTACTAACACGCTTACAGTGTCCGTGCAGGCTTAATTCCCTGGATGAACCGGGGGCTCTACACACAGCCCTGGCAAATGAAGTGACAGGCAAATGTAATTCAAAGCACAGAGCGCTGTAAAGTTATATGATTAAAAAATGAGCTCAAAAGCAAGTTTCTTTCTGCTGCGGTTAAAGAATGGCAGCAGGTTTGGATAACTAGTCACGGTAGCATCAGCTTCCTCCACACTTATTTAATGGGACGTCATTTCACTTAAAAAGATTGAGGGGATAGTATTACACGCTCAGACAGCACAGCGATGAATGTGGTATAAATACCTGGGGAGACAGATTAGTTAGCTATTTCTGCTCACAGCCCTCTCCTAGGAGCACCGAAATGCCATCTCAGCGTGCTTTTTTGGAGGATCAGAAAATCATAATAAACATAAGGATAAAAATATACCATGGGAGTTACAGCTAATTTCTTGCTATAATTTGCAGCAATTTACACATAATCATTGTGGGTTTGAAATTACTGCACAGTGCCAACAGCAGAGTGTCTGCTGGAATGGTGCAAATCAGAAGAATGAGAAATGCAGTTTGGATTAAAAAACCCTCCAGAAGGGTTGTTTGGGAAATTAGGTTCTCTCGTTCTTCCTTGCGGTTGGCTTACGCAGGAAATTTTACTTTACCATATGCAGTCCAGTTTCTTAGGCCATAGGTGGATGGAATGAGTTTCATAGCAATGGCTTTCAGACTTCAGAAAAGTCCTACCAAACTGCACTGTAGTCTGTGTCTTCCTTGTCTGTTAGATGAAGGGCTTTTTGGTTTGTGTTGGTTTTTTTTTTTTAAAAAAAAAGGCAGTAAACGGTAGGCACTAGCACCACAACATTTTCATGCAAATGCACATTTGAGGAGGTAATAAAATTGTAGCAAAATTACTGAATTAGGGTTCAGAAATGTGTTTTGCTATAAATATCTATTTCCAACATATGAAAATTACTGAAATCACATTACACATTAATTTCCGTAAACATAATTTCTAGTCAAAGATCTGGATTGATTATAAAAGAGGAAAATATGTGTACACTGTAAAATTTTATTTTTGTCCATTTTTATGACTTAAAATAATTCAAAACATTTGAAAGGGGAATAAAAACAAACGTGCCCCCAGATGGGAACCCTGCATATAAAACAAACTAAAGATAAGTTATGAACCTCCATGAAGAGTGATTTATAGTAGAAATACTAGTGTTGCTACAACATTCTTTTATAGGGTCATCAACAGAGGGGATATCATAAATGGGGGGTAAAATGATTTATTAAAAGAATACATTCTCTTCTAAAGGCAAGATATTTAATCTGTGAATCACTAACACTTGACCCAGTGCAAAGGTTTCTAGTAGTAACAGGAGCAGATGCAGGCCTGATTTAAAAGAGGGAGAAGCAAGAAGCAAGCGCTCTCCTGGGAGGGCTGATGTAGAGACTGCAGACCTCTGAGGCATCCAGGTAAATTGTACTTGGTGAAGTGAGCTTGAATTTTAAAGCAATTTATTTTAAAAACATGAGATGCGTAAGCTTCCCTTGGAAACTCAAATAGCAAAGAATTTAAAAGCTTGCCTAACTTCAAACTGTTAGTAGCCTTATCAAATAGCTGCAATTTTTTTCAAGGACACCTAAAGGAACTGGGCACTTATATCCTATTCCCTTTCAGTGGAAACTCTTGACCTAAATCTTGTTTGTATTTTGAAAATCTCATCCAGTGGGACTCTGTATCCTAATTAAGGCTCAGATATGTTAGTGAAATGCTGTCTCACCACATTTCGAATGTCACCACCATTGGTGCAGCTGATGTTGAATGCCTGTCTCTCCTGATGGCATTATGTCTTCGGAAGACACCATTCTGAACCAAAGTTGCAGATGAATATACAAATGGACTTTGCATGTGTTCACGTTGCACCTGCCACAGCAGAATCAACCAGAAGTCAAGATCACCCTTGACTCATGGGTGCAAGGGACATGCAAAGTTTTGGTTACCACACTAAGGCACGAGCTCTTGTCTTCTTATTTCATGAATACTCACAAGGAGACCTTTTTTTTTTTTTTTTCTCTTTTTCCTTTTGGGAGCAAGTATTCAGAGCAATGAAGCTGGCTTCGGCAGACAGTGTTTCTGTTTCTCATCAAGCTTCTACCGAGACTTTACTTGTTCATGCTCCCTTCTCTGGGAAGCTTAGGGAGCCTGATGTTTCTGTGGCTCGCTGCTGACAACTGTGACTATTTGTTCAAGTTCTCCTAATCCTAGATAAACATTTGGAAAGGCTTATGAGAATGTAGAACATGTGTCTACACACATGCATATGATGACACATGGCACATGCATAGTGGAGCGGCATGTTTGGCTGCCTCCTTGACTCACGATGATGACAGAAGCTGGGATCCGGAAAAAGCCAAGTTCTGAGCTAAGATGAGTTACCAGAGGAAGTTACGAGGCAGCAGCTGAACCCTGAGTAACACAGCCAAACCAAGCCCTTCCGATAGCGCCCTTATGTTGCTAGAGTGCTATAGAGGAGTCACAAGGGGAGCAAAATGGCCTCTCAGAGAATTCTTCTCATGCTTGAGCAATGAAGAGCCACAGTGTGCATCTTCATATGATCCATCCTCCCAGCCTTTGCTGTGTTCTAATTTGGGGGCAGGAGAGACCTTATGCCATAATTGGTCAGCCCTCAGTCATTCTGGACTGCACCACAGCTCAACAGTAAGCTGGGGTAGCTACTTGCTTTAGTTTATGTTGGGGACCACTTTGGCTTTCCAGTTGGCCTAGAATCTCTCAGTTGGCCCAGAAGATGAAAAAAACAGCAACATCCTCCTGTCCTTCCTAGAGCTCATCTTCTGTGCTACATCTGCATCTCCTGAGACACAGAGAATGTAAGCTGGCTCTAAGTCTCTCCTTCAATTGCCAAAGAATTTGAGATCCAGGATCTTGCTACAGATATTTCCTATTCTATGTCCGTCCTAGAAACATTAGGAGATGGGCTGAAGTGTTTTAGAATTAACTGCTCCCAAAACTTCTTACAGAGATGACCTTTCCAAGCTTTGGACTGGAGACTTTGGTGCTTCCCAGCTGACAGAATTCTCTGGGAAAAACAGTACCATTTATTAATTTAGATCATTACCGGGGATGAGTCCCAATGCTATTCTGTTTGAGTTTGGTTTTTTTTCTGCATATAGAATCTCAAAGCACAGAAGATTTGAACGTGTATCCGAGATCCGGGGAGGCGTCGTGGATTTCTCCTGGCCGGGCTCCCTCCTCTGCCTGCAGCCAGGACGGCTGCGACTAGGTGGCAGCACTCCACTGGGCTAACCTGCCTCCGCCTGCAAAACCAGCTCTCCGTTTCAGCTCACAGAAAAAACAGCTTGCATATTCCAATTTACAGGAAAATAGAGGGTAAATAAAAGTCACCAAAGCCTCCTGAAGTCTTATATCAGGGCTGTGCAGGACAGCGGGAAAGCTACAAGGGAACCGAGCCGTTCTTTTGCAACGAAATCCAATACCACACAAAAATCGTCCTGGTTTGGACATCAAAAAGGGAAGAAAACCAGAAAAAAAAATTGTAAATTTTCTCAAGGCCTCAGAATGTTCCTCCAGACAAAGCTCAGATGCCTTAGAAGAGTTCGCCGTTCCCACATTCACCTGGAACTAGAACAACTCTAGTAAGGCAGATGCAGCACAAATAGCTCAACGAAGCTTCTGTCATTTCAGCTTAGTTTTGTCTCCAACACAATGAGATAACATCGTCTCTCACAAGTCAATTTTATGAGGATCTGTCAACTCAGTTCCCATCTGTTCTGGAAAATAAGCCTTTTTGACGTTAGGGTAGGATGTGGACTCAAATCCACAGAGGACAGATTTAAATTAAAGTATTTGAAGCCCCTTGCTATGCCAGGTAGCGAGGGGAGGGTTTGCATTTGAGCTTCCATGTCAAGCTGGTTTCTGTTTCAAACCTTTTATTAACACTAATCATTTATAAAAGCCAAAGTATATACAGCAAAGAGGAAAAGAAAAAAGAAGCAATACACTCTGAGACTGCAGTCTATGCAACACTGGGGAGATAGAGCAGGTAGGAAGAAAAGTAGACGTTCATTAAGTTAAAGGTATTCACTGACAACTACAAAATGTGAATAAAGTCTGGGAGGAGAAAGGGGGGCCCTGCCTAATGTAGAAAATGAGAATCAGAGCGTTAGAGTGGCACGATACAGGCAAGAGATCCCAAAGCTGGTTTCTTACAGTGCTCAGAGTTGACCATTAAAGCTTGGGAAGACCGGGCTATGCACTCTGGTCTGACTTTTCATGTATATAGATACATAAATTGTCACTGCTTCTAAAACGTCCAACACTTGGAATTGCACCCTCCACTGCATGGTATTGAAAAGCAAATGGGTCTAACATTGAAGTCGATAGACCTGGGGCAGCTTCAACAGCCGCATCCTGGGCTCCAGTCACCAGGGTCACAGCTTGCTGCTGGAGATGTCTGCTCAGAGCTGCCACCCCCTCCTGGGAGCCCAGCTTCGCCTTGCAGCCCTTTAACAGATCAAGAGACTGTAAGTGGCAGCATTTGCACCAAAATTGCCAAGGTATTAACACTGATTTTCTTTCAAGAATGGTGGCATATTCATAGCCTTATTTCATCACCCTCCTCAGATTTCCTAAACGCTCCACTAATGAAGAAATATCTGCTTCTGCCCCTGCTCTGCTGCTGTCGATGGTGAAGAAAACAAAACTTGTCTCCTTAAGTATTGCTCACTGTTCTCATATTCAACTATCGCTTACATTCACAAAGACTATAAAAAGTTTTTCATTAATCAATTATTAAGAGAGTCAGAAGTGATCTATAACTTCAGACTGTGCTACATAGAAAAAGGATTCTTGTGATTTTTCCTCGAGTCCCTCTCTCAGCCGTGTTTGCAGCAAGCATCTGACAGGAGGGAAGCTGTCTGGGTAGAGCAATGCCTCCCCTCTGCCCCAGAAATTTCTGCCCAGATTTAGCTGAGTTGGGAAGAGTTAAGGACTGTTGCATCCTTTTTTTTTGTCTTGTTTGCATTCCTCATAAAATACTGGCAGTTTGCTGAAATCACTGAACATAACAAAGGCAAAGCCAGCCTAACAGCTCTCTCTGCCAAAGCAGCAGCTGCAGGTATTGGATAAAGGACACCTCTGAACTTTCAAAATGAGCTTTGGTAAGAACATGCGTGTGTATGGAAGAGGGGAGAGCTAGCTTCCCACCCTCAGCCCATTCCCAGTCCTACCATCACATCCTTCCCTGGGGGGTAACATCTAACATGAGAGTTTTTCCAGCTCACACTGCCCTCCTAAACCCATCCTCTCCCAAAGGGGAACGCAGCACCAAGCCACCTCCTTCTTTGCTTCCAAGAGAAATGGAGGGAAATATTTTCCCGAATCGCCGAAGTGATTGATGCCTGTTCTACGCTGGTGATAGCTTGAGGTTTCAAACCCCGCTGTGACTACTGTGTCATTCTGAGCCAGACTCACTGCATACAGATGAAAAAAAATGAGAAGGTACTGGAAACTACCCTGTCTACTCAATGGGTTTCTGCAAAACTGTGATGTCAGAGCAGCAGCATACACATTTTGGGGAGGCTAGTTAGGGTTAGCAACATACAGACACCAGAGCTGTGTCACAGTCTCGATATGCTTTGCTCCAGTACGATTAGGTGCCAGTGCTATCCTGATGTCTGAGACTCGAGCCCTGTGCTGGCCACCAGGCATGCAGCCTCGCCCATCCATGAATCTGAGCCTCAGGGAGCGCCCGGGACTAGAAACAGGCTCACTGCTACCCTTGGAGCAAAGAAGAGCTGCTGGTGTGTGGGGACGGGCATGCCTTTTGCTTTCAGAGAAGGAAGAGGCGTGAATGAGAGGTGGGTCAGAAGTAGATGGATGAAGAAAGAGGGATGGAGAAAGAGAGGGGTCTCCAAACATCAAGTTGCTTGCTGCTCTGAAGCCTTTGCAAAGGGGTGAGGTTCTCTACAGACACATCCCGACCCTTTAGCACAATCAGGTTGCGTCAGGAGAAGAGGTTTGTAAGGAACGAGTGGGCAGACACCCCTGCCCCTTCTCCCAAAAAATAACTGCTTGACCAAAAATTTGAGCCTAAGAACAATTGTTGTAGGTAGGTATCATGATACTTTTTTGTTACCTGTCATGAAAGATTCAGTTGGTATCACACATCACTAGCGTGGCCCCATAGTTTCCATCCCGTGTTCTGACATGCGGACTGCATTAGCACTGTCTTTTATACTAATAATGTCTTTTACAGCAGAACTCCCCGTGGGGGAAGGAAATCTTTGAAGCTACCCATTCAAATCTTCAAAGAAGGACCTTGAAGAGCACTCACAGAGAGAGTGTGGGAAAGTTTGGAACAGGGAATAATGCTATAAAGCCGTCTTTCCCCTTTTTCCATCTGTACTTGTACCACTGTTGTGTTCCCACTTTTTGCAGATATGTAAAGCTCCCCGAGTGCTGAAGAAAGTTTGTCCATTCTTCCATCCTGTTGGAAATGTCTACCACTTTCTTCAAAAAGTTGTGAACAAAAATAACCCATAAAACTGCAATACGGATTGCAGCCTTAACCTCGGCAATGAAGAGATTGGGGTGGGGGAAGATGGGGGTGGCTGCATGCTCCTCTAGCATACACTTTTTAGGCATGTTTTGTCAAGCCAAATGCCTAACCTTTGCTAGCATGCACCATTCTCAGCAGTTGGTAAGCCAAATTCCAAACCTTTGCTAGCATTACACAGAAAAAGTCCCTAGAAAATGCCAGTTGATATGGCTGAAGAACGTGGTAAAAGCTGGTAGATTTTAGCTGTGGAATCACACCGTTCAGAGAAATAATAAATCACTCAAGAAGACATGTTTCTCCCCTTGAGCAGACACTTTTTCTTTCATTTCCGCTGTGACATATTCCACAACCCACACAATCATTAAGTCACTAGGTTTTTACAGGAACTTCTGTGGTAAAAGCAAAAAAATTCCATCAAAACCAGACGATACAAAGCCGTGTGCACGTCCTGTGGCTGCTCATTACTGACCCTGATTAAGAGCGGTGCACTGCTCTCCGCGTTACGTTCTAAATGGAAACTGCTGAGTTCTATTACGTTTATTACTTAGCTCAAGATTATCTGCAATATGTGCTTCAGGAATCACATCTCGGACCAGCCCAAACCAGGGTTGCTCACGTCTTGCGAAACATTGCATTTTCGCTGCAAGATCAAACCGAGGAGGCTCTCAGACCATTCTTGGACAAGATTGATATCACCTCTGTAGCTGTTGCCAAGAGAATTTTCAATGGTGTCATGGAAGAAAAATTTGCTGACGGAAATACTAACTGGGGACGAATTATGACCATCTTTACTTTTGGAGGTCTTCTCACTAAGAAGCTCCAAGAGCATGGAGTTCAGCTGACTGGAGAGGAGAAGGAGCAGATTTCTTACTTCATCACAGAGTACATAATAAACAACAAAGCCGAATGGATAGATGCAAATGGTGGCTGGGTAAGTTTCTAATTTTCCACCAAAGTCTAGATGAGGAGATTTTGGTTAATTAAGGGAAACTATTGTTACAGATATTGTCAAAAACATTTTATTCGGGGTTTTATTTGGTGGTTTAATATTTGATGTCTGGAATGTCTCCTTGAGACTTACAGTGAAACCTTTGCTTCTGCTTTAAATAGAACAATGCTAAAAGACAACTTTCTTTTTAAAGTGACTTGCTGTACCTATAACAGCTGAAACCCTAGAGTTAGTCGTGAATCATAGGATCGTACAATAACTGAAGTTGAGAGGGACCTTAGGAAATCATTTAGTCCAGCCTCCTGCTCAAAGCCGGTTAAACTGTGCATGCATCAACTTTCCCATTATTAAATCTAAAGTTAAGTGACAACCTAAGGTTAGTGCATAGAGGAGTTAGGCCAAACATACTGAAGTTCAAGGTAAGAGAATAAAACACAGGTGTGACCCTCACAGCTGAAGTCAGTACTTTTGCTGTGGATTTTAACAAAGTCATTATTTAATCCCCCAAATCAGTTTTACTTAAACAAATTTACAGGTAAGTGCAATTAGGGTTAAATCTTTTTTGTTCATTTGGACTGAGATAATCCTACAACTTCCATATATCTATGGTCAATGCTGAGAAAAGCATTTGTCAATATGTGGATTATTTTGCCAAGCTACTGAAATACCTTTCTGCCAGTGGAGGGGAAGTCCCTTTTGCTTTGCAGAGTTTCATCCTGTCAATACTTTTTTCTTTTGCCGTTAGGGGAAGCTGAGAATCAATGACATCAGAGCCAGTTACTTCCTTGGTACTTTTTTCCTTTACCTATATGTAAATGTTACTTACTCTTTCCACCCATCTCTTGTCCCAATTCTCTTATATTCCCTATTTGCTATTACTTTTTTTCCTCACTTGTTTTCTAGTGTCTTGCTTTTCCTTTTTTCTTTTTTGCTTGTTTTGCTCCTTCTCTGTCTGGTAGCAGTAAAAAAAAGGTGACAGTGAGTCATGGACCCTTGATGCATCACATTTATTGTAAAGTCTTCGCTCTCCATCTCTTTCAAATAGAGCCAATTTTATTTAAGACAAGTATCAACTCCTGGCAACATTCTGTCATAATACATGGCTCATCATAGTAGAATAAGGAGGCTTAAAGGAAGATATTTATATTACTACATCAGAAACATACTACTTGTATCTTCCTTGAAGATGTGGGCTCAGATGATACAGTTCACATTCATTTTCTATTTACACAAGGAGGGCAGAGTCTTGACTTGGAGATAAAACAAACATTCAGCAAGGTGCAGCTATTTTCAGCTACTGTTTTTAAAGGCCTATTCATCTTTTGGCAGTAGAGCTCTGAAAACCTGCCCCTCGATGCACAATGCTGTAGCAGCCTGTTCATCTGATACTAGCGGAGTGGCGCGTTTTTCCTGCACGCATTATTTTTAAGCTGTCCCTAATTGTGCATGTTGTTTTCCACAGGAAAATGGTTTCCTAACGAAGTTTGAAAGAAGATCACTACTATCTTTCTCCAAAATTACAGCCATGTTCATGGCTGTTTTTTCCTTGTTCAGAGAGTACTACTGAAATAAATGGACCTGCCATTCATGTATAATCTAGATATTGCCACAAGCTTCATTGCTAAGCTTTCCTCCAAGCAATATCAATGAGAAAATAATTTTCTTCCATAATTTGTTTTTAATTTATTTGTATTTATTTTGACTAAATTTAACACGCTATCCTAATTGCCAAACCTGAAGATGAGATCCCTCCAAAGAGGAATCGACACAGCGTCATGCAGCAATTCAAGTCACCCTTTCCAGGCAGGACTGCTTTGAGAGAGAGATCATTCTCCACATCCAGACAGCTCTTGGAATCTCTGTTGCACGTCCATGAAAGGACATTGTTTTACTGAAATACAATCCAATGGGTTAAGAAACAAGTTTTAATGTCATTTGTTTTGTAAATGAAATACTACTGTAATGCATTTTATTGCAACCTTCGTATAAGCAAAAGGTGAGGGGGATTCTGTGAAGAAAAAGGAAATGCAAATTCCAGTGTAAAAGTGGGTACGAGTTACTGACACAGACTAAGCGATTTTTATAGGAAGAACAATTTGTGGAAGCTGGCAACTTAAAAATGGGCACTCACTGTTAATGCAATGGTATGTGTTTCTCTGTTGTATTTTTTCAATTGCTCATATCTACACTGAATGTTCTTTCAAATTTGTGTAATATAGTCATCTGGCTAAACTTTCTTTAAACTAGATGTTTTAAAATAGGCAAGTATAAAATATTTTTTAAATCAGAAATTTGTGTAAATACACTAATATTTTTGTAGAATACATTAAAATATGTATTTTAAAGTATTATGATTGATCTCATTTCATTCAAAAAAATTGGCGGATGGGAAAAGGTCTACCTGAGTAAGATAACTCTTAGAGAAGCTATCACAGCACTACTGGAGAATCCAAGTAGTACGTGGGTTTGACCTAAAGTCCATGGATGTCAAAACTTTAATTTTCTGTAGTACTTCTTAAGTATTACCTAGTAGCTTGTATAAGAAACAGAGAGCTTGTGGCAGAATAAATGAACTGGATCAGCTCCGATGACAGTTATTAGTGTTTTGGGATACACTGCAAAACTCACTAAATTCACAAGTACGACCTAACAGACTTCCAGGCTTCTATTGTCTGGCGCAACTGTTGTTTTAACTCAAATTCCATTTGCTTTCAAAGGTTAAACAGTAGTTCTCCAAGAATTCATTCTCGAAGGGTTTTCTTTAGCTGTAGTGACTCTCCTACATTAGGGAACTAAGGCTGGGTCTAAACACTGTTCTTTTCTAGATGTGTTGGGAGCTGAACCAAACCAAGGCAGCGGTTGCCTGTGGCTCACAACAGCATTATTCTCTGAGACAAATCCTCTAGACAATCAAGGCTTTATGGTACCGGGAGAAGGAAGCAGCTGCCTTCTGGTAATGGGATCGCCATTTTTCATCCTACCGGTAATGGGTTCTCCATCTTTCATCTTTCTGGTAATGGGTTCTCCGTCTTTCACCTCAATGTAAGAATTTTTTTACAGTAAGAACAATCATTTACTGGAACCTCCCCATCACTGGAGATTTTCAGGATGCCATTGGGCAGGGTGCTAGATAGTTTTGTCTAGACTCCCTTTCCCATAAAATGTTGGACCAGAAGGTCTTTCAAGGTCCCTTCCAACCTGGGCTGTTCTGTGATTCTATGGTCTAATTTGGTGGCTTAAACCACAGAACACAAACAGATGTTAACATTTGCTAGAATCTGTATTCTAGCAGAATTCTACCCTCTCCCCCTCCCCAATGGAAAAACAAAGATTATTTAGCATGTATAGGAGGACCTTTGAGATAAACTTTGTTGCTGTTGAAGAAAAGATGGCAGCATCCTGAGGGCAAGGGGCAGCTAAAGGAAAATGCCCACCTCAAGAACACCTGTGGAAGCTGCTGTCAGAAATGACATTTTAAAACACATTTTGACATATATTTATTTATTTGCAGTCTAAGTCTTCATGATAAGAACAGCAACTCTTACTCAGTTCCTTTTTGTGCCCTATTGCAAGCGCATACTGTAGTGGCTAACACCAGTCTATTAATACCACACTCACTTCCTTTTACACTAATCTAGTAACCTGTTTTATACTGGGGAGTACAAACTTTTAATTAACTATAAAAGGCTAATGTAGCCTTTTCAAAATCTAGGTAATACAATAATTTTAGAACTTTCCTTCATGGTAAGGCCTGGCTTCAAACAAAAGAAGGCTGGATCACTAACAGTCCAGCGGGCTCCAGATTATCTTCACCAGGACAAAAGCTCCATTTGCTCTGCATTTCAGAGCAAGAAAAGCAGTGGTTAGATATACCACCTGGACTGTAAACATAATAAAATGTCTGAAAGCAACAGGGTTATTAGCTGAGTCTTATAAAATAGTGTAGATACGCTTTGTTAGCTGTCATGAAGTTATCTATACATGACACTGAGCAGTGTCCCAGGCACCGGGGCACTGCTGTTCAGGGGATCCTTACAGCTGTCAGGCGATACACGGGAGAACTCAATGCTGTTTCTAGAGCAAAAGATGAGGTTAAAGAGCTGCAGAGTGGGACAGCTGATGACTTCATCCATGCGCACAGCAGCTAAATTGAGATGCCACCAAGTGCCACGTAGAGCAGATTTATGGAAACAACCGTTCTCCTATAGAAATGTCCCTTTCTGCACTTAAAAGGTGGGCTGGATCATTTAAATATGCCAAAAAAAGAAGCCTCCAGCGTGTCCCTTTGGACACGACTAGGCAGGCGAGCGCACCTTCCCCGCGGGCTGCCAGGCTGACACGCCACAGCGCCCGTGGCCTTTCCTTCACCACAGCCCCTCGCCGCCCAGGCCCACCAGCGGATGCCGCAGGGATACGAAACCGCTTGGTAGACGGTGCTAAAATATCCCACCGCAATGTAATTTCCCTTTCTACAACAAAATGAGGAGAGGGGAAGTTCTTTGCGATTTACGCCAAGACAAGAAAAATAAAGATGGGCCTTGCCAGCGGGTTGGGCA
>VZSZ01008268.1:343529-369270 GCA_013398815.1 Ibidorhyncha struthersii
CAGCACCCTCGGGGGCGGCGGCCGCCCAGGCCTCGGAGCAGCGACCCTGCGGCCGGCTGAGCCACGGCCGTCCCCGGGAGCCCTGCCCGGCAGCGCCGCGGGGGCCAGGCCGGCGCCGCGGCCCGGGCTCACTCGGCGCATGGNGCCCCGGCGGGTTCCAGGAAGAGCGGGGGCGGGAGGAGGGCCCAGAAGCCGGGCCCTGCGCGGGGAAGCCCGCCGGGGGCTTTCCAGGCCCCGCCGGGGACCGAGGCGGTGACTCAGGGTGACAGGGCCTTCCCGGGCCGGTGGGGGGTGAGCTCCGCCTCGGCCCCTGCCTTCCCCCCTCCCCTCATCGCTCCTAATTAACGCCGGGGAGCGGCGCCGGCCGTCGTTAAGTTAAAGCCGGAGTGGGTGTGTGTTTGTGTGTGTGTAAACGGGGACAAACTCTGTCAGAAACCCCTCACAGCCGGGTTTCGCCCCGGCGCCTGGTGGGTGCTCGTCTCCGGTGTTCCCCACGGGGCTGGCTTTATGGCCTGCTCCTGGCAAAACGTAGAAAAATGTAGCCGCTGTCTGGATTTGGCCTCGTGTTTAACTGACTGTCGTTTCCCTTCTGGGTCTTTCAGTGGTATTTCTTCTGCGCAGTTTTATTTCTCATGTAATTTTTGTACTTTCAAAGCTACCAAGCAGGGTTTACCCAACTGGTATCCTCGCACAGCATGGTATCAGCGTGTACTTTTTGAAATGACCTGTTTGGTTTGGATTACAAAGCTTTTATATAGATGTATTTTATCATTTTAATAAACACAATAAAATTTTATTTTGCAGTCACTGCATGTAGTAGAGCACAGCCCTCCGCTTTTTTTTTTTATGCAGCGCCAGCGGGTACTTCTAGATGATCTACATTTATATTGTTATTTTCCTGCCAGAGGATCTCAAATCGTGTTATAGACGTCACTTAATGTGTAGCCACTTCATGAGAGGGACATGGCAACATAAAAACTTTAGGTCATAGGAAGTTTAACTGGAACTCGTGTAGCCTTTTCACTGGGAATGTTTGGGTTTTTTTTAAATATACATAATGTCCTACTGTCATGATAATGCATTTTAGTAATCACACATCCTAGACTTAAATCTCTCAATTTTTAGAAAATACTGACGTGCAACCTCTCAAAAAATGCGGTGTCTTCTGCCAACTTTATAAGCATGTAGCCCATGTAGTACCAAATTTTTAGGAGCTTTCAGCCTTTGTCTAACTGCTGCTGATAAACTTAGCAGCAGAGTACTCATTTCTGCTCCTGAGAATACACTAAAAGATACAGCTTTTGTTTTGTTTAAAAGAAGGCATCAGGAAATATGACCTATAAAGTGATGTTATCTTGCCATTTTCATAATCTGACACAATTGAAAATCCTGAGCTTTCCTGAGACACAGTGGCATTGCGCAAGTGGCAGAAACTAGAGTCAACTTCCATACGAGAGGGTAATACAGCAGTCATGAAGAAATCTTTGAAAATGCTGAGAATGTATTTGGAACAATATAAGGCTGAAAATGTAACTGTATAACATATATCAGTGCTTGCAGCTAATAAAAGTGAGTAGGTTATTTTATAACACCTGAACAATATTTTTAGTTGTAAAATCTCATCTCAAAAGGATCTTTAAATTCAAAGTGAAATAGCTTTACAGGCTGACCTAGCCACTAGTATTTAATTAGCTTCTGGATGATTATTCTTTTTTAATGTTTATGTTCATGATTAAAGTCATGCTGTTTGCATGCTCTGATTCTGCAAAAATAGCCATCAGCTGGTGAACAAAGGACAGATATTTAAGTGTGGAAATTTTTTCACTCTTCTCAGAAACTTCTCCGAGTCATAGCAGCTTCATCGTCACAGTTCTGAAAACATCCGAAACTGTGTCTTCCTGCTGGTGTGTGGTTTTACATCTTCAACCTCATTTCTTTCTATACAACATAGTCACTGCGTTAGTGGACACATCAGAGCAGCCTTGACCAGTGTGGTGCCCACAGCACACAGCACCCCTTTGAAAGAGGAGAGTTTTGTGTCTCGGTTTCTCTCTTCTCCAAGCCCGTGAGAAGGTTCACCTCTGGGGGCCCTCAACAACATGAATCACAGGCATTGTCTGGAGTCTGCAATTTGACTAAATAGTCTGTTCTTTCAAACAAAAGCTGCCGTGGAAATTCTGTTGTTCTGAGAGTTTAATCACTTAGTTGGAAAAATCCATGTGTAAGCTTGGGCAAATTACAAAAGGAACTAAAATACGGTTTTGAATTGTTAAGACATTTCTATGGCCAAGCAACTTATTACCATAATTTGGTCTAAGCAGTTTCTTTTTTTTTTCTGTTACAAAAATGTATCCATCTTCTGAATACTTCGCCCAGGCTTTTAATTGCTGTACCAGAAGGAAAGAAAAAAAGCAGAGTGAGAAACATATCTAAACTGGGATGGGGGCATTTATCTCTCAAAACAGGGCCAGGGCAAAGGCTAAAGCTCAGAAGAGCAAGTTACCCTGCAGTTATGCAAACACAGAGCAGAGCATTTGGTGCTCTCTGTTCCATAGATAAGCACAGTTTCTCAATTGTCTGATATTTTTGACAGATTTTTGCAAGTGTATAGAATAAGAATAAATCACAGTGAAATGAGAAGGGACACATCTGTATTTGTTTTGTCCAGGTGCAAGTAACAAAATATGCAAGGTACTAAAGTACGAGAAGATAAGCTTTTAAAAACCTCTTCTCAATTTTTAATGTGGAACTCAATCTGGAATGGGGCAGAGACATAGTGAGGTATGAATCTGCAAACACTTTTTCACCGTATCAGCGCTTTTTATTTTCCTTCCTATATTCAGTCTTTTATAAGCCCAGCACAGAGAACCTCAAGAAAATAAAAAAAATGGTAAGGCCATCTTTCCTTCAAGCTCTGAAAAATATGCAGTAATAAGATCACCTATTAGAAGCTGGTAATGTTTGAAGTCATATATCTAAACTTGCTGTAGGGAAGGCGTTTCAGGTTGAAAAAAAGAAAGAGGGACCTGGTCTTGGAAGACTTTGTGGTCTGCTGTCAGCTGCTCTGATCGTAATTTTCTTTTGAGTTATTATCATTGATGCGCTTCTCATTCTGCCTAGGCCCGGATAAGAGATGCAGCATGAAAGAAGGGTGGAAGAAAAGGAATGCAAAAACTCCATGTCTTGAGGCAGTTCTGACCCGCAGTATCTTTCTCCAGTGATGTTGGGCATTTGAGGATGTCTGCACTATATGGCAGAAGTATTTGAAGGATCAGGAGACTGTCTCCAAAATTATTTTTTGCTGGCCCAAAACTGTGTTACAATGTTTTCTTCACTGGGTGCAAAAATTTGCCTGTTTTGATTTTGCTGATGGTAGAAGTATTGGAGTGGGAAACGAAGTCAGTTTATTCTCTTTATGATACCTGGTAGTTTGTATCTCTACCCTTTTCAATGGATATTTTGCTCCATTTGTGTGTTTAATTAAAATAAAATAAGTCGATCTTTTTGTAAACTTTTCATCAACTGATTACATCAATTTCCCATGTAGGTGATTCGCCATCCCAAGTACCAAGAATCCAAAAGAATTGCAATCTTTCTGAGCATGCCAGATGAAATCCAGACAGAAGAAATCATTAAGGACATTTTTAAGCAAGGCAAAGAGTGTTTTATCCCACGTTACAAGCCTGACAGCAATCACATGGACATGCTGAAGTTATCATCAGCTGAAGACATTTCTTCACTGACTTTGACATCCTGGAATATTCTTCAGCCTAGTGATGATGACAGTGCAAGAGAGGAGGCTCTTGCTGGTGGTGAGTATTTTCTTCCTACGTTGTGGGGTTGTTGAGCAGTTGTAGCGTGGAGGTCGGTAGGAAATAATCTCATAGCAAGAGTGAAATGAAATGTTACACTTTGGTTTTGTATGTTGTAGAGGTGCTTAAGTTGATGTAAGTAGATGCTCCTTTCTCTTGGCTGTTTTTCTCTACCCTGTGGCACCCCTGTGATATGCCAGCAGGGCAGGAACAAGATTGCATAGCTGATCCAGCTGAAGGAAACTCAGCCCACCAGGTAAATCAGCTTCTTGGTCCCATTTATGGACGTCCTCAGTGCAGTCTCAGCAGGCATAACACAGGCTCATGAAGGAGGCAGGGGCTTGCCAGGAGAGGCTTAGGCTGCCGTTGAAAGTCAGGGGCCTGACTTTAGGATGCACTCTGAGAACTTCAGTTTGCGCTGCCTGAAAGGTAGGGAACTTTTCAGGTGATGCCTGTAGGCTGACGTGAGAAATCTTTGATCCTGCAAATTGTATTGCATGGATGAATCCCAGTGCTGATACAGAGCCTGACCATGTAGAACAGTTCTCCAGACTGAGACCTTAGACAGAAAATAAAAGGACTTTCTCATAGGCCTGGATAAATGCTGCAAAGTCTTTTCCATCAGTACGCTCTCACATTTTAGTTTTGATCTTATAATGCCGTCTCAGACACTGGATTCTTCATAGGGTTGAAAAGTTAAAAGTTCATTTATATATAGCAAGTGTGTTTTGGTCCCAAAATAACCTCCCTCTCTCTTAACCTAAAATTCCCCAACTTCTACAAACTTGTAAACAAACTTATTTTTCTGTGTCTGCATTCATTATTTGCATTCTTTCTGTAAACACACTAATATCTTCCTGAAACATCTGCAGAAATATTTAATGTTATTAATGGAAAACTCATGTTGAACTCATGCTTGAAACCTCAGTCTGGGAAAATTTTCTCTAGGTGGAAATTCACCATGCAGACAGCTTCCACACCTCACAGACTTAACAGCTTTTTAATGCTTGATAAAGGAACATAAATATGACTCTGTTTGGTTAAACTTGGGTTTGTATTTGCTTTGGGATGCCAATGTACTTTCCCAAAACACTTCACTGTATTTGTTTCTCTTGTATTTTCAATCTTTACATCACTCCTAATTCAGAATCCTTTCTGTGTCCACATTTTAGCTAGCAAGGGATTTCACTGCTTCATACAACCATCTTCTTTACATTTAATATTTAGCACTGTTACTTGTTTTCCTAATTTTTGTCAAAAAAAAATGTGTATATTAATGGGATTTAGCGTGTTTTGAAGGTAACCCTCAAAATGTCCAGGGTTTGTCACTGAGCTCAGTTCAGGCACTCGGGACAAGCTTTTGTGCTACTGATGAGCTGCTGTTAATTGAATTTAAGAAGTCTGTTGCAGAGATCACAGAGTAAATGCACAATTTTAGGTCTGATGGGAGCAAGGACTACCTGGTGTGGAGTGCACTGGGATGTGTCAGCTGGGCATGGCCCAGGTGCTAGGCAGTGAAGATGGGGGAAGGCAGGATCAACCTGTGGTACCTAGCTGATTCTGGAGCTGCTGTTTTGTCCTGTGCACCAGGTTATGGTTGCAGGCAGCGAGCAATGCCCAGAGAGCTACCATGGTCTACAGAGAGGCCAAGAGAGCTACAACTGGTCATTGTAACAATTGGTACATGTCCATGTCAGACCTGTTCTGCCTGAAGCTTGATTTTAGTCTGTTTGTGCTCAGTACCTTAGAATTAGTTTGGTTTGGATTGGAACTGGGATCTTGGTCCTTTATCCTTGGACAGTTTTTGTAGATTTGAGGATAAGTTTAGGTTTTTTTCACTGTTGTGTAATCTGACCCCCTCCCAGTTCATCCCCACAGAAACACACACTGCATCTCAGTGTGTCTTTACATTCCTTTTGCTGTATTTTCTGTTTCAGATACTGTGGGTTTTGAACTTTGGTACATTTGCAGGAATGCAAATTGCCTCGGTACTATATCCATCCTCCATTGTTGGAATTATGCATGGATGAAACATTTATCTCCGTGATGTTATCAAATACTGTGGTGATCTGAAGCATTTACATTGTTATAAGGAGATAACATGGTGTTATATTAGTAATGTTCCCATTGCTGGCATAAGTTGCTATGTAATTTCCAAGAAATACCCTGCAGGTACATAAATAAGTCATGTCACTTCTGAGTGTATTCATTTTGCATGACAAAAAGCTTAAATTCACACTGTCCTTAAAACTTCAGGCATGGTTATTGTGAGGAATAGCTCAAATATAGGACTAGGTATAATTTTTGCATAGAGTTTCCCAGTCTTTGGTGGCACTCACAAGCTATGTTGAATAGACATGGACCTCTCCTTTTGGAGACAGTCCTTTTTCTGTTGGATCAGGGTTTACCCAGTTTCATCTTGGCAGTATACCACATTACACCTTGTTGGCATAAACAAAGATCACTGCAGTTTTGGTAGGAGAAAGTCTGTCATCTTCTCTACTATGCTTGGGTGACAGTAATTGTCATATGAAAAGTTGATTTCTTTAGGCTAAATGGACAGAGTAACAGAAAGAACAAAGGTGGAAGAATATTCAGATATTTTGTTTGGGATAGGGGTGTATGTAGTTGCGTGACTTGGTTCATTTCCAGCTATACCTGCTGAAAGATTTAGACAACTCTTGGAGCAAGCCAGTGGTACATTTTCTTAATAGGTACCAATTCCCATTTGTATCCTTGCTCATCAGAAGTATAAAGGTGCACTGGTATCAGGTCTTGCCCAAGGTAACATTTTGGTGAAAGTTCAGGCGGGTTGCAGTAATTGTTTACAGGAGTGTAGATACCTTGCACAACTTTGGAAGGAGTAAATCAGATAAAACCATGCTCCCTGTTTGCTTTTTATCATGACTCCTACAGAAATTTAAAGGACACTTCACCAGCAGCTCTAATTTCAATGTGGTTTAGGGAGGCGGTGTGATTCAGCGGGCTGGACATGGGTTTCCTCACTTGTAATGTTATTTATTATTACTTAAACCTGTTCTGAGAACTATGGGTGAAAAGTTAAGTTATCCCTCTGAAAAAAATAGGCTATTCTTACTGGGACTCAAAAAAAAAATGACTGGGTTGAATATCTCCATATGGTAAAATTCTTGGAGGTGGCTTCTTTGAAGGGAGGCAGGTGGCCAACTTTGGACTGAGGAATCTCAGCTGGAAATCTTGGACCTGAGGAAATGTTACGCTTAAATGTTCATCACTGAATTGAACTACTGACTAGTAGTTGAAAGTGTACAATAAATTATAGACAACTTTTAAAACATTCACCTGGGTGATGGGGAGAGGGGCTTTGGCCTAGATATTTTTCTTTGGCCAAAAATGAAGAAAGTTACTAGAAATTATGGCTCTGAATCTGTTTACTCTAATGGGTTGTGAGGACCTCTCCTAAGAAATGCAAGAAATGGGTTTATGTGTAAAAACTCACTTCTGCCCTGGTCTTTAAGTACATTATTACATAGTCCTTGCCCATCAGACCTGGGCTCATTCAAAGATGAACCCAGATGCAGTGATCAGGACTCTTGGAAAGATGCAAAAGATGAACACTGCTTGCTCTTAATAAATGCTGCTAACAAGTATGCGTTCAGTCATTTGTTTTCTCCCTGTTGTTCAGGTTAGAGCTGCTGGCCTTTTTTACTCTGCGTTATTCAAACTTTGATGTGGAGACAGAGGTCTTCATTTCTGTGTGGGCTCTTCATCGCTACAGCATTCAGTGACTTGAAGATATTGACTGGTATTTGCTGATGGAGAAGCAGCAGAGGCTCAGGGTCCTGGTTCCAGCCTGAGTTGTGCAGAGGAGCTGCCAGCAGTGAACACTGACTCTTTTTCTTGTTTTTCCAAACATTACAGTTTATTCTCTGTTCCCTTCAAAATGATACTTTCCCAGACTTGTCTCATCCTTGGGCTAGACCTCCTTTCCAAGCTTTAATTTCTCTGCCTTTCCATCCTTCTGCTCTTTGCCCAGCCTATGTGAATCTCACTCTCCAAGTGTCCTTCTCTGGCCTTTCTCACCATATTCCCCGTTTCCTCCTGCTCTCAGCCCTAGCTTGTCATTTCAGGGGCAGCTAGGCCAACAGAAATAGCTCGCCCCTGCCAAAAGGGAGGAGGAGGTCATGTGCTTTGTCTTCTTTCACTTGTCCTCTTCCAGACATACAAGATTCCCTGTCCCAGTTTACTCATTTCCTTCCCCACTGGGCTGACTTCTTTCTGGTTTTCATTGGGTTAGAAAAACTCTGTTAAGTAGTACTTTTTGTACTAAACAGTACAAAATACATAGTTTTGTGATTGTTTCTTCTGGGCAGTGCATGATTAAATAAGCCACTGCCACTCTCTCCTCCTCTTGGTCCCCACTCCTCCTCTCCTGTGCCACCACAGATGCCCCTGCAGCCACATTACTGGGAAACCAGTCTTGGTTGGAAGGAACTCAGCACCAATAAAAGGCTCTTCTCTCAAACAGGGCCACCAGACAGATCTGGACTGATGCAACTGAAGGGCTGGTAGGAAGCGTGGTGATGACGGATTGCGTAAGCAGGTGGCATGCCAAAAAAAATCTTAGCGAAACTTCAGTCCTCATTTCCTTCCATGTTTCAGTTCCCAGTGTTGCCCCAGTCAGAGGGACTAGGAGCAGCCACCGAAATGAAAGTTGTTAGGAGGCCTTGCAGTTGGGGCTGGCAGGAGGAGCTGAGCCTGCAGCTCCATGTGCTCTGTCTTTGCAGCAATACTGACTGAAGGAGTTTTTGCTTCTCGTGTTTTCAGCGTGTTCCTGCCTCTCCAGGCTGGATCAGCCTGCTGCTGTGGATGAAGG
Source organism: Ibidorhyncha struthersii (assembly GCA_013398815.1). Taxonomy (NCBI): domain Eukaryota; kingdom Metazoa; phylum Chordata; class Aves; order Charadriiformes; family Charadriidae; genus Ibidorhyncha; species Ibidorhyncha struthersii. The sequence continues at coordinate 352,197 of VZSZ01008268.1, forward strand.
GTATTTTCCTCCTCTCCTCCACCCTGTTTTTGCTGGGATTTTTTTTTTAACCCAGATGAGCAGATCCAGCTTACCCCATGGCTGTATCAGTGCAAGGTGTGTGGGGTGGGAATGAGTAGCCAGAATGGCGGGAACGTCCCCTGGAAATTAACACTGGCTCTTAGAGAGAGTCGTGGGGCCACCCATGCTGCTGTGACTCCAGCAGCAGTACGGAGAGGGTAGCATCTTCAGAGAGGCCCAGAATTTGCCCTTTAAATGCCCTTAGGAAAATGTCTTTCCTAAGCCTGTGCAAGCAGCAGGTTTTCAAACATCTACAACGTTGTATAAGCCCAGCTCAAATGGACTTGAACAAGGCTAAAGCCACATTGTTGACACAGAGGGTACTACAAGCAAGATTTCAAGTCCTTTCCTCAAAGCATGGGGCAACAGAGCCTTCCCCGTCAATGTTTTTTTTCTGGCTTTGGTCTTAGAAACCAGTGAACCGTTTTGCCTGAAACAAAAAGAAACATAACTCCCCGCCTTTTTGGCATAAATCCCCAGGATAAAAATGGCAGCACTTGGCAATACATCATCTTATATGTAATGGGGAATGCTGAAGCAGATTTGCTACTACTCTGCTAAAGCAGAACGTATTCTTGCTCCCAGAAATTAAGGTATTAAGAACTGGACTTGTATTTTGTAATTTAGTTTGGAGACTTCTGGCATTTTGAGCACTAGAAACTCGCCTACTGATCACAATAGTGGTGTTGTACCTTCAAGATAATTAGTGAAATGTTAATTAGATAATCTGTGCTTTAAATGACAGTGTATTTATTATTAATAATATTAAAAGATCCCACTTTCAAACAAAGGGAGGAAATACTAACATATGTCTAGCAGCAACTTCTTGCTGCTTCATTTTCACGTAACCCTTTGGATGTTGGCTTTTGAGGTCTGGGTAGTTGTATCTTTCTGCCCTTAATAACTTCCAGAACACTTTGAGACTTACTGTTGCGTAAGTTACAATAACATGTTGGTAGTAGAAACAGACAGGGACAGCTTACCTGCGTGGATTGTATTTGGTTTATGAGGGCTATTTATGCCGGGAAGTGGGACCCTCTTGCAAGGAAAATGCTGGCTACATCTGGGCTACAGTTCCACACAACTTAAGTAGTTTGAAATTATTCCTGAGTGATTATTAGCCCTATTTTAAACTTTGCCATTGGGATCTGCCCTGCAGAAACATTTTAGTCTGCAGAAGCTCTTTTTTACTTGTCTTTAAACTCCTGCTATTTATTCATACATTCAAAAAAGGTTGTATTTGCTGCCAGGACTGATGGCCTTGTGATGCCATCAGTATTCTTAGTTATTCTGAATTTTAGCACAGTTCTTAAGAAGTGTGACTGAAGTGGTGGCAATGCAGGAATAGGTTCAACTTACAGCTGCGAAATGAAATGGGATGTAAAAAAAAGATAATGGGTTGGACACCCCCCCACCCCCAAAAAAGGGGGAGGATTTTGAAATACGAGGCACATAGAGTTTAGAAATAAAAAACGGTGTGAGGAGAAAGTGCGGCGTCTTGAAGCACAGGGAAGGTCTAATATGCTACTTCAGCTCCATTAGATGTTGTGTAGCTGTACATGAAGGCATAATGGGAATATACAAAATGATGCTAATCATTCTGAAAAAAAGATGTGTAGTAAATAATGCTCAGGGGTAAGTGTGAATAAGTAAATGAGATACATGCAGATTGGAATGTATTTGGAATAAATGAAATATGGGTATATGAAGAGCAGAGCTGTTAAATATTACTGCTTAGGAAAAAAAAAAAACAACAAAAAATACCCCAAACAAGACTGCAAAGTGATTGAGGGTCGTATTACATTTTCTTTTCCTCTGAGAGACTTGATTAAAACTTACAGTACAATATATGTCAAGGGATAGATTATAATTTAAAATCTTTTTACACTGGTCATAAAAAAGAAAACCTGAGAGCATGGCATGAAAAAATATTGAAAATCAAGGCTTAGCTCTTAATGTAATTTATTTTTTAATGAAATGATTTAAAGTTTGGAATGAACTTCTGCTTGGAGACAATGAGCCATAGTATTTTGATATGCATAAGGAGAACAAATTCAGTGCAAGTGAGGCATTAACATTCTGGTGATGAGTCTTCTTGTGGAGGGAGGATGCAGAGATCCCTCATGCAGTGCGGGATCAGAGTGCTGGACATACAGTCCAGCATTGTGTGTTTTACGAGAGTCAGGAAATCTCACAAATTGTAGCTATGTAGCAATAAGTGAAATGTTCTCTTACCTCTGCAGCTGTAGTCCCTGGTATCCCCTTACAAACAGGTTCTGGTTTTTATACCTGTGAGCATTCAGAGCGTTCCTCTAAGCATCTAACTTTATTTGTGTTAAGCCCTTAGCTCTGCTGCCTTTTGACAGCTGTGAGTTGTACTGGTTAGTTAGTTGTAATGTGAAATATTATGTTCCTTAATATGTTAATATTATATTACGTTCCTACGCTATGTGAAATATTATGTTCCTTGTATTAATTTTAAATTTGCTGCTTTCAGTTCAAGCGATACCTCATTCTTCTATGATGAGAAGTAAATAAGGATGTTTGATTTATTTCTTTTTATTATTCATTGTTTAGTTAAACCTGTATTATTTCAATTGTATTTTTTTCTATCAGACTTTGTCCATTTTCTTATTCTCATATAGAAGCTTTTCTAGACCTGTAAGAGTTCTAGCCATTGCTCTTTCAACCTTTGCAATCTCTCTGATGTTATTTTGGAGAAAAGATGCCTGAGAGAACATTTTATGCCCAGATAAAGACTTACTATGAAATACATGTGATGGCACTGTAGAGGTTAATTTTTTTCTGTATATACCATAAAACTGCTCTTCACTGAGCAGATCTGTTTTACTGGTTTCCATACAGGTATCCCACAATGATGTGTCATTACAAAAATACCTGTTCCAGTATTAAAGAGCCATAAGATAATTTTACATTATTCTGTGTAGCATGTTCTCTGTACAGGTAGAGCTAGCAATATACTTGCTTGGAAATAAAGTATTTCAGGTGTTGGACTCAGCTGTGATAGCAACTGTTTCCCTCAGGGTTTTTCTGCATACCAGCCTTCAGTTGAAAGATGTGGAACTCCATCCCTGGCACCAGGATAGCTCTCCCCTGCAGCTGGTGTCTGCCTTTCCCCTTGATGTCTGCACCAGCTTCCACAACTCTCTGAAACAGCTTAATAACAAACAACACCCAACTTTTAGCTGAGCTTCTCCCCGTGCTTCTGTTCAGAAACAGGTATGGCATGATTACAAGGAGTCTTTTTCTTTGAAAGGCTTTTGAAAATACACTCTGAAGTGCTGCAAAAGTTGATGTGTTTATGTGGCATCACTTTGTAATGCCCTTTGGTGTCCTCATGTCCTGAATTTCCTTGGTGCAGAGTAAACCGTGAACACTGTGGGGTTTAATTTTAATACCGCCTGTGCCAGGGTATCCTGCAGTGAACCTGGAGGGTTGAGCGCTCTGGAACAGTACAGCTTTTTGCTTTCATAAAGTTCATTAAGGCTTTAAAAGAGTGCTTTTCCTTGTAATCATCTTAAGTGTCACATCCATGTTTGCCTCCTTGCAGAAAACATTCTCCTTGCACTCAGCAAAACAACTAAAAAGATTACTTCTGCTGTAATCAATTAAAGTTTAAAGAGAAGTGAAAGCAACATAGGCAAGGGCTTTAAATTCACTACAAGTGACTCTCAAGTGTTTTGTTTCAAAGAGGGCTAATTTTGCTACAGTGAGTGTGAACAGTAGCATTGTCATTTTCTTCATACTGTTTCCTAGAGACAGGAGTCTCTCAAAAGCAAATAAGAGGTTGGGTTCATTTCTGGAGTGTGGCCTGAGTCTGTACAACAAACTCGTACAGGGGAAATGCAAACACGCGAGTGTCTCTGGCTGCGGTAATTAATCCAAACAGACATTTTTGTCTCCCTTTATTTTCATTTTTGGAAAGGAAGAGCCAACACCAAGCTCATCTCAGTGCTTTGGTGCACCTAAGCTGGACAATCTGGAGAACAGGAGAGGAAGCATTTTCCTGCTGCCCACCCATGTACGGTAACGTGGACTGAAGATGAGGTTTGGTGAGACAGCTGAGCCCTACCGGCAGCCAGCTGGTGCCAGAAGGGGCAGACCTGCTGCCTTTTTCTTGCTTCCAGCTCTGTGCTCCCCTCATCCTCCCAACGCCGGTGCCATCTCCGGTACTCACTGCTGAGCAGATTCAGCTCATGAATCTGGCATAAAATTACTACTTTTTTTTTTTTTGCTTTCTTTTTCCTAGGATTGGTTTTCTGCCAGCTTAGTGGGCTGTTAAATCAGGTCAGCACTTTTCCAGCTGAAAAAAAATTTGTCTTCCTGGCATGGTTAATCCCCACTGTCTCTGCTGAGATTCAAAATACAGTGTCATTTCCCCTGTACAGTGGGAAATTCCTTAGACCTGGCCAAGAGCCACTGGCTCTCAGGGAGCAGGAGACTCATGCTGCTCTTCACAGTGTAAGGATAGCTCTTCGTAGTCATGTTTGGCATCATAACTGGACTCAGTTCCTGCTTGTGCTGGCTGTTGTGCCTGTGAGATGGGAATGAGCTTTTGGGGTGTGGATGGAGGGCACATTCCTGTCCAGGAGTGACATGAAGCCCTTTGCCAGCAGGTGTCAGTATTCCATAGATTTACTGTGGAGCATTGGTGTCATTTAAGCTGTTTTTCTATAATTAAAATCTCATCCAGGCATTGTAGTCATACACACAGGAGAGCAAGTGCTCCAGCCTAATGTCTCCAAAAAATCAGGGGTTGGAGTGAGGGAGGTGGAGGATTCCAGGGATAGTTAGGTTCGTTAAGCTTTGCAAGCTTAAAAAGATAAAAGAAAATCTGGTGATGGAAGAAGCAGGATGTCTCAACTGTTATGATGGTAACACGTTTGACACCAACGGTGAAGGTGCCATCACCTCCAAACCAGCTGACTCTACATGTTCAAGAAACCCTGCCTGTAAGCATGCCTAATGTTCCCATCAAGTAGTGTAACTCCTTACAGGAGTCAGGTTTATGCACTGACGAAGAAGTTGATGTCTTCACAGTTTATATTTCACCAGCAAGTCTGTGTATTTTACGATAGGCTATCTGCTGAGTGACTCAAAGGGCGTTGGAAATATTGATAGTGATGCATGATGTATTGAAAAAAATCCCCAAATGATTCACTTCTGTAATATTTTGATTTAAAAATATCCAGACAGCAACATGCAAAAGAGGACCAAGAGTGAAGAAATGAAGTAATGCGCATGCACATGTATCAAGTGGAAGTATTTAAATAAGTGTTCAGGTAAACACTATGGGAATCATAGCTGATAAGATCTCAAAGAATTTTGCGTAAAAACACATAAAGATACACAAAGATCCCTGTATTTTAGGCTGCAGCAGTGTTACGACAATCCCAATATAAACAGTTCAAGCACCAATGCCTTGTGAGTTTCCCTAAAGGAGCAGATTTGCAGTCAGCATTTCCTGATTTAACAAGATGTGTTGATGTGCTGTAAAGTGGCTCTAATGCCGTTTGTCCTCTCTTTGGAATTGCTCCTTGGTACATCTTGTTTCAGGGTATTTTGGTGGTTTAAAATCACAGGAGAACCCAGCTGCCTTTGAAACAAACATATTTCGTGCCCATATTTTCCCAATCAAGCTGTTCTAAGTCTGCTCACATATCTGAATATCAGGACTAGATAAGTAATTTTTCACAGACTGATAACTAAAGCATTTCTAAGCAATTATTTCCTTTACTCTGAATTTGCAAAACCAGACATTTTTGTAGGTGGCATTAAGTGATTATGGTTTATTTACGGGGCTTACGCAGACTTGATGAATAATAGTGAAATAGAAAAGTTCAAATTTTCTTTTAGACATTTGACAAATTCTGAAAATGAGACACTAAAGCTCAGCTGACTGCAAGTTAAACCTCAGGGGAAGTCAGTGTGATGGTTATAGCCTCGCACAGTCTTCCCACGTTGTGAAACCATCTAGAATTTGAACGCAAGTCTTAGCCTTGTGGAGTAGCTTCCCTGATGACACATGAAAAGATACTTATTTGTGGGGCAGGATAGGTTTGTTTGTGCAGGGCTGATGTACTACAGCTGATGCTGTGTGGTGTGCTTTACCTTTCAAATGCATTGGTACTAAATTGATAAGGTTTTGTTTTAAATGAATTCAAAATAGGAGGGCATTTGCTTGATGGCAGCTTAGTGGCACAGGAGCTGATCATACGGCTTTATTAGTGTGTTTTGCAGGTTTAATAACAAAAGAGTGGCTGCCACTCCATTGTTTTAAACCTGTATGACTGATGGCTATCACGTAGCTTCTCAGGGAGAAGTATAAATATTTTATTATGCTGTAGTTCAGAAGGGCAAGTGTGAACTGTGGAGACCAATGTTTCATGCTGACACAAAGCACTGACATGGATGAGTAGACAGATAAACGCTGAGTTGCTCAGTGCTTGTTTGTAGATTCTGCTGATGGTTCTATTTTCTGCAAAATATTTTATTGAAGTTATAACAGAAGCTGTCTAAGTCATGCTAGTGGACCAATTAGCTGGGGCGCATGGATTGCAGAGGACATAGTCTGTTTTGCATCTGTATGTATGAAAAAGGTAGATTGGTGGGTTATAGGCGTGCATGGATGTGGGTTAAAAGTTTTTTAGAAGACAAAAGGACACAAAACCTTCCTGGTGCTTGCAATTCCCATACACAAATAGGAATGAAAATAAAGCAAGTGATTGCCCCTGGTGTTAAAAGCTTTTCTCCCTTGATGAGGTGAGCATTAGCCTTGAGGGCCTCATGGCTCCGTAGCAAGACACCATGGATGGAGCCTGTGGGATTCAGATGTGATACTTTGATTTTTGATTCCTGCATCTGGCTAGTGCATGCTGGGCAAGAAGTGAGCATCTCGCTGGCTTTTCTTCTAAAGCAACAAGTGTCTGTGAATAGTTAGAAAACAGTGAGTCCTGCTGAAGTGCTGTGGTACTGCACAATTAAAGGTGTTCACACAGGGGAAACACCTGGAGGAAAAGCTACTGTGGTTTAAAATGAGCTGTGTTTTTAGTCTAGTACGGAACACAACTTTTAGTCCTGTTAGATAGCTGTTTGGGATCATAAGGAGACTACAGAGTGAGCACTAGAGGAGAGATGTTTATGAACAACAAACAACAAATATCTACAGGAGAAAATAATTGATTTTTCTCGAACTCGTGTCAGTAACTCGGGGTATTTTTCCTGTAGTTCCCAAGGTTGGTGCAGAGGAGATTGGTGGGACTATACTGATTTTACAGTAACTGAGGATCTGATCCTTTGTGTTGTAATTTATGTTTCCAAGGAGATGAGGATTGATGCTGAGCTTCTGATATTGATTTGCAAAGGCTGGATCATGTGAGCAAATAGGAATTGTCAGATCAGAGTTCCCTTTCTGCTTAAGGGATTGTATTTACATTTTAGGAGACTGGATGGGGCAAAGTTAAGAACGTAACTATTTATGTCTGCAATCCCCTGTGTTACTGGAAGAAGTCAGCATCATTGTTTTGGATGAATTACTTTTTTTTCAAATGCTTATCCATTGCAGCAAAGGGTAACGTTTTTGTCTTATCTCATTTCCTTTGGGATATAGCAGTATCTGGTTTCTCTGGAGCTTAGTTAGGGTAACGAGCTGCTTTCCTCTGGAAGCAATCCCAGCCCTTCCAGGATCCACACACCTCGGTAGGGTCTGGATTAGGCCTGAAATGAAGAGTTCTGGCATTTCCCTTTTTGACCTTATACCAAGGCCAGTGTGTAATAGCAGAAATGCTGCCCTTGAAACCAAGGGCAGGTTCTTTCCAAAAGGCAGAAAACTTCTATCTGGAAGGAAATGCCGAGCTGTTAGCAACCTCAGTAGTGGTGCGAGGGGCACCCAGGGCATTCTAGGGAGAAGGCTTAATACTAGTTATAAAGGGGAAGGGATTTGTTTTGCTGCAGCATAACTGAAATATTTACTTCTGTGGAGTTGTTTTCCCTGAGGTCTGGTGATTAACCCAGACCACAGTGTTAGGTGCTGTGTAGAGACAAGAAGATGATGATCTATGCCCTATAGAGTGTATGTTGAGAAGCTAACACCTACCCAAGAGGACTAGCTATGCTGATGCTGACAGTAATTCAAGTTACAGTAACGACTCAGTCATTAATTAGAAATTTTTCAGTTATACCAACTCACTGGCCCATACCCTGCATGTTACCAAGACTGGTACTTTCAACGTTAGGATCAAATGACTTAAGTTCATTTTTTCTTCTGTGCCAGGATAGCAGATACAGAGGCAACAGATAGTTACTGCACCCTTTTCATTCTGAAAAGTAAGGTTTTCCTGCCAGAGGGTTTATTTTTTTTCTCCATCGCGGTCCTTGCTAGATCAGAAAAGGACCAAAGTAAGCTTTCATTCCTTGTAAATGAACAGCTTTCAAGTATTTGTCAGCTCCGCAGAGGTTGTGCGTAGACTGATCTGGCAGTGTTTATGGCGTGCATAACACCATAAACACTCCTTTCCTTTAAACAGAAAGCTGTTCTTGTCCTGGTTCTTCTGGCCCTGCACCTCATATAAGCATTTATATCCGAGGAGAGCAAGGGGAGTCCCAGACTACTGCCACCGAGCGAGCTGTGCAGGGAAAAAAACCAACCACCGAAGAGCTCGTTCCTGCCCAAGGTACCAGGCTGGGAGGATCAAACCATCCTTGTGGGGACAGCATAAACGATGCATGAACTTCTGTGCTTCAGGGAGCAGCTCAAACTGCACTGCTGCTGCTGTGAGGAGCAGCAGTGGTAGCACACAGAGCTGATTGCTGTTGACCTCTTGCAGGCTCAAGCTCAGAAAGCGTCTGTACTGCGAGCATGATTTTTATGAGTGTGTTGCCATTCTGTACAGGGACACAGGAGTTGCTGCAGCTCAGCCTCTGCCTCATCCTCTTCTAAGTGCTTTGGAGGCGAGGATCAAAAGAGTCCTGGCTCCCCCTTTGATGGGTGATGCTGTGTCCACAAAGCAAGTGGTGGAGAGCGATGAGAGGGTGGGATGACAGAGTATTTCGGTTTCATCTTCCTTTTGGACCATCTAGCTGTGCAGGGGGAGATGAATGACCCCACACGGCGGGTGGCAGTGGGCTGGTGGAGCCTCTTCAAACCCGGGGGGGAGAGAGGCCATGCTGGCTGCTCCTTCTGAGCACAGGACAAGTCCCCAGCAGTCTTTACATGACCTGTATCTGTGCTGTTTGATGGACTCTTCTATAATTAACCATTGTCAAGAACACTTCTGAAAATGCCGGCTGGCATTTCAAATAGGAACATCAGATTAAGGAGAAGAGAGGTAATGAGGTGCAAGGAGAAAATCCTTCCCTGGGGAACAAATCAAACCTGATATCATCATGAAGGGTAATGAGAAATGCACTGCTGAAGTGAGGAGATTCACCTCAGCTGCCTAGAGGAAGTGAAACCCTGTATTCCTATTTAAAACACCAGAGGGGGGATGCTAATGTTTTGGTCTGCTGGTTAAGTCAGGGGACGTGCAGCTTGCACACCTGCCTTTTGCATGTAGTTTTGCCACACGTTTCCTGAGTCCTTGGGCAAGTCACTTCACTTCTGCGTGACATAAGGTATGTCTACATAGATGTATGCAAGTCAGCGCAAATAGAGTATGCCTGTACACCTACATGGCAGGTTCTGAAGCTATGACTGTGTCTACACTGCTAAATAGCACAGGGCTAAGGGGCACAGACTAGTCCTTTCCACACTACACAGAACTTGGCCTGTCTCTTCTTTTTTGGTTTCACGTGGTGCCTCTGTGGCCCAAAGACAATACTGGGTTTTTTTAAATCTTTTCCCTGGTTTGCAGTATCTTTAATAATACAAGGCCTTATGGCAGACCGTCACAGCAGTATTTTTGTAGCATCAGTCTGAGGATTTGTGTGGCGTATTCTGACATGTGGCAGGAAAACCTCTGTGTGTATCTGGAGGAGCAAAACCAGTTTTGTTGGTGTAGGAAGACTGCGGAGGGTGGAAGGAGCCAGGCCTGTACTCTTCCATCTTTCCTGCCCATGGGAATCCTGTCCCCTGGAGCGGGCATGGGTGTCACTTGGACAGACAGTACCAGGCAGTGTGCTGACAATTAAACAGTATTGACCACCTGTGATCCTGTAAATCGATTTGTTTTCTGTCCCTGCTGTATTTAGCAATATAAATGAAACCTGTGTGGCTGTGTCAGCATGGCTGTATGCCCACATTGATAAATAAGTCAGGGTATATTATTTCACACATGGTGCTACACAGTTAAAGGAGCTGTGGCCACAAGAGCTCATGTCATAGATACAGCGAGTGTTAGGTGACTGTCATCATAATTGCCAACCTTACTGAGATACCCAGTAGCTTAATTAATTAAGTATGTAAGAAGTATTGATATTCTCTACATAGACGCTACATACATTGTTGCTTGGGAGAGCGTTTTCAGCCTTTAGCAATTTGCAGACCACATGCAAGTATTCCAGGAGAAGCACGGATTACCTATAGCAGAAGCCTCCTGACTGTGGGTGTGCTTTCCTGGGCTCCTGGCATGTAGTCACAGGACCCTCGGGGATCCAAGAACCACCAGTTAACGACTACGGACGCATGGGGGACAGTGGACATTACAAGGAGAAGGATAGAAGTAGGTGGTGAATGTGAGACCTCTCTTAGTGTGTGTTTTATGAGGCACTAAAAACTGATGTGGTGTTTGATGCCCAAATACTTGCTCTGTCTTCTCAGGGGCAAGGATGCCATTTCACACAGTGGTCTGTGGGAGCAAGGGGAGTAGGATGTGAGAAAGGAGCAAGCCTGCAGGGCATCCTAAGGGGCAACCAGTGGTCCTGCAGGGCTGGAAGGGCCTGGGAGCATGAGGGCCTCGTGCCAAGAGGGCTGAGATGTTCTTACACTCAGCTGCCATCCTGTTGATGTACGCTCACTGCTGATAGTAATCTTATGTGTCTGCAATCTTGGTCTCATCTGTGTCTACAATCTTGGTCTCATCTGTGTGTCACCTCTCATCCTCTGACAGCTCTTCCCCCACGCTGCCGCAGGCACCGCAAGAGGTTTTGTTGCTCCCCAAGTTACGTGGTGGGGAAGCTTTTTCTCCATGCAGCTCTCTGCCATTCATTCTAGCTCCCGGGGCAGGATTAGGGGCTAATGCTGTTTGAACCGCCCCCGGGCTCCTTGCAGGGTAGCTCTGTCATTTTTCTACTGAAAGTCTTGCTTGGCATTTTACTTAAATCTTGTGTGGTGTGAGCTGCATGGGTATCAGTGTTGTGAGTCAGAGCAAAAGCATTCAGTATGACAGTGCTCCAGTGGAAGAAAAATATAAAGGGTAACTATTACAGTATTTACAGCATCATTTTTCATATTGAGATTTGCACAAGCTTGTTTGAGTTATTCAGCAAAAAAAAACCCAACATGATTATAGAGGAGCTGACTCATTAAAACAGACTGTGTTTCTCTAGAGTACCCAGAATAAAACACAGTGCTTTAATACATCTCAATTCACTTGAGCGTGCCCTGTGCTATCAGTTAAACTACATAGAAAATATCTTTCTTCCCTGCAGTGTTCCTGCCAATTCCCTCTTTCCTTAGTGCTTCCCCTGACTTGCCTTATTCCTGTCTGTAATACAGATGTAAGGAGAAATGGCACCTTTTTACTGTGCAGGTTTGCCCCTTGTGTGCATTCTTACCTACCAACAGTAGTGACTGCAAATGTTTCCCGCTTTTTGTCATGAGAGTCACACAAAGTGAAAACAGCTTAAAAAACTCTAAGGCAGAGTGTGTTTCTTTCTGTGCATCAGTAGTGTTTGGTACATACAGGTTTCTGGGCCACCTGAATACCTGTGGAAAGCTGATGTGAGGCAAATCATGGACAGGGTAGTAATGAGCACAAGAGTAACTTGGGGAGGATTTGACCTGCAGAATCCTTTACTGAGCGTGCTAATGGGGAGAATATCAGCCGGTTTCTAGGTCCTAGTCCATAGGCTGGACAATTGGCAAATACGTGTTTTTACTTACCAACTGAGGAGATGTGGCATGGTGCATCCAACATGATGTACATAGTGATACCATAAAAATGGCATCTCGTTTCAGGTGAGACCACACTTCTGCCCTCGTGCCTGTTTTCCTCTTTGTTTGCCATTTGCCATTTGTCTGTCCTATGAGTCAAAAGTTGACTGCAGTGTGGTAAAACACTCAGACTCCCTTTTGTTTCAACCTTAATGTTCTGTGGTCTGCCCTTTGGCTAATTCCCTCCTCTTACTCCTCTGACCTCTTTGAAAAAAACACGCTTTTTAACTGTATGGTGCCAGATTTGCAAGACTGATCTTCTCTAAGCGTCTCACACTGTTTTGCCTTGCATATTTTATATCTATGTTTTAATTAAGTCATCAGGTCATGATGGATGGGTGTTCACGTCAGTGACTCTTTTCTGAACGATGAACAGTGGAGGGAAATCTCTGGGAGCCTGGGAAGTGTGTGCAAATTCGTTGGTCTTATGGAACTTTTAACATGCTCTTCCAGGCTGAGTTTGGAGTTGGTATGTGATCTCAGATGAGATTCCCTAGAAACTGAAAAAAACTGCTTAGCTCTGGCTCTCCCAGTACATGCTCCCACACATCTCCTTGAATGTTGGGCATCATTCCTCAGCTAGATGTAGCGAGCCCTGGTGAAGGAGCAGAAGCTAGTTGTAGAAATGCTGTTCGAGGATAAGTACCATTCCTGTAAGAAGGAAGAAGCAGTGGACTGAGACGCAGTATTTGCTTTCTTTCCAGACTCGTGTCAGCTGTGTTTCAGTCTGCACGGGCTTTCCACTACCCTTCCTGCCCTTCTCTCCTTAAGTGTCTGTCTGCTACAGCAGCAAGTAACGAAAGACTTTCTTTGCATTGTGAAACTAGTAAGTGGGATGTCCTGGGTTCAGCGGTCAGTTCCAGGCCAGCCAAGCTCATTTGTTTAGAGGGTGTCCTTGCAAGACTTCTCACACTAAACGAACAAGCCTTGCATAAGTAATGGAATCTGCACACTGGCTGCCTCCGTGCCTGACGGTCGCTCAGTGTGGCAGCCGGTTTCCTTTGCCTACCTGGCAGCGATGTGAATCAACTCCTGAAACAAGTGGGCAGCCGAGCGTAAATTGTAGCTGGCTACCTGGCATGATGTCGTTCCACATCCGTTCACAGAGTATGAACAAAGCAAAGAGAAAGGGCTCAGCTGACCTTGCCTTTTTATCAGGAGCTGGTTGGTGGGGTCTTTTGTCAGGGTTTCACTGGCCAGTCAGGTCTGTTTTGTCCATCCGCAGTTTATGCAGCTTTTTTCAGTTTTTTAACTGATCTTGAGTTCCAGTCGAGTGCAATCTCAGAAGAGTCTTGGGGAGCCCATACATCCCTCCAGAAGGGGGGGCAAGCAGAATGCCTGTGTGTGCTGCTGGAGCAGCAGTGAAAATTGCTGAAGGCCCAGGAAGAAAGTCCTTTGGGAGAGGAGGAACCCAGCATAATGAAGAGACAAGCCTTCAAATCTCGATCTTGATAGAAGAGGGCAAATACCCACTTTCAGAATATATTGTGTTCAAGGCTCTTTGGTTTTGGGAGGTTGAACGAAGGTTCATGACATCTTACAGTTGTGTCAGGAAGATGCTCGCTCTCTGTTACACACATTCTTTTTTCCTTTTCTATTTTTGTGTCTGATGTTGAAGTTCATTTGATTTTCTGATTCCTCCTGCATTTAATTTCCCTGAGTTCAATCTCTGCCTGGATTTAGAGTCATAATCATTAGTATTTGGAAGCGTGGGGTTAAAATGATAAAATAAATTTGTTATAAGGTAGGTTTTTTTCCTTCTAGCTTTTCAAGGTCTAATTATTTTGTGGCTGATCTAGTATGCAATTGATAAGATGAAAATGTAAATTTACAGGTTTAGTATTCAAAGTATTTTTTCATCTGATCAAAGAGAGGGAAGCATTTTGCAAAACACAAAGCTTGCGTTTTTGCAAATGTCTGAAATTATATGGATGTAGTCAAACCATCAGGAAATCCATGGTGCATCCACTAATGTTTATTTCATTTTTCTACAGGGGGTCTTGACCTTATCTTCATGCCAGGCCTTGGGTTTGACAAAAAAGGCAACAGACTGGGAAGAGGGAAAGGATATTATGATACCTATCTTGAAAGATGCATGAAACATGCCAGTGGAAAGCCTTATACGATTGCCTTGGCTTTTAGGGAACAGATTTGTGAATCAGTGCCTGTGGCAGAAAATGATGTCCAAGTAGATGAAATTCTTTATGAAGACTGCTGAAAGTATCCTGATACCAACCCACCTTCAGAGTGACCAACCAAAGACACCAGATCCATCAAACATGACTTTTGAATAGTAATATATGACTTTGGGAACAATAAAATAGAGTATTTGTGTTTGAACAAAAAAAAACAGTGTAAATGTGGTGATGGTGAGAATTGCATTGATTTGCTTCTAATTAGCAAATATCTGATGTGAATCCTTATTCTAGAATCAATAGGAGCAAGAATGTGTGACTGTTACGGTAAGAACCATTTCTTATCATCATACTTTTGAGGAATGCGCTACTTGATACTTAACAGCTTTATTATTCCAGTGAACTGTCTACTAATGCAGTTCTTGATCCATTCTGGAATTAGATACTTGTTACGGTAAAAGTTCTTAGTACTTAAATATTATGCGCATCCATGAGCAAACCAAGAAAATGCCAGATAAATCCTATAGTAAACTGGGCAAAAAATGGTTATTGGAAAAGCCTTAATTGATTTTAGTGTATACAATAATTTTACTCTTTACTAAGCTCCTTGAAATTGTGTTAAAATAAAAGGAGTATATGTTAATAAAAGAAGGTTCATGTCCATAGCTTTGGTATATGGTTCTTTCCTTTAACTGAATACCAGATTGTAATGTAGTCTAAAATGCGGTCAGTGAGTTCTCCATCTGGAGAAAAACATCTCTTTTTTTGTAAAATAATATTCAAAATTACTTTAAGTTCTGTAATTTTGTACATGGGCCATTCATAGTGTCCCAAAATATTGTGTGAAGTATGGATACTGTGTTAAAGGATAAAGAGATGCTAACAGTTACAGAGGACAGGTTTTACGGATGGAGTAAGTTTTTGGGTGGAAGGTTGGTTGCTCTCCAGTTCTCCAGACCATCCTGGAAATCAGGAAGAAGATAGTGAATTTTCCTCTGCACACTGTCCTCATAGTAATAGGACAGTATTTCCAATCAGGATCAAGCAAACTGTCAAAATTTTGTGTTCCTTCTTCAATGCAACTTCACTTTTTCTACACGTTTAACTTCTCCATTAATCAATAAATTACTGCATTTATTTTCACCAAGCTACTCTGTGTCATCATTAAAAATTCCATGAATTCTCAAGGACCAGCTGCAGAGCAGCTTAAGGCTTCCTCAGCAATAACTGGTTTTGCGAGCAAAACCATGCCTACAGTACGTATGAACCCTTTCATCTTAGAATGCTTGTATTCAGTTTTATTTTCATTTTGCCAATACAGTAAGTAATTAAACCCTCTTGCTCTGCGGTGAACATAAGCTCAGCAACTCAAGTCTCTCTGGACTGTGCTCCAAGGTGCGTCTCCACCCTATGTTAGCAAAGGTCCATCTGGCTGGGGTGAAGGTACTTTGGTATTGGCCGGCTGGGCTTCCCACCAGCGTGTACAGAAAAGCTGCAGCCTGAACAAGACAGCTGGTAGCCGTTTGCAATATGGGCTATTTAGTAAAATGATGGTGATCAGACTCGGCCTTCCATCAATTCTTTATTAAACTCTTTCATGCCACCAAGTGAAAGATGCAGAGTAAGATGTGTTTGTGTCTCACACGGGGTTGTGCAAGCAGGAGTTGAGATGACAGTATCGGTGCTGCTGCATGTGGCGGAGCATCCTGCAGCTCCTCTCAGCTCTGCCGTGCTGCCAGCCATGCTGCCAGCCATGCTGCCTTACAGGAGGGAGACAGGCGCTTACCTTTCAAGACCTTTGGGGAATAAACGTGATGAGAAGATTGGACCCTTCCTGGCAGTATAATCCCTTCTTCACTTCTGAACTTCTATTGACATACGGAGAGCAACAACAACAAAAGCTGGGGTAGGCTTTGCATGTGGCAGACCTGTTTCTAGGTTTGTCTGCGAGGCCGTTTGAGTTCACCGGTCACATTAGGCTCAGCGCTCTGCCGTATGGCACGGCCTGCCACGGACATCAACAAAGCTGCGCTGAAGCCAGTACTTCTCACAGTGGAAACCTGGATCCCAAATTTGATAGATGTTTTAAATGCATATATTAAGTCCAGCCCCGTTCAACACACTACCTGCTTCCACCCCACCAAAACCAGTGGGAGCTCTTAGCGGTGTCCTGCTTCCAGGCTTAACCATGGCGCTTTACCTGGAATCCTGAGACATCTCTGGTTAGCGTGACTGCATGAGTGTTGCTCCAGTTCTGCTTTAGGCACAAAATTAAGAGGCCGTGTCAGCATAACAGAACATAATCAGAGGCTAATGACCTCTTGCTGCTACATTCAAGCTGAGGGGAAGCCATGATGTTTGGTTTTAAAGCTGAATACTATTTTTTGAGCTGTGTTTTATTAGGAGGCCTTGTGCCACATAAATTAAATGGCTACCATGAAAGCAAACTTTTTATCCGAAGCCTCTGCACCTTGTGGCTTTGCTTTTCTGAGACATTCTTTAAATAAGAGGGTTTTTTAATTATTATTATTTTTATTCTTTGCCCAGTTAGATACGAGTTTATTCACAAAACTTTATGGCCCTTTTCATTAGCTTTTGATCTCGCTGTCTGAGCTGTGATTTATTCACTAGAATAAGTGCTAACTTGACTCGTACTTATTTCACTACAGGTGATACCAGGTGAACAACTGCGTACAAAAAGGCCGCCATACGATGAAGAGACTTCAGGGCCGGCACTAACAACTGTGCAGAAACAAAGTGCTTCGAG
>VZSZ01008268.1:374790-424693 GCA_013398815.1 Ibidorhyncha struthersii
TTTGGGCTCTGCCGCTGCCTGGTGCCGCATTGCTCCCTGTCAGGGTGGCAACTGCTGCCAGGCGGCTGCGAAACGGCATTTTCAATCATCTGCTCTGCTTGCAGATGTGTTTAATACCTGATCACACACGCTCTTCTGCAAGCTCTCACGCAGGCACAGAGGCTGCTGCCTCCCATGTGCCTCCCTTTCCCCCGGGTCTCCAGCATGACTGGCCCTGCCCGGAGGTTTGGGGCATTTGAGGTGAGGGAGGTGGGGAAGGAGAGAGGCTATTTGCCAAACTACTGCTCCAGCCTCTTCCGCTGCTGCGGGTCCAGGTGGGAACTGTTCAGCGGTGAACACCGACAGTGTCCGACTGCCGCACCCACACAACGGGGCAGCCAGCGAGGAGGTCCTCCTTTTGCAGCAGGTCCCACAGGAGCTGGTTGTCCTGGAAAGCCCCCTTGGAGCAGCTGCAGGTAACTTCTGCGCTTCCAGGTACTATGTCTCCTTTCCTCCTGGATCCCCAAGACCCATGGGTTTGGGAAGATGCCCTAACTGCCAATTCATGCACTTTCAAACAGCCGCCTTCAGGTAGAGGAAGAGGAGGAGGCCACCGCAGACAGCCCTCTTTCTGATGCAGGAGGAGTGCTGGAAGGGTGAGCAAGCTCTATGCCATTTTCCCATTTTCTTAACCACAGAACAACACAAACGTCCCTTTGGTGCTCAAAATGCACTTCCCAGAGCGGAAGAATTTGGCTGTAGATGAGCACCCCACTTCTTTGCAAGTTCTCCACAATGATGTTGCTCCATAAAGTGACCTCTGTTCAGTGTCAGTTCAAAGATGGGACAGGAGAGGTGTAAGCACAGTACACTCCCATCATTTAGAGTTCTTCCCTGTGGGATTTTATTTCTCAAATACCTGTTGTGCCATGCAAAAGGTGGTGTGCATAGAAGAGCTGGTATAGAAACTGTTTTGCAAGAGAACAATGCTGTTGGGAGAAAAATACATGCATATTAATGACATTCAACCAAGGGATTATTAGAGGCAATGAGCCCAGGGCACTTATTTAGGAAACTATTTGTTCAAGGAGGAGTCTGTAACAGCTTTGGCTTTGTGGTTTCCTTCCTCTGTAATACATAAGAGCGCGGGAAGCCAGCTCTTGAATTCGTGGGTCATAACCCTATCTGCTGAAGAGCTTGAGTAGGATCGATTTAAAATGAGTCCAAGCACTGTTCTGCATTTCGCCAAGAGCACAGCAAAATTAATCCACCGCTAAAGTTTCTCTCTGTCTCGAACTAGAAAATACAAATAGAAAGTGAAATCTGCGCTGGTAATTACTTTGACAGCCATCACATGTGCGTGTTGTAAAGGATCAGCACAGACACAGCTTCCAATATGACGATAGCCCGTGGTAATAGCTATGATTAAGAGGAAGCAAATTAGAATGCATTACACATTCAGTCCTCACAGTTCACTGTTCTTTAAGCAAATTTGTATTTGGGAAAAGAGCCTTATTTTTAATATACATGGATAGTGTTGCCTGCAGACTTCCATTGACTTACACCATAGCCGTTTGTACCAAAGCATTTTCTCCGGTACCTCACCAAATCTAGCAGCTTTCTTTAACACAGCAACAAAACTCAGGAAAAGATTTGTCCTAGTTCTCCTTACAGTCAAGCACGTACAAAAATACCAAGCAATGCTTAGCGGGAACAGAGATTTTAAAGGTTACCTAAGGAATTTTGTCCAGTGCTACTTTTTCAGAGTTGCCTCGAACACTACCTGCTGTCAGTGTAATATATAGAATAATGGAGTGAGGATAAGTAGATCTGTTTCTCACACACACATCCCAAAATCAGGCTTGGAATGAGTTAGAAGGTTTTGAATAGTACTTTGATTTCTAAGTCACGTAACTATTTGCAATTTTACCCAGTATGGAGTTGCACGTGCAAACAGACTCGTTTCAAGCAGCATGAACATATTCAAATTCTTCTGTGCTGGAGGTATTAATCCACATATGGGTATTCAATTACTATCAGAACGAACTGTGCAACTGCACTAGAATCAGATAAAAATATGCAAAGCAGGTAGCTTGAGGCTCATTTATACTAAAATTCCTCTGGCTATTTGAAGAGACTTTGTAATGTCAGTATACTCCCACCTGAGCATATTATTTATTGTGAGCATTGTAAAGCGGCCTTCCTGGATGCAAAAGTTGCATCTGAATATATTCACTTCAAGGATGCAGGGCTTTTTTTTTTCTCTTAAGTAAAAAATGACCGAAGAGGAAAAGTAACCTAATTATTTTCTTTCAGAAAATTATGGAATTTATAGAGTGAGAATCTGTGAAAAATAAATGAAGACCCAGATTTCTTATTTTCTCCTGCTCATCTTCTATCCTTTCTTGTCCTTGTGATTGTTCCCCCCTATCCCCCCCACTATGTTATCATCCTTGCTATCCTTATTGGCGTTATTACTTTTGTTGGCATCCAATTCAAAAGCCCGCCATCCCATCACTATTTTATATTTTCAGATGCAGGGTGGAGGTTTTGGATAGAATCCCACCTTTTGGGGTCCCACGGAGATGCATGGGGGAAAAAAAAGGCAGATAAGAACAGTAAGTCTATAAATCTCCACGTCTATAAATCTTAAAATGGATTACTGATGACAGTGACTCTTTAATGGAAAGAGTGACAGTCCATGTAGGCGAAAGGCAGTGTAATTCATGAAGGCTATTAAATCTGAGAGGCCCTTTCATTCTCATTTGTCTTTCAATGTTATGCGTCGATTTCTGGGAGATTATTCTCTGGGGAGAGATGTGCCCTACTCATCAGGGCCTGAAAAGCGCCTGTGTTTATTTGTCTGGCATTTGCCGTGGTGGGTAATATATTTGCTCCTCCTGCACCAGGGAGGAAAACCCTCAGTACTGGTAGGGGCTGGAGAACAGAGCACCCAGTTGGGTGCCCTGCTGGTCATGTGCAAGAGCCTCCTGGTTGCACCCACTGTGTTTTTAGGGTTTAAAGAAACCCATCACAGGACAGTAGGACACCCATGGCTAAGTTGTACACATCTGTTGATTATCTGGAGTGCAGCTATGCCCAGACAGCCCCTTCGCAGCCTGGCATGGCTGTCACAGGATGGGGGTCACCTTCACTGCGTGGGACGTGATGATGGGGCTGTTCCCTGGGAGCTCCTCTGCCACAGTTTTGTAACGCGACTGACATCTTGGCCGAGAGGTCAAGCCACCACAGAAATATACACCCAGCAAAAGCAGTTTGTAGTTTATAAATACTAACACATCAGAATAAGAGCACAGAACAGTGAGCGGGCATTGGGGGAATTTACATCTAAAAGCACTCCCTCTGCCAAGTTTGTGCTCCTTCATTTTGATCAGGGATTATGAAGTTACCGTGCAGCATGTTCCCATGGGAAACTAAAGGACACCCGAGTTTCATCAAGAAACGAGTTGCTGCTTTGACTCTGAAGAGGCTGGGAACAGGATGGTTTCACTCCATGGAACGGGAGGATTTACTGTAACGCCGTCATTTCATGCAGGTGATTGACTGTTACTGCTACCTGCGACAGCCTGAAATCTGTTGCCTTTGCGTCCTTGCTGTTAGTACAATTGTTCATTCAGGGACTGAGACACCCTCGGCGCATCCAATTCCTCCCTCTGCAAGTGGAGGCGATCCCCATCAAAATCAATTGACTGAAGTCAGACCCTGCATCTTCAGTTGCTAAGGAAAGAAAAATCAGTGCTGCTCATGAGAAGACCGCTGGTGCAGAAAGTCACTTAGCACCAGCAGCTGCTTTATGGCAGCAGAGCCCGGCAGAGGAGATTCAGAGATGCGAGCAGAGGCTGGAGCAGGATCCTGTATCATGGAGGGATCCTGGGGACATGGATGGGAGGAAACTTTTAGTAGAGGGTTGCTCATTGACTGTGTGTGGAAAATTCCCATTCATTTCTGAAATAAAGTGTGTGTAATTTATTTGTTTACTTACTTATACAGCCAAAAAGATCAAGGGCATTGCTGTCAGTCTACAGAGATCTGGATCCGTACCCTCTCACTGCAGCCACAGAACTGACAGGGGCACCAGTGCTCTAAATTACTTATTAGCCAATTACTTATTAGCTTATTACTATTAGCTAATTAGCCCCTGGCTGGTCATTGCAGCAGCCCCATCTTCCCTGCAGAGATGAAGACCTGCTCCCTCCCGCAGCTGTGTTCAGCCCAGGTCAGTAGTGGCAACCTAAAATTGCTGCCCTTTCCTATCGGGAGTGGGTGGGTTGGTTGGTCGGTCTCACCCTGAACACTGGTGCGTAGTACCTTTGTCACACCGCCCCGCTCGCCTTTTGGCAGCCTTGCTGTTGTTTTGGGGATGAGTCACAGGAGGCTGCGCTATCTGGTCGGGTCTAGGAGAGGCTGTGTTTCGACGCTGAGTCACTGGCGAGGCGGTGTGGGCAGCCTGGGGCTGCGTCTCTATTGTGCCTCCTGCTTTATAAAGGACTTTTGCTTATTTTTGCCCATCGAGAAGGTCACGCGTCCCTATGCATCCCTTTATTGATGCTCCTCCAGCACATCTAGCCAAGGATGGGGTTGCTGGTTTGTGGTCCTCGCTGTGTAACATGAGGGCTTCGTCACGGTGCGTAACCCTCAGCCGCATTGTGGCCGCCTCCAGCCTGGCTCTGACACCAAGACGGATTCCACTTTTTTCCAAATAAAACCAATATTGTTATTGTTATGTATTATTTATACTGTGGAAAAATATTGAGAGGAAGAAGTGGGAAAAATTAGCTCATTCTTTCTAGAATCTGCGAGCAGCTGAAAGACAAAGAATATAGAATTTTAAAAAAACAACCCTCAGCTAATTTTGGAGCATGTTTCATCTTCACAAGAGCCACTCATTTTGTAGCTAATTCTTTATAAACCTTCATTCCTTTTGTTGCAAGTTTGGTATAATTTTACATTATACCAAGTTCAATGGAAGAAAAAAAAGGGAGCAATTGTTTGAATTATTCCCCATCCCCCCATCCCACAAGAAAAACTTGGGTTTGAAGATCACTTTTTAATATGCAAGGATCCAGCCAAGGACGCCCTTGCTAATCTTTCAAAATGCAGCATTGTGCTCCTTCAGAGTATTAAAAGCTGCTTGGATTTTGACGGAACGTGTAACCCTGTATTAAACTTCTAATGGCTAACGAGACAGAACTTGGTTATGATGACTAAAATGTAGAAAATATAAATTGGCAGCCTGGAATGAACACTCATCCTCTTTTACTTTCATTAAACCCATTTTAAACTAACTTTACCATTTATCTTTCGTGAGATTTTCATTACTTTCCCATCCATTGAGGACAAGATGGAACAGTCAGTTTTATTGTTCATTTGTCTGATCTTCTCTTCGCTGTGGGTTATTTGGGCATTTGAGTGTGGTATTTCACTGCCAGCCCAAGCTAGTGCTTTAGTCTGTGCTGTCCCTTCTCCTCCTCCTGTGCGTTGCATTTCTTGCAGCTGGAAGGACAACATATGCAACTTTAAAAAAAAAAATCCCTTGCAGTGTTGTTCTAAGCTGGAGGAAATAATGAGAATGGTAAAAAGGGTTTCTGTCAGCCCTATTTCCCCCTAGACACTTGCATCCTTAATCCATATAGAATTTTTCCTAGCTTGGAGTGATCTACTAGTTCTCCTGTCCAAAGATGCAAAGCTACCGCTCGGGATGTCCCTCAGGTTACCATTTGCGCAAGTCCGTAGGAAAGCTGAAGCTGTGTGCGTCAGTGGTGTTTCGCTGGTTAAATCTCTCTTACCTCATTTGGGCAAAAAGTTGCCTGAGTTACATGGGGTTTATCTTGCGTGAATAAAGTAGCAAGGTCTGATTCGGTAATGTCAATGAGATTTCTGACTTTGGCTGAACTATAAATCTTTAATTTTGTTAATGCATACCTATGAAATCCCTCGGAATGATGGTTTCTGTTATCTAGAAAACACTTGAAGGACAATAACAGGAATTACATAAGTCAATTGTATAGTTATTTGTGGGGACTGCACTGTAGCTCTGCTGGAAATAATGGTAATTCTGCAGTTATTCATGTCAACGGAGTGATGTTATTCCCCGATCACTCTGCAATTAACTTGTGCCACTGCCATAGCCCAGGAACGGAGTAGGTAGGATACGTCTTTAAAGAAAACTATGCATTTTTTAAGGGGTTCCCTTATGGCCACAAGCCCCCAAATAGTTGTTCTGCTTAAGCAAGAGCTGGCTAAGCATTAGCAGAGAGGCTCCAGGGCTATTTTTTTTGAAACAAAGCTCTGCGTTCAGCTCAGCGTTATTGATGGGGTCGCGTGTGAGGGAGGCTTACACCGAAGGCAAGAGTAATGGCATAAAGGGAGAGAATGGCAAATTGGCTGGGTGAGAAATTACCTGCATTCAGCCCCGCTGCGCGGAGCGCTTATGGCCGGGTAACCCCTTCGTGCTCGGGGCTGGCTGGGTAAGGCACAGCGCACAGCCCTTCTGTAAAAATACTGGAAAAGCCATTTTTAGTGAAAATTTAAATACCGATATTAGTCAAAAAGGACAAGTTGAAGGGGCACAGGCTGTGCCCTGTGAGGCAGAGTTGGATTGAGGGCGAAGGTTTGTTATTTGCATACTTAGGGGGTTTTGTAAATTTTGTCAGGGAACAGGCGCCTGTGATTGATGCGCCAAGCGGCAAAACCCACAGCCGTGAGAAGGGCACGCGGGTCTCGGCAGCCGCTCTTCAACCTGAGCGCTGGGGGAGGACGTGCAGGTGATCGATCCCTTCGTGCAGAGCGAGTTTGGTTAAAACAAAGCGTGGCAAGAAAGGCTGGATGTGCTGCAGAAGTTATCGCCAGCAATAATTCCCTCACCTCCACTGCTGTCAGCTCCCTCCACAATAACCAACTGCTGGAGCAGAGCGGAGGAGAAGATGCCGAGCGGTGACATGTGGCAGGGACAGCGTGTGGGATCACGGGCCTGGGGGACAGAAGCCGGGACAGGCAGATCCCAGCGGGAGTCTCAGTGGCTTCTTAAAGCCACTTCTGGGCACTGGAGTAGACAGAAATAGAGTCACACCGCTGCAAGGAAAACAGATGATGCTGTTTCTGTGAACACAGCTGTGTATTCCTGATGTGTGCTGCTGTTTCAACAGCTGGATTTCGTATTCGTTCCTATTGCTCGCTCTTGCACATTTAATATGAGGCTTTTAATTCTTTTTATAGAAAGTCTTACTCAGGAATAGGTTTGTATGTGTCGGTATTGGGCTGGTTTCCACACAGAGATGCAGTGCTAGATGTTGGTGAAGAAACTCGAGATGAAGGGCTTGGTGCCCTCAGGGACACGGTACAGGTAAATGGGGTGCCAGCTCGTCAGTCCGGTGGGCAAGGAATAAATCACTGTATTTTCAAGCTTGGCAGCTTGTTTCTTATAATTCCTTGTGAGCTAGTAATGAAATATCATCGCATTAGAACCAATATGTCCCAAGTAGAGAACAAACTCATACTCATAATTATGTAGCCATCACATTAAACAAACGAGCTGCTCATTAAAAATAGATGCAAAAGATTCAATTAGATCGGATGCTGTATTAAGGATTTGATGACATGCTGGCTTTATTTCCATTGGTTCTAGGCAACAATGAAACAGCTTTTCATAGCGACCCAAGAGAATATGTTTCTTTTTTAAATACCCATTTCCTTCTTCATCTTAAAACTACTATTAAGCACCTTTTCCTTTAAGTAAAGAGGGGAAAAAAAAGAAAAAGGAGCTTTATTGTTTTCTGGCGTTCCAGCTGGGTTTAGAGGCATAAAAGAATGCGGGAGCCCAATCTTTATTCTGTGTGCTACCTCTAATATAATTCAGAACGATGTAACAGGGAATCAAATCTCTGTAAGGATGATTATCGAATGTACAGAAAAGGATGATTATTGAACGTACAGAATTTCTTCTAACCCTTATCTGCCTCTCCTATACGTGCACACCATAGCTCCAGAAGAGCTGTGTGATGGTCACTTCGATCCAATTCCCCTAATGAAGCCACCGCCTTTGGTCTGTCCTCCCCACCCAGCTGGGCACTGGCTGCAGCTTCAGCTTAAAGTTAGCAATAGATTTTTCTCTCACAAACTGGTTTTATTTAAACCCTTGTCTGTGGCCCTGCCCCTTGTGTTTTGGAAGCACGGTACGCTTTGCTGAGCAATCAGGATTGCACTTGTTCCGTTGCTGCTCTCCTTTCTCAGGAAAGGCTGCCCAGGGGACAGAGCTGTGAATTGCATCCCAGCTCCATCTTAATCCATCACCTGGACCAGGCAGCAGAGTCCTAGCAAAGACTGAAACAAAATCAACTTTGCTTTTCCCCTGAATCGCTCACCTAGCTCACAATACAGACGCTGTCAACTTTTAATTATGTGTGGGCAGATTATCCAGTTGCAAACGAACTGTGTTACACCAAAAATAGAACACTTTTATTCCCGTCGTTGACCTTTTACTACAGTGTCACTCCAGTTTTCACTAAGATTAATATAGAAAACAAAACATTTCTTTTCACAATCTGATTTACACTGGTTTTGTTTGACTGTGCTTTACTTTATTTGGGTTAGTTCAGCTTCCTCCCTGAGTCTGGGTAATCACAAGTTGACTGACTCTAGTGAGGAAAGACATATTAAAATTTATAGTTATAAAATAGCCTGATGCAGCGTCTGCTGTAGATAGCAAAATAGATCGGATTGATTGGGCATTTGTCTCTGAAACAGAGGGTGGTTTTGATGTATGTGCATAATTTGTAAGTGAATTTGCTTCCTCCTAGTACTGCTGCAGTTGATGCTGCATAATTAAGAATTTCCTCACCAATCTGAAAAGTGCCCTTACGGTTTGGAGTGTGGTTTGATTTCACCATCAGGGCACAATGTATTTGGAAACCCCAAGAATCCCAGTTGCTCTGGGATATTTGCCATGATGGAAATTTAAGGGCTGTGTGCTTCTGAATGATATTGTAAGAATGACTAATTTCTGGAGTCCACCTTGCAAACTGGCATATTCTAGCAAAGCGCACAAGCCTGAAAAGTTGTCCGCATAGTATGTTAATCTACAAGAGATGTGAGAAAGGGAATACGTTAGGTAGCTTTTCATTTCAACTTCAGCTCTTGCTACTGTGTCCAGTCTATAGATAGCTGTGAAATCTCTCATGCTTTTCAAGGTGGGTTGTAATGTGGGAAATAACTTGGCAATGCCACTAGCGCAGAGCAGGAGACGGTGGTGGTACGGTGGGATTGCTTTGCCATTCTGGTGCCTGCTGTGTTTTTATGTGCTCAGGAAGACGCAGACTCCTTCAGAAGTGTAACAGATGCTCATTTGCTCTGTAGCGCATATGAACTTGGGTTTTCAGGTGGAGAACTGCAGACTGGAAAGAAGCAGACTATCAGTCTCTGCTGAAACTTGAAGAACGTATTTTTTTCCACTTTTGCCCACACACTTTTCCCTGGCCAGCTCATTTCCCTTTTAATTTTTTTTTTTTTACTTTTTTTTCCCCCCAGATGAGTAACAATTCCTTATGTACCATTTTACTCTCATCTCCAGGAAGGAGTTGCCATGAAAGGAGTGGAAGAAATCTATATGAGCATTTTGTCTCATAAGGGGAAAATTGTGACCGTCCTTAGCCAAGCCACTGTTGGTGTTTCCCTTCACACCACTCTCTGTTCTGAAAGCTCTTGACTGGAGGAAAAGACATATGAAAGGTTAAGTTTTCTTTACACTTATAGAGCCTTTCATCCCTCAGTGACTGAATTTATTTCAGCCATAAAACAAGAGTCTCGAAGGATCCCACCCTCCTGTACATGGGGTGTGTTGATTTGTATTCTGCTGCTGTTTTCTGTAAGATAACAAATACAGGAAGAGAACATCAATCCTGATTTCTTTTCTTTCTTTATCTCCCCTCCCTTTCTCTGTTGTGCCCCGACTGCTAATAGCATTCTGGTTTAGTGGTGGATGTAATAAGATATGGATGCTGGATATTGTCTTTTTATACCTGTTGCACCTATATGAATGCTGACTGCAAGCTTCCCTCCTCCTCTCCTGCTTCTCTCCGAACTGAATTCGTTTACCTCAAAATTACAGAGCTGTAGTCACACATCCGTTGGGTCAGAGAGATACTTAAAAGAAAGATGTAGTCCACTCACCCCCTCCTTTATGGTCTTACATTGTTATCACTCCCTTGCTTGTCTTTTTCCTTTTTTTCTGAAAAAGAGGGACAAATACTCCATTTTTTTGCTTAAATTTCAGATCATTCACTAAAGTCATTGTGTGTAACCAACTTTAATTATTTATAAAGGTGAGACTTTCTGTACTTGTAATAAATTTCTATACTCATACAAAGCCAGGGATTCATAACACCCAGAACTAAATTATTTATCAGTCAGAAAGGTGGTTGGATCCACAGTATGGGGAGTTTCTAAGGACCTCAGCTGACCAGAATGTTCATCTCCTTTGGGTTGAGAAGGGATTTGACTGTGCTCTTTCTGTTCCCTAGAGCTTTCCTGACAGAGGGCATTGTTAAAGCACTGATTAGGCTTTGAAAATTATACATTTACTAGGAAAAATATAGCATGGAGACATGATGTGAAATATAGGAACTGAATAACTCTCCCTCATCCATCAAATGGGAAGAGTGAAAGCGACCATCGAAGCCACTCAAGGCTAGTGATGAAGGGCAGCACCTTCTGCTGCTGCTCATGTTTTGCTCCAAAACACAGATTTTACTGGTGCTGAGTCACCTGAGCTCACATGATGCAATCTGTCCGTGCTCTCGGTACGGCGTGGCCGGGTGGGTGTCGAAAAGCCAGCCCAGGTCTGCTGTATGTGGGCTTGAAAGTGTGGTTTTGGAGAGGGAGGTGGTACAGATCCTCACAGTCAACAAACCAGTGTCCCCGGTGGGCCAGGGTCCTCGCCCACCCTCAGTCTCACCAGGGAGCTCCATGGAGACTGATCCCTGATAAGGCTGCAACACCCCATGTGGTTTTTTTACCAATCGTGTACCCTGACCCAGAACGCATCTGGCTTCACAGCCGCAACATTACCCGGTGCTCCAGCCCAGAGCCTTTGCCCATGCAAACCCCGTTTTTTTTCATTCTGTTGATGAAATTGCAAAACAAGATTTTCCACTTGTGCCCAGGAAAGCAGAATTGAAAAAAAAAAAAAAAAAAAACAAAACAAAACAAGAGAGAAAAACAGACAGAAGAAGAAGAAAAAAATTTCCACTTACCAGAGCTGTTAGATGAACCTCATCGCACATTCATAGCTCTGCCTTTCCCCAGCAGCAGGGCTTTGGGAAAAAAGTCTCCATGGCAGACAGCAGCACAGGTGATCTAGTGCAGAGAATCAAGGGCAGGAAGTTTTTCCCAAGATTTGTATTTTTATAAGTAACTGAGATTTTCAGTTTATTTTCATGATGAAAGAAGTGAGCAGAAAAAAAAAAAATCCCAGCTCCTTCCATCATGAAATACATATTGTGGCAGAATGCTGCATGCCTTGTGTCAAAGGATCCATACTATTGATTTCTTGAAATGAAAAATAAGTTTAAGGTGGAGTGCTTGGAAAAAAAAATCAATAAAATTTCAAGTGACTGAATAGAACTATCAATTGTAATGACAGCAGTCAAAAAGCCTTATCCAGTTCCATAACATTTTGGTGTCTGGACCTTTATTTTCATTAAATTTGTCATTGACAGAACACTGACCTTACCTTACCAACCTGTCTGAAATTAGATTAAAATTAGTGCAGCTCAAAAATGCCGGTTTCCATTCCACAAAATGTTTGTAAGCAAAAAATGGAAAACACAGAGCAGAAGTGTAAATGTCTGCAATGCAAAGTGGGATGCTACAACCCAGTCAACTCAGAAAAATACTCAAAAATATCTCCTGAGATTTAAGAAACAGCCTCAGCCTCCAGCAGCTATCACCAAACCATCTCCCAGGCTGTTAGCAGGAAGGCTGGAACATGAGAACCTGGGTCTCTTCCAAAACCCTTGGGGTTTTTGTCATTCCCACAAGCATTGAATTATCAACACTCAGTAAATAATTACCCCACATGGGACCAAGGGCTGCAGCTCCTCAGGGAGGTTTCTCCCTGTCCATCTGACTCATGGTGTGGGACTTGCATCTGAGCCGTGCCCATCACCATTATCACCACCATCATGGGGCTCTTGGGTAGCCAGCAAGGACTCAAGGCTTGGGCCATCCCCAGGGCCCTCAACATCCCATGGGAAGGATCGAAGGGTCCGTCTGGAGGAAGTCTGCTCTGCTTGGTATTTCCAGGTACCTCCCGCTTGCCTCGGCCCATCCAGCCGAGTGTCTTGGGAGCAGGGTCAAACTCGTTTTGATCCCTCTGCAGCACTGAACACATTGCCAACATGCAGTAGATAAATAGAACATTAAAACTTCAGGGAAGGAAGGAGGCTGCTGGGGTGCTTGCACACCTTGCAGAATGAATGCAGAAGACAACAGAGGTGCCCGAGGCAGGAGGGAGGGCTCACGATGTCTCCTGGGCTGCTGCAGCACAGTGGGCACAGCCAACCCCCCCGGCCGCGCTGACCTCCTGGCACCCTGTGCTGCATAAACGTCAAACACGAACTAAGGTAACGCTGGGGAAGGGTGCTTGTGAGGAGAGACGGGGGCCAAGCAAGCACTTAGCTCTTCGGGGGTGTCAGGTTTGTGCTGCAGCTCCAGCTAAGATGTGTAGGAATTCATTATTCACCGTATCTCGCTATAAATCACGTAAACAGCACCATCCTTTTCCACAGAGGATGCTCCCTGCATGATACATCGCTGTAACCCCTGTGTGACCAAGGTGGTGGCTTTTCTGGGTGCCCCAGGGAAGAGCTGAGGCCAGGCAGGGGCCATCAGGTCTTCTCCTTGCTCGTTGCTTCAGAGCCTTGCTCCCTCCTTCATGCTTCTCCCTCCTTGGCTGCTTTCCCTGCTTTTCCCCCTTTGTTCCATGAAATGAGGCTGCCGTGTGCTGCCAGATCGGCAGCTCCCAGGGGACACACGTGGCAGGTCGCCGCAGGGAGAAGAGTGACCGTGGCTCCCTCCCCACCACGCACTCATGGCCTGTCCCCTCTCCTGCTGCCCCACTGCCCACCAGGGAGAGTGGCAACAAGGGGAGCCCGGGCTTTATTCTCATACTCTACGCCCTTTCTATTTTCTGCCTTTTTTCCTTCAAATTTCTTTCTTTCTGTTTTTTTTTCCTCCCTACTTCTTTTGTTGTTAAAACTTCCCAAAGCCTCACAGGGACCACCTCGTCCTCTGCAGCCCCCAGAGCATCTCTCCAGAGCAGCCCCTGCAGCCTGCTGCACCCTTCCCCATCCAGTGTTCGGCCAGCTGTGCCAAAACAGCTGGGTGCCTCTCCTGAGCAGGAGAAGGCACCTCTCCCATCTCAAACAAGTTTCCCTGCTCTGCAGTGAGCTCAGCAGCCGTCTAACAAAAAAATGTAAATTAATCCAAATATCATCAGAGCAACGCTCCTCTCTGCCCTCCAGGTAGGGAGTGTTGGCCGGCACGTGTAGGCTTTCCTTGGCCGAACCCACACACCCCCTTGCTGCTCCCAGCCCGAGAGGCAGTGAAAGTGTGGTTTCTGGCTGACCTTCTGGAGGCTGCAGGGGCTCTGTTGTTTAGATACTGCCTTGCACACCTACAGCAGCCTGACAGGGTTTGACAACCGGCGTGCTGATATCGCTGTTTTGCACTCTTACCAAAGCCCCGGGTTATTTCTCTCGGTTTCCCCGCCTGTCTGTCCATGCTGACCTGCTATCTCTTGTCTTCTCCCGGGGCAGAGGCGATTTTGTTGTTGTTGTTGTTTTCTAGCAGTAAGCGGGAGAAGAAGCCATCCTGGGAGGTCTAAGACTGTTGTGTCCCCTGGGAGAGACGTTCCCAGCAGTGAGGGGCAGCAGCATCTGCGAGCCCGGCAGGGTCCTACCCTGTCCTTGAATTTCTGGGCAAAGAGCTGTTCCTGAAGTCTCCCTGAAGTCCAAGGTGTGCATCTTGCAGCTGCTGGCCAACAGAAGGTGCATCTGTATGTATCTTTCAGGGTATGGCATCTTGGCCACCCTGGGTCACTGCATGGTACGCTGGGGTGCATGCCCACGGCTGAGGGCCCTGCCAGCGATGCAAAAGAGAAAACAAACAAACAAACAAAAGCGCCTACATTTTCCAAAACTCCTTTTTTCATTTGTGGCTCTAGGATGGCTTTTGATAGCACCGCACAAATGGCTTTAATGCAAAACACTTGCTTTTGCTTTGAATTGCTTCAAGACGCTTCTTATAAAGCATAACCGCATCTCAGTGTGCGTGGCAGTGCCTCTGATATGGGACGCATCAAATGCTCTCGTCTTGGCTGTCATCAAAGGCTTCACGTCCTCCAGTATCCAGAGGTTCAATCCTTCTCTCAGGTGGAGAATTTTGGCCTTGTCTTGTTCCAAACAATGACACTGAATTTGTAGCAGCTCCCTGGAAATATTCCTTTGTATTAAGAAAAAAAAATAATAATCAAGCTCTAAATAGAAGCTCAGTGGCAAGTGATTTTATCTTTTTTTAAAAACCTTTTGAACTTTTCAAAGCTCCAAGTGCTTGATTTACTTTGCGGTTCAGATGCCAGCTCAGGCTGATTATTTTCGAGACTTGTTCTCTTGTCCCAGGTCATTGAGTTTTGCACTTGATCTTCAAGAGCCCCTTGGCTTCCACTATGGGGTTCCTTTGGGAACATGCAGGCTCGCATTCAGCTGTGAGGAAAACAAGTGCACCCACCCCAAAGTACTGGAGCTGATTTACAGGAAAAGGGCCAATTTTTTCCTCTATCGCTTCTACTGTTGCAGAGAGATGAATTCTCCATGGCATAATAGCAGAACAAAAATAGATTGCTTCTGTAATAGACTATACAATGGGCTGGAATACATCAGCCTTTTTCCTCAACCGTTCTTTGACAAATGAAACTTTATCTAACCAAGTTCACCATGTCATTTTGCTTCTCCTTTTTTGCTCCCTTTTCCCAAATTCCTGCAAGTGCCAAAATGGCGCTTGCGCAGTGACACGGCTGTTAAGGTCACTGTTGTGATGCTGCTACCAGAGATACGCAGAGGGACTCTGTGAGATTGTGAACACTTAGTTGCTTGCTGGACGGACAGAGGTTTGCATTTATAACACCGCTGATGAGCAGCAGTGGCCGGGTGCTTGGGCTCTGGGTCAGGTACTGGCCAGGTTTCCCTTTATTTTGGGCTGTATTTGTTGTCACGGATAACTCTTAGCAATTTGCGCACTAAGTTTCTCATTCTGTTCAGTCTTGTTGTGGGAAAGGTATTAGGGAAATGCCCTTGTCTATAGAAAACCTTCTAATTAAAACAACTGCTTGGCTCTGCGCTATTGAAAGCAAACAACTCTGAAGGGAGCATTTGCTTCATGTGTACGTGGAGAAAAAGCAATAAACGCTCACAATCTGGCTAAAAATGGATGTCAGAGTGAAATCCCTATTTTCAGGTCTACAAAAAGTAAAACCTTTTTGAAAAAAATTTGCTATTTGTCAAACATGTTTCAGACTCTGGGGAAAAGCCATTCCTTTCAATCCGGGTGAAATGTTCCCTTCAACAAGAGCACTTTATGGCTTCACCCTCCCCCAGCACCCCAGCCTAATGTTTCTGTAGAAAGGGATATCAGACGAGCCTAACAGGACACCAGTTCCTCCATATATGTGGATTATCTATCTAATATGTGTGTTTTGACCACTTTTATTTTACCTGATTTATCCTAATCTGCATTCCACTTTGGCAATCCCTTATGGATGCTGATGCTGATGCTTGGATCCCTTATGCACGCTGATGGCTACCAGCCCAACCAGCCCCAAGAGAAGACGCATCTGCTCCTGTCCCACCTCCATTCTGCGACTGTCCAGGGAACTTTGCCATCAAATTCAATGGCATTCAATTCAACTTTGCCATTGCTGATTATACCCATAACTGCAACATTAGATAAATGTATTTGGGGAATCTGCCTTTGGGGATGTCGGGACCGCTGCTCGGCGTGACGGGAACTGCACTCTCAGTGCTCCTGTTGCTGCCCAGGGCCAGCGCAGACCGAGGTCACGCAAAGAAAATGTTCTAGCAGGAAAATGGGTATTTTATGATGGGTGAGGCTGACAGTTGGGTGGTACCTCGAATCTCAGCAGATTTCAAGAGGCTTCCTGCAGAAAGAACAGGCAAAACTTTTCTGCAAGAGCCACCTCAAGCAGACTTTCTCCTTGAGGTAAGAGCTACAAGGTACCGCAGGGCTGCATGCCCTGAACCATTTGTTAAAACATTCCCTGCATCCCTTCCGTCATTGTCATCCCTGGGAGAGTTGAAAACACATCCTCAAATATTTCACGGACAAGCCAAAACGCATTTGCCCACCCCCATCTGCATTCCCAGAGCGCCGTAACAGCCCACCTCTGACCCTGTGACATGCCCAGGTCCCCGGGCGACCATCCTCATGGTGGCATGTGGGGTTTGCCATGGCACAGGAGCCACCTTGTCCCAACTGGGGGACAGCTGTGCAAAGCCGCTTGCGGGAAACTGCTGGTTATGTTCAAGACTGACAAGCTGCAAAAAAGTAAACAATGGGTTTCGGCACCAGTGCAGGTTGAGACCCCCTCCGACTCGTTCTGCCCAGCACCTCAAGGCCCCGCGCCTTGAGCAGTGGCCTCGCCGGGCACTTCGGGTGAGGGCTGCCAGATTCCAGGACAGGGCGAGTAGGATGCAGATGGCAGGCGCAGTTTGTGAGCTTGCTTTTCTGCCCCGGAGCCTGCTGGGCAGGATTGATTACGCTGCTCAGAAAGTGGTATTAGCAGATGTTATTGATGTGGGACTGGCATTATCCACAGCACATGCTGTCGATGGAGAGAAATGCCACAGATGGCATCATTTTTTAAAACCCCTCTGCCAAAAATCTTTTAAAACAAAACTTGCCATTTCTGTTTGCATTGATCCCCCTCTCCTGCTATTGATTTATGCTCTTTGCCATTGCTGACGTGAGGAGCGGGGAGCGGCCATTGTCGCGCCGGCACGTGGATGGAAGGAAATAATTTTCAGAAATCTTGTTAGCTGGGGGGGGAACCTTGTTTGGTTTGGGTTTTGATTTTTGTTTTTGCTCTACTCTTGCTGCTCTATTTAACATCAAAATAACAGGGCTGTTAGACTGGCTACCAAGTCCCCAGATGGCCATAAGGAGAACTTGGTGCTGTATTTATGTGACGGCTGTACCATAAAAATGGATCAGTAAATGCTTCAAGCGGAGAGCCTGGCTTGAGCTGAGTCCCATGACCTGACACGAGTTGGAGCTGAGGAAGGATTTCAGAAGCTGAACGATGCCTTTCCAGGAGGACAAGGAGCAACAGGACTTGTGGATAATGCAAAAGAAAGCCTGAGACCCACAAGGTGTCAGGGACAAGGCTCAGTCCAGCCTTTCCTCCATGAAGGGGCCCAAGGTAAGTTTGAAATGTCGCAG
Organism: Ibidorhyncha struthersii; assembly: GCA_013398815.1. NCBI lineage: Eukaryota > Metazoa > Chordata > Aves > Charadriiformes > Charadriidae > Ibidorhyncha > Ibidorhyncha struthersii. The sequence continues at coordinate 392,299 of VZSZ01008268.1, forward strand.
TGGTTTTGAGCTTGCTTTTCATTTGCATGTTGCAACTTCAGTCCTCTGCTGCTCTCAGTCTTACTGATAACGCACTGCAGAAAATAGGACATGACTTTGCCTTACAGTTCCCAGGCAGAGAGCTAGTCTTGAAAAGGTATCCCTAAGGTTATGGGTCTGCACACAGACCCACACGGGTCTTCAGCAGCAGAGCTGCTCAGCGCCCATCTTCTCCTCTGGTCCAGCTCACTGCCTTGTCTGGATGTCCCAGTGCAACCAAGGAGGCAGTGACCTGCCACAGGGCAGGATTTAAGGAGTAAAGAGAGTATAAGCTCCTGGACCCTGGCACTCATAACCAGAGATACCATTACAGCAGTCGTACTCTGAAACTGTACCTTCAGATAGGACCAGGCGGAGGATCCGGGGCCCCATGGCGTCTTCCCATGTGTAGCTAGAAAGAAGCCAGGCCAGAAATGCAAAACCAGACCTTGATCTTTCCAGGCAAGTGTTGCAACCGTGAGTCCTGTCCCCTCACTGCAATCCACCAGCCTCTCCCTCCTCTGTAAGCAGTGACAACACCATGTCAGAGGGGAGAGAAGAGCATGGCAGAGGTTTCCCCTGCTACAAGTTTCATTTTGGCCTTTGGAACCTGTCTTTTGTGTAAACCCGAATGACAGGCAAATCTGTGCTGTCTTTTGTACCAAGAAGACTAATTTGTGGTCAGTGCATTCTCTGCTGGCCAAGCATGGCTGAAAGAAAGGCCTCATGCGCTTCTGTGGGATGCTGCTTATTAGTGCCTGTAGCCTGCCAGCTCAAAAGGCACCCCTTTTTTACTAATTAGTCTGTAATTCTGTACTGCTTGGTCAAGGACTGGGGACCCCTACCAATGGCAATGTTTAAGTGTAGGTGAGGTGCTTTTCTCAGTGACTTGTTCTGGTGCAAACTGGATCTTCTTTGAGGAAGACCTATAGATTGGGCAACACCAGAGGTGGGACACAGGACCCCTCCTGGCTACTCCGGTCCCTTTAGCAAAAATCATGCACAGACATAAAGAGATCCACCTCTGCCTGGTGGTGATCAGCTCAGGAGAGCTGGAGGGAACACTAAAGAAAACAGATCTCTGATTTTATTCTTGCTGGCTCCATTCATTCATTCATATGATTAATAAAATATCTCAGCTCATCTGGGGTGTAGACCAGATACTGCCAAATGAGGGGACAGTGGATCAAGCTGCTAAAATAATTACAGCTGTAACTGCACCAGAGGTATACAGTTTTGCTGAGAGGTCCCATATTTCAGTCCTCAGCTACCTGGACACTGGCATCTGGAATCGGGGCCAAAAGGCCAAATTCCCATTTTTTCATGGGCAAAGTTTCAGGACTGAAAAATAGGAAATCCAGATGCCTGGGATCCTCCCTGTTAAATGAGGAGCATAAAGATTGTGTATGTTCTCAGTGCTATTACATTTGCAAGAACAGACCTTTTCTTTGCAATGTATTCACATGAAGTTTTGCGTCAAACAGCAGATAATGGAAATCATCCTGGTTCCCATCGTTTTGGTGGCAGCCTGCCTTGAATACAACTTTCAGTTCTGGGCCACCTCATCACCAGGAAAAAAAAAGACAAATTGGAGACAACTCAAAGAGCAGCTAAAATGATTTTGGGGTTGAAAAGATTGATTTATGAGAAAAGATGATGAACTAAATATATACAGCTTCACTGAGTAATGACTAGGGTTATGGTTACTATGTTCAGGCAGACAGAAAAGAATTATTTTGTGTGTACAAAAACGTGATGCTAAGGGGAGCACGATAAAAATGACAGAAGGGAAAATCTGAGCTAAGAAACAGGACAAAATCTCTGTGAAATAGTCTCCTAAAAGGCATGGAAAAAACTCCCATCTTCTTATGGACATTTTAAAGAAGACAGGGAAGAATATAGACGATACAGTTACTCATCCAATTGCTTTTTTATCAATCTATAACAAAAAAATAAATTAAAAAAAAGATTAGTTTCTCCTATCCTTAGTATTCCTTAAAAATACCAGCTGATACTTTCTTGCTAAAACTCTGAGGGAAGATAAATTTGTTCAGACTATGTAACTCCCTGTGGGAGATCTGGATTTTATAACCTTGGCAGTTCTCAGAACCCAACAAATATTCCCTCACACTGGGGACATTTCTAACCTGTTTAGTCTGTGGGCTTGGGGGGGTTCTTTTGTTTACTGCACACTGCAGGACCTGGAGCCCGTAGGCGACGTGTCCCCGTGCCTGCTCCCGTGCTCACAGCCATGCTGGAGCCCATCTGGTGCTGGAGCTGCCACCCACCAACTTCTCCTCAGCAGGTCTGGGACCCTTGCAAGGAAACAGCCATAAAGAAACCCAAGTCCTGCCTCATACCTGCTTTTTTGACATTGTCAAATGTCTCTGTACATTTGCCAGCAGTGCAGAGCTGCTTGCCTAGCCCAGGTACATATGGGATGTTTAGGCAGAATGGAGACTGATAGCTGGAGGATGTTGACAAAATGGACTAAATCCTTTTATCTGCTGTCCACAGAGAATGTCCGAAGCCATGGAGGAAGCGCATGGTGGGTGGGATGAAGTGTTTTCATCAGACCCATTTACTGTACAGAAATGGTCTAGTTTGAGAAAAACTACCCTGGCCCAGACCATCTGAATTCATTATTATTGCTAATCCTTGGAGGTTGCGGTCATGGGCCACTCTGCTTGGAGCTGCACAAAAGACTACTGTCAATACTGTGTCCAGCCGAGAATTTCATGAAGAAAATCTTCACTCTTAAAATGAGCTCATCAGCAGAATGGCTAAGGAAGTAGTTATTTCATTTAGATTGCAACAATGCTGGCACTTTGCACAGCAATGCCTGTAAAAGAAGTAGCATGCAACATTAAGTGATTTAAGTGAATGTGTCATTAAAGAACTAAAGGGCTGATTTTCTCTAGATATATCATTTAAAACAAAAAAAAAAAAAAAGCCTCATTTAAACTCATCCAAAAGCCGTTAAACCATTTTAACACATTGCCCTTTACTTCTGAAAGATGTTTAGAGCTTATCTTATCTCCTCCTACCACTGTTCGACGCTAATTGCGATATATTAATGCATTCACAGTATGGAAGTATCTTTCCTATTGCAATAAGCCAGTGAAATGAACTTAGAGATCTCTACATCCCCTGGTTACCAAAGACCTATTCTTTTTCTTGTCCAAAGTGCAGAAAGTGGCTCGAGAGATTGAAAGTGATGAAGGAACAGTGAAGCTCAGGATAACACGGGCTCCTACTCATGGAAGTGAACTACAAAAAAGCTTAATGGGAAAACAGTGGGAGCTGAAAACAAGCTTAAATGACTCAGGATGTCCCAAANCCCAAATCAACCCTATTTGCCAAAGGGGAAAAATATCAGCCCAGTAATAAAACCATCAGTTATCTTGCTACCAGTGCAGCAGCCTGGGGTTACCTCCTCCCTGCAGAGCTCCAGATCAAGGGCAGTGTGTGATACAGCAGTGAGTCAACGTACACTGATGGAACACTTTGATACACGGCACACATAGGGACGTGGCTTTATTTTGTTTGCTCTCCCGGCTTAGAGAGGGGCAAGTAAACCAAGCGCGTTTCCATCCTTGGCTTTCTTCATGCAAGAGGCTAGGGAGAAAATTTAGGGGAGGGCAGGAGAGACTGTAGAAAGCTTTGGGAGATAAAAACAAATGGGAAATAGCAGAAGGAGGAGACAGTGTAGTATAAAGGATCTGGAGATTTGCTTGATGTGTGTAGTTGGGAAATTGCTTTGTTTTTCTCAACACGGAGCAGATCCACATACTCCCCTTCCCCCCCTGAAAAAAGCATGTTTTACCAAGGGTCAACAGATTTATGGTTAGCTTTAAATCAACTTCACTGCAACTTCACTGGGGAGGTTTAGTTTTGGATGTATTCAGGATGGGGAATAAACATATGAATTATTCTGGTATAGCGGTAGTAAATAGTATGGCGGTCTCATACCAATTTCTGTGGTGCCATATCTCATAAAGGCTGATAAATACAGCATGTGCAGCTGCTGAGGCGTTTTGGCAGTAGAAAAAGTCCTATATACCAGTGAGTGTCTATATACCAGAGACTCACTGACGATGTACCAACCCCGACGCTGGCAGCTTGCTTTTGTGATGCTGAGATTCAGTTACAGCCTCAGTCTCCTGTGTTTTGGGTAAGGGATGAGAGTAAAGCTGGGGAGTGCAGAGCAACCACAGGTGAGCGTGCTGGACTGTGTCACACTGAATCCCCCCAGCTGGCAGGAAAGTGTTGCATGTCTGGATCTCTCATTTACAAGTTCATCATATTTATAGCAGGTCCAGAGATTTTTGGTTTTGTTGCTAAACGACCTCTCAAAGTCCTCTTTCCTATGCGCGTGCAGTGATTTGAATTCCCTGGACCGACGAATAGGGTCTACCCAGGAGGAAAATTATTTCCAGGTCAGTAGGTTTGGGGAATTTTAGATGTCCCTCCTCTGCTTCCCAAAAAACTTCTGCAGTCCATCACTCCCAAACATTAGTGTAAACAACTTAGGTAAACACTGTCTTTTTATTCCTTACTATTTGTAAACGAGATTCAGCTTTACATGCAAAACACCCCACAACTTTTTATTACGAAACATAAATATGATCCTTTTTATACAAAGTTGAATTTTATCTCAGGAGAAGAAAAAAAAATCCCAATCATTAGCTGGTTCTCAGTATAAGAAAGAACTATTACCATGTTAGATAATGAGAAAAGCTATCTATGAAGCTGGAACAGTGACTCTTGTGCCCACTACTACAAATTAAAAACAGAATTATAAAAATATTGTTGTGGGTAATTTCAGCCCAGAAATACTGAGTGGCTCTTGTGAATGATCATGTTTTCACTAATGCTTCCTGGCAGAGCTGCATCCTTATTCATGCGGAAATCATTGGGAGCTACTCACCAGAAAGAGGGTGGTTTAACGTGTTTAGGAGGCTTGGAGAGCTGTCTGAAAGCAGTCAATCAGTCTGCACTCTGATAGTCTGGTTCTGACTGCATTTTGTTTAAAAAGCAGAGGTAAATGTTGCCTGAGGAAATAAAAAGATTTGAGAGAAAAATGTGACTATGGAAGGCCAGCTGTCAGTTATCCAAAACATATTAAATCCTGGCAAACAAGTCTCTAAAATCACCTCCAACCAATTTTCTCCTTATTTTCTTTTCCTCCGGCCACACACAATCTTTATTCCATCAGGGCACCTACAGAGAGCTGAAGGTCTCGGTTCCTTGAACATTACCACCACGAGGCCGGACAGACCAGCCCCAACGTCAAACAATAGCCCACCCGGAGCACACCTGGTGTGCGACATCGCGGTGCTGGAAATTGGGTGTCTTGGATAGCACTGAGTACTGCGCCATGCTGCGGCGGGGAAAACCCACAGCACACTCAGAAAACCGCCCCTGGGGACCTCAGTTCTCGTGAATCATCCTGGGCACTAGGGAGGTGTGAAACCTGCACCAGTGTGTAGCCAGTTGCCTTTGAATTTACCAGGTGGAAAGCCATGGAAAATTGCCCTCCAAATCCAAACCTAACTTTCCTCAGATGGGTAAAACAGCAGGATTGACCTGTCTGCAGTATCTTATACAGCTGAGGCTTTACTTGCTGAGCGTGTTTCTGACGTGCTCTCCTCTTCGGGGCTGCCGGTTGCTGTATATATGTATGTGGCAGTGGCTTTTTGACAGAGCGTTTTGGTTTCAGCAGCAGAGGTTGTCGGTTCAGCGTTTGCTTGATATTGCTCTTTGCTCAGGAGAACTCCTCTGTTTCCTCCTTCCCCTCACAGCTATCGCTGTGCCTCTCCACGGTGCTCTTAGCACCATTTAAACCATGCCAGCACGTCCTATTTTTACACACTGAGAAATGGCAAACCTCTAATGAAATACGGGCCAGAAGGAGAGCAGTACAATAGGTGGTGCACAGCGCTCACCGTGCAGATGAGTATATAAAACGGCTCTGTGTATAACATCCCTGAGCCCTGCTATATTTTGGCAGCCTATTTCCTTCTGGTTACAATTCAAGCGCTAGTGTGGTCTATAGAGACTTGCACAGATTTGCTTTGGGGGCTGCTTGTCTGAAATACATACCTCTGCATCTCTAGCCTTTCAGAGCAGTTAACATCAGATGGGATTTTTTTAGTCATCTGATCTGGGAAAGAGCTCTCCGGGGCTGTTGTCACTGTACTCCACATGATATATGTGCCTATTTCCCTGCCAGTCGATCCTAGCCGGTGTTTGATGTGGAGAAAGTTCTTCTTTCAAGCTGTGGGCTAAGGCAACAGCCAAAGGACCAGGGGGCTTCTGTCCCCAGCCAGAGAAAATGACCCTCCTGCAAGAAGAATTGGAAGAGAATTACGTGATGCCCGATTGCCTGCTGATGGGCATCGTGTGAAGCTCTCGCTGAAATTATTGCATGTCAGCCATTAAAGGCAGTGAGAAACCATCTCGAATTCATGGGTAATCAGCAATCTCACGAAGGATATTCACGCTGATGCTTCTGAGGGCGCTGCTGCCTTTCACCAGGCAGGCAAAGGGCACCTGATGAAGTATTAGGATGAGCCAGCACTATTTGGCTGCTTTCATAGTGTCACTGCCACCTGAAAGGTGGTAAAGCTGGGGCTTTGGGGCTTGTTTTTATCCTCTGGCCCTGTCCTTTTTTGCCCTCAGTACTGTAAAACATCATTCTCCAAGTGTATCCAAGTCACCTGAAGCCTCAAAGTGGCTGCATGTGAAGGTCTGAAAGCCTGCATGAGACAAGTCCTTCAGGGAAGCAAGAAATGCTCATTTCATGGGCTTGTCTGGAAGGTCGGGTCCCCCGACCCTCTACCCTTGGGTTGTGCTGGGGAGCCATGGATACGTGCTACATGGGCAGCAAGAGAAAAAGAGAATGCTCTGGGAGGAGAAGGGTGGCAATATGGTCACTATCCCTCTGTCCCTCCCTACAGATGCCCTTGTAGGTTGTGGTACATCTGCTGTGCACCCGGAGAGACGTAGTCCTGGGAGGTCTAGGAGTGATGGCATTACGAGGAGGATGATGCTCATCTGTCAGTGCTTTTGCAACCAGGAGGCAGCCAGTTTTCAGTCACAGCCAGCTTTCGCATGCCAGAATTTGGGGTTGCTGAGGCTGGCTCCCGGCACAGACCTGTGGCCACCACAGCCCACTGACCCCAGGACCAGCAGCAGCACAAAGCCCTGAGCAAAACGGGCCAAACACAGCGAAGTCTGGCCAAAGTCGGTGGGATCTATGGAGGCAGCAATGCCTGCGTAGATCAGGCTCCAGTGAGAATAACAAAGGCAATTTTTCTTAAATTTATCCACTCAACACTTGCCTGACGGTGGGACAGTTTTCAACTTGAAATATTTGCGAGACGTTCTCCGACCCGGGTAGAGCAGCTGAGACCCCAGCACAAAGTGCGGTTCACGTTTCTGCTTTTACGACCCAGATTTGCCCACTCTGAAGGCTGGACCTTGCGCCGGGTTAGGGTTGGTGTGCGCCTTCGCCTTCCCTCAGCCGTGCTCAATAGCCTGTGAAGAGGAAAGGCTTTGTTTTAGTGGGAGCAGGTGTTTGATTACCTCGCCTCTCTCTTTTCATATTAAACATATCCCCGGTTCACCTCTCTGGGAGGGATAAACTCATGTTTGCGAAAGCGGCGAGGGAAATCACTTGAAAGGCGACATCGGAGGTAGGCTGCCTGCGCTGATAGTTTGATGAAACAAAAGAGCAAATGAATGAAAGAAAAGCGTTTAAAGTATTTTCTGCCTGCGGAGCGCAGCTCAGAGCGATGCTGCGGGCCAAGCCCTCTCTGCAGCAGAGCTGCCTGCCTCGCGGCGAGCCCCCTCCCTGGCGGGCTGCCGAGGCTGGGCCCTTGGAGATTTACCCCGAAAAGGGGAGAAATTCAGCCCTCTTGCCCATCCCCGGTGCTGTCTCCCTGCTCTGAGGCTGCGCTGGTGGTGGGTGCTCTCCTACCCCGGACAACGGAGCTGCGGCATCCCCTCACAGGACAGCATCCAAGGACAGCAAAGGCATCCCCGAATGGGACATAAGATCCATTGCTGCCCATGCCAGGCTGCAATCGGGCAGTGGTGCCGTGCCCAGGCACAGCAGCTGAGGACCTGGCACCTGAGCTACCCTTGGCCTGAGCCCCGGGCGCAAGGTGCCAGCGCCAAAAGGGACGGTGGGCTGGAAACAGAGAGTCGCTCAGGGGATGTACCACCATTTTTGGATGTAGGGGAAGAACTGGTGGGGACCCTGACTGGTTTCAGTGCACCCCGTGTGAACATCCATCCCCTTGACTTGGCCCCGATTAAGTGAGCAAGCAGAGAACTGTTATTCAGGTTAACATCTTTGTTTCAAACAGAAATAGAAGGTGGCCATGCCTCGGTGAATAAAAGCCCATTGCTCCACTCTAACCATCTGTCAGGCTCCCTGCCACGCTGTCTGTGTGTTTGCTCAGGCGTTGATAGGGAATTACCCACCTTATATCATGGCAGATTGTCTTTCGCCTTCTCACTACTCCATTCCCCTTGCGAATATTTTGGATCTTTGCCTCCAGTGGCTCAAATGCAGGTGTTGGATTATAGCCATGGAGAGTCAGGGACAGAGAATAAAGAAAATCTTGGGTGTCTTTGGATGAAGATGAGGTTGGAAGGTATTTGAGTCGGCTCTCCCAGAATTTGCAGCTACCAGGGCAGAATGGGGATCAAAAGACCTATTGTTCCCTTTGGCATGATGCTGGAGGATGTTGTCTAGAGACTGGTCCAGAGTACAGACTCATTGCCAAACTGGAAACACTTGCCTATTGGAAACATCTGCTGTTCTCCTCTGCTTCTCATACGATTTGCCAAAATATATTTCTTGTACATTCCCAGCTCAGAACAGCTTGTTATGAGGTTTAATTCGTGATGTGTAATCTTGTGACACATTGCTGCCTGATGATGTAGGACATGGAGATGATGAAGGAGGACGACTGGAGTGTAAACGCACCAGAAAGTGCAGTGCCCAGCTTGGAAGCTGTACAAAGTATTTTCATAAGCTTTGCTGTTATTAGTCGTAAGAGCCAGAGAGAGAGAGAGACAAAGTTACCGCAGCCAAAGATAAAAGACCTTTCAACAAATGTGCCTCAGAATTGAATATCCTGCTGAAATTTCCAAGGTTCCTCCAACCTCCTGATGTGGTAAAGGTGAGTGTCCTACACTGGTTTCTAAGCTCCTCACTCCACGTGTGGACATCTAAATACCCTCAGCCACTCTGCGCACACAGATGCCCTGTAAACCACTCTGCTCCCTTAAGAAGTCCCCCCGGCATGGGGTGGCATACCTCCCCCGCCCTAGCTAAATGCTACAGCTCCATCCAGCCCTTTGGTTTAAGCATATCCTGAAGCACTTTGCTGAATCAGAGCAGGTCTCTAGTGCCAGGAATGGCGGGGGAATGCTCTTACTTCACCCCAGCTCTTTGGAGTTTCTCCAGGTGGGCCATCTCCAGAGTCAGAGAGTGATTCGACCCATCCTCAGCCTGGGATCTGAAATAGATGGGTTCAATCAATTTTGCTCTGATAATGCCATGGTTTCTCCTCTAACGGGAGAGGGAACACAGGAGAACAAGTTGGCAAGACACATGGTGTTTAAACAAAGTCCCCCCCTGTCCAAATGAATCTGGGTCTGGGTGCTGATGTTCAGCTCTTTCAGCCAAAGAGGTAAAAATGCTCAAAAAATTTGTTTCTTACTGATTTTTTGATTGTTTGAATTTAAAGGTCAAACACTAGACTTTAACATTACAGTCATGCTTTATATGAAAGATGAGTATATAAATACTTTATAAAGGGCTAATGAACAATTAATAGTTATTTCAAGAAATGGGTAATCAAATGTTATGGATTATTATACAGTCCGACAGGTCAATACGTAGCTTATGACCATAGCTGATTGCTACCAGTAACACCTTGAGTGATGTGATTACGACCAGCTTTAGCACAAGATGTTTGTGTCCGTGCAACATCTATTAACCCTCTCTCCACTATTCTAGAAGTAGAAACCTGCTATAAAGCATGCCCAGGATTAATGGGTTATGATACGAACATAAGGCTGTGGGTTGTCGAGTAGCTCATTTGTGGCTCAAGAACTTGATTATAGATGAGCAGAAAGAAGTAGAGACAGATGAATGCTGACTGCAAACAACGAACAACATCTGCTAACTGAGCTGGGAAAGCTCTGCGTGCCAGAACTGTTCACCCAGAAATCCACGAGCGATGGGGCTTTTTAAGGTGTGCTGGGGGGCTTTCCAGAGGATCCTAGAAATTCCTTCAAGGTTTAGCTGCACGCTTAGCTCTCTGTCCTACTGTTTTAAAATTACAGCTTGCAGACCAGGTCATCTAACCACCTCAGATGGGTCTGTGCAAGAGAAATCGCTTCTTCATGATCTCAGCATTGTCCTACACAATCAATTCTGCTTTTAAGTAGTAAAGAAGCTCACTGGAAGTTGCCAGTTTTGATTACAGTGTGAAACGTCTAACCTTGGTGCACAGTGACTAAAACGGTGTTCTCTCACAGTCTGAGATCTACTTGGTCTGAGGCGGTGTTGGGCGAAGGGGGAAAAACAACCGTGCTGAAACCTCCTGGAAGGCACAGACCGCTCGCACGAGATGGAAACGCAGCCGATGGAAGAGCGGCGCGGGCTCGCTGCACAACCAGCCTCCCGAAACGCAGCTGCTAGCGCCCAATGCTGCACAAAGCATTAACGCAGATGCTGCTTATTTGTCCTTGGAACTGCGAGGATCGCTTGAGTGACGGCCGAGGCATTTCACACATCAGTAAGCGCATTCTCCCCAGGTATTTCTGATCGCTGTACATTTTGTTTGCTGACAGGTTTGTGGCAATATGCTCACTCCAGCTAAAAATTACACACTGGCTAACAGAAGAACAGACCTAATTTTCCTCACTTTTACACTGGTCCTGCAATCAGTGTAACATCAATGACCCTCTACGTTTATACCAGAAATGGCAGTGAGGAAATCGGATTTAGCAGAGTAGAGAGAAGTTCAGTGTAGCTATTGTAGGAAGGCAAAGATAGACAGAGACATTTTGCCACTCTTCCTGATCCTGGCATGGGCCAAAGGCCAAATCTGCCACCAGTACAAATTAGAGCAACCTTCAGGCTGCTTTAAATGGCCTCGGTTTGTAAAAGTTGCTAGAGAGACTTATGGTACCCATGGTTTCCACATCACCATGTGCGTCCCCCTCCAAAACACAAGTAGAGGTGCTGCCCCAGTGGTGTACGAGCTGGTCGTGTTCCCTGTATGGCTGGTTTAAAGTCTCTCCCATATGGCTGTTTTGCTGGTTTAAAGCCCACCTATGCCAGCCCAGCTACAAAGTGACATTAACAGAAGCCATACTCTGTCCCAAAGAACATCAAAGGAAAGATTCACTGTTTTGAGGTCTCTAAATCAATTTTTTCTGTCTTCTCTCATTTCTTCTCCCACCTGCTGAGTATTAGATGCTTGTTCAGTCTGGTAGAACATGCAAACATTAACATTTTTCTCCAGAAGTGCTGACAGCCATACGTGTATCTTGCCAATGGGTGCAGCAAGCGGGAGATGCCGCTGGAACCTGCACTCAGAGACTGTCTCGGGGAGCCGGCACGAACCCCTCATGTCTGTGACCTTCAGAGGCAGCAGGAGCAGCTTCCCCTCCCTTTGCATTTCTTCGCTGGAAGGACAGCCCAAAGGGAAAGGACAAGGCGGGGGGAGGTGAAGGTAGGAATTGGCTGCGTTCCTGAAGGCATTTCAAACCATCTTGAGCATACAGGAGAAAATGTTTTTCAACAAATGAATACCCCTCATGTGCTTCTGGAGAAAAAAAAAAACATCCTTCCCTCAGTACTCTTGTTGTCCTCAACACCAGTGGCCAACTCATTATTGGGGTTTCTTTTCTTAATTTTTCATAGCGATCTCATCCTTGCTTATTTTGTTGTGGACATTTGGGTTTTGTCCCCTTCTTTCACAAGAATGTAGGTAGGAGTGGGCCATGAAAGGAAGACTTTTCACTTGTGTGGGTGATACAGAAGTGTCTGCATCTCTGCCACGTCAGGCTGTCCATGGGAAGCTTCTGGCTTCCTTACTCCTGCAACTGTATCTCAAGTCAAGGGTGGGTGGCTGCTGTGAGTTCCCATCCTCATTCCATGCCCAGGACATCTTCCCAACTGGCTGAAGCTTATCTAGTGGGGGAAGGTGAAAAATAAACCCTGCCAGCTTGCCAGTGCCTCCTGGATAGGATGTGCACTCTAGAGAGAGCAAGGTGTCTGCCATGCTTGTCCTGGACAATGAAAGGAATAAATCAATTCACATCTGAAAGTGGGAACTTCCAAGTTGATGGATGGCACTCAGTGAATATTAAACTCCCTTTTTTGTGGGATGGTTGTTCTCCAGCCAGACAAATTTTGTCCGTTCGCACTTCAGGTGAGGGAGCTGCAGCGAGATACGACAGTTACTGAAGACTGGAAGAGATAGCACCTGCCTGAGACAAGTTTCTGTAGTGCTTCCAGAGGCAGCAATCTCTGTTTTAAAAGAAGCTTCAACACAACTTAAGGCTGAAATCAGTAACTCTGAAAGATCTGAAAACAGCTGCATTCAGCAGAGACCTCACTATGGGGTTTTATTTAGCTATCCATTGAAATTCATAAAAAATGGAAATAAATTCAGTCTGTTGTATCCACCTGTCTAACAGCTCACATGATGCAGGTTCTCATATTGTGTTTCCCAGGAGATCGTATTCCAGTCCTCCTCCTCTTTTCCCATGACAGGTAATAATATTAGCTTTTATCTGTTAATAAGATAGCATGGGAATTCTCATACAATTTTTAAATACAGAGAAACATGTGATATGTTTCACCCCCTCAGCTTACACTGTTTCCTCTCAGTTGTGAAGAGAACGGGTTCTTCTCCAGGGCAGGATGAGCCATGTGTCTGCCTGCTCCGAAGGGCTGCAGGACCACTCATGCAGCAATGCGGGGTCCCAAAGACACCATGGGATTAGATAGTTGTTTCTAAAATCTGGCCTGGATGGGAAGCAGAAGACACTAAGCCACCATGACCAAGGTGAGAAAGAAAAAGCGACTGATGGAAAGGAGGATGGGCCTCTTCAGAGGTCATCTGGTCCAGCAAGCTGCCCCACGGCAGAAGCAACTCTACCGAGACCTCTCCAACAGAAAATTCTCAAGCCCTTTCCTAAAAATCTCCCTGGGCAATTAGTGCCAGTTCTTAGTTACCCAAACAGCTGGAAAGCTTTTGCTGCTCTCTCACCTCCAGAAGCGGCAGGCGTTAGCAGATTAGAGCTGAAGACTCAGCCTTTCGAGTATAAAATTGAACAAAATCTTAAATATCGGCATGTTATACACTCCATGCAGCAGGCCTGAAAAGGCTCTGGGAAGGATGGAGCATTTCTAGTTTTCACAGAAAGAACTTAAAGGAGATAAAGACAAGTATTAACTTCTAAAATAAGGGCTGTATTTCGTATAATAACTTCCATTATCTGGCGCTGCTGGCCTGAGCTGTGTTAGTCAAGTGGATTTGTGGACTTCTAATCCAAATTGTTTCTGCTTGTTATTACCCCGTCATTACCAAATGACTTTTCTGTCAGCTGTGAAACAGGAAAGGCTCATTCATGTTGTTTTTTCCTTGCCAAGCTGCCAGGAGCCTTTAGGACTCCAAGGAGGTCTGACCCAAAGACAGGCGGAGTCCAAGGCAAGTTTTCCAGCAAAGAGAAAAACCCTGCGGAGAAGACACTACAGCTTCACTTCCTTAACAGCAGCTGGTTTTGTGGCTGATGGTGACACAACTGGAGAACACCAGGACAGGGCTGGACTTTCAATACGCAGAACTGTACTTTTCCACTTACTTCCACTTCTGTATATTTTCAGCATAGCAGAAGGCGCAGAGAGGAAAAAAATGCTGTCCCAGACCCCAGTTTCCTTAGTTTGCTTATTTGTGTCACTCTTGGAAGACAGGGACTTTTTTGGCCTGTGGGGAGCGGTATGGACACTTTCACAAAACCATGCTAATTATACCCCAGAACTCTTCTTTAAGTTTCATTACTTATTATGGGCAAACGCTGCCACTTCATTGTAGTCACGTCAGGCAGGGCATCCCCGGGTCCTCGGCTAGCTTCGCCGAAATGACAGGGGATAATGACTTTATACATTCCTTACCTTCTTCCCAGGCAGTTCACAACACACCACTGACTGCATCTCTTGGTAGACTTTGGGATCTGTAATGCAATGGATTGTACTGCAGTGCATTTTTCCAGAGGCTCATTTTTAGTACTTACCCAAATGAGATATTCTTCTTTTACTAATACATTAGTAGCAGCATAAGAGAAAAGAAATAGAGTTTAGAGAGCACGCTACCTACCGCCTTGTTTTTCTTTCTCTCCTGAAAAGGTGTAATAACATACAATAGTGCAATGGCTAGCTTGCACATTTTAAAGTCTTTTCAATGCAACAGAACTTCACCGAGTTTTTGCAAAGTTGTTTTACGTGGCCTTGTTGTTATGCTGTCTGAGTACCAAAGGTTGTTTTACTACCATGTGGAATTTGGGAATTCATCAATATTTAATCTGTGGTTTGATACTACACGTTTGTTTTCTCTGGTATCTGGTTCTTTCTGTGAAATAGGTTTGGCCTGTTTAAATTTTGCAACTTTCTGTAAACTAAATATAAGTTTCATAACTTAACCAGGTGGTACTTGGAAGGATCTTACACAGAAAAAAAAAGAGCATTTCACTATCACTATAGTACAGCACTACAGAAAGCTTATACAAAACACTACAAGAGAATAATTATTTTTTTCCAAAAGAAATAAATTGGATTATTTCAATGTGCCCACAGCCTAGCTGAGTCAGCTAGGTTACTTTATTTCTGTGTAGGATATCATCACTGGTGTTTTTTATGTGATCTACTTGAAAGATATCTGCATGTTCTCGTAAGCATTGGCTTTATACTGTCAGATGAGCATTACAGCAATCTAATCCTAATCCGCATTACCTCTGTTGCTTCAAGAAAAAGAATATTTGGAGCCAGTGTTGTTTTGATTCTTAGATCCTTACTGTCTGTTTAAAGAAGTCCTTTTGTTCTTTTGACTTATTCCATCATTATAGTGCCTGAAGCCCTCAAAAACATTCATGCTCTTGTTGAGCCTGTGAGCTCAGGAATACAGGGCTAGAAGGGTCTGGCAGGTCACACAGGTGAGTTCCCTCTTACTGCAGTGGTCTCGTACAGCCCTTTCCATGAACTGTGTCAGGGCACTTTTATTTCCTCAGCTGTAAAATGCAGATTATTACATAAAGATTGCTCAAGCACACACAATCTGCATCAGAGCCGCACAGATAACCCCAGACGTGCAGACACTTGACCAGAAACCAAGCTTTCCTCCCACACGTTTGGATATGGAGAACTAGTTTAGGCACATATCTGGTACAAGATGAAGACAGTTCTAAGAAGAAAATTTTCTGATTTATTATTCTCTTGTTCAAAGGAAAATAGAAACCACTTCATTGTAAAAGTCTGCATGGTTCAGCTTTCCCTCTGCTGCCTTCCTTCTTAGTCTTAATGCAGAGGAGTATCTGAGAAGCATATGCCTTTTTATTAGCAGAAGAGACAGGCTAAATTGGGATATGATTCATGCTTCCAATTTATGCCTTCTCTTCCTTTATTGTCAATGGCTAATGAGAGGTAATTGCAAAAGCTCGCAGAGGGAGGCACTTTTGGAAGCAGAGAGAAGAATTAGAGAAGGTGCGAGTCAGGTTGCTTTTACCGTTCAAGGCTTTCCACTCCACTGTTGGTCTGTTCATGACTTTCCAAACTTACTTCTGTCAGAGCTCGGTATAATTCCCAAAAGTTAGAAATTGCTGGTGTGGATCAATACTTGTGTCAGCACCCTGTCCGCTGCTCAGGACGAGTCAGGGAAGAGTCCACCTATGCAATGAGCTGTTGTTGGGTCCTCACACCGGCCTGATTTTTGGATGATATCTCTACTTTGAGGTAGGAGCAACATGTTTTGGTGCTCCCTAAAGATTGTCCCAATCAAATTACCTGGGCACAGCTCACTGCAGGCACAAAATGTCATCTATAGATGAAAGCCCTGCACCTCTTGTTTTCACAGAACTAGCGGGTTTGGGTACCCAAAAAAAGCTTAGAAATCAACAGCCATTTCCCAACATTAGGCTCCAGATTTTGTTGTATTACACTTTTCCCAGTTTGACAATATTTACTATTAAAAGGCTTTTGTTGAGACTGGAGGCTGGGTTCAGTACATGTTTATGAGGCAGACTGAGTCACTCACCCAGTCAAGAGTCATTAGAGGAGAGTGCTGACTGAGAACATTTTTCATCCTTTGTCATTCTTTTTACGCAGATACCTCTCTAAGTGGAGCTGGGGACCCCGGAGCAGGGGTAGCCCCTGCACAGACCTTTTCCAGGCGACACAGCTTAAGTCTTCAGACAGCTCACAGGAGCGTTGGCCCATGAAATCTCAGTATTCATCAACTCCTTCTGCCAGTATCACTCCTCTCTCCTTGGCTGAGAAAGGAGGGAATACGTGCCGAGGACAGGCTCAGATTCCCCAGATCCCTCACTGCAGTGCAACGTTACATTCAGTTATGTAAAAGAACTGAGTTAAAGGATACTGCTGTGTGTCCTGGTTGTTTCTGGCAATTTAAATGATGAAACACCAGCACTGCAGAAAAAAAAAAGTTACATGACCAGTCCCAGTCATCTTGCAGCTTTGGAAGTTCATATGGCCATGCTGTGATAACTCATCCTGCGAAAAGCTGCAGCTCCGTGTGTGTCATAGCTGCACAAAGGGCTGATATCTCCTTTGACATGTGATAAGCCAACCTTTATTCTGATAAACCATGGCTACCTAAACCAAAAACTAAGCACCGTAAAGAACAACCACTGATCAGTGATAAAAATAGCTCACTCTGCAGTCAAATTCTCTGATTAAAATCATCTTTCTTAGTTGCCTGGTATCAAAGGTAATATGTCAGCATAGTATGTCACATACGTCTCACAAGGCTCTCCTTAAACACTCTTCTGCCACAATCCTTTGCCACAATGTTAGCGCACAAAGACCATGGCCAGTTGCATTGATGGATTTGGTCTAATTATCTCCTCGTACTTCTTTGTCTCTCTGGCTCCATCTATCGTCTCTCGTCTCAGACTTAAATTGCCAGCTGTGGGACATGGACTGCCCATTGGGTATGTGCCTGATGCATCACGGTAGGAACTTCAGGCACTGGAGAGATGTGAATAATAAATAAATGGAAGGTGAAATACAACTTCCGTCCAGTATAATCCAGCATAGCAAGATCGGGTTCCCAGGGAATGGCAGTATATTTGTTTTCCAGATCGTTAGCTGATGCAAAGGAAAGTGAGAACATTTATTAACCTCCCTCAGAATCACCTTTAACAAGAATGAATATTCACCACTATAAATAAGACTGTTTCAATTAAGTCTGCACATAAAAATGCTCTACGGTGTCAGAGAAGGCTGTGCTGCTCAAAAAGAAATGCCTAGGTGAAAGTATTTAAGGCTGTATTTGAGGACAAATTCAACTGCCTCACTTCCAGTGTTTCACAGTTAATCACTGAAAGTTACAATGTTTTCATCTTATCTGAACATCAGGCCATAAGTTGAGATGCAGAATAAACCTTGGGCTTGTTTTTTTCTACCTGTTTGATGGCAATCTGGTACCATAATTTCTTTATTGTTCAACTTCTACCATGTTGGCAACAAGTTTTGCATTTCCCTGAGTATTACTAACGAAGAGCAGTCACAGCACAGAGGTCCACGTTACAGCCTCCTGGGAACACCACCCCGACGTGGCACGGTGACCCAGCCGTCCTGTCCTGCTGCACAGACCTGTCTTAGCATATCCCTGTTTTGCAAAAAGCACACCCATTCTCAATACTGCCTTCAAAAATCTTTATGAATTGACACTTTGCAGGATCGGGTCTCTTGCAACAACCCAACCAGCCTGTAAGTCCACACCACGGTGGGGCTTGGGAAGGCAGAATACAGCGTTAGCCAATAAATGTGGTGCTTTCATGTTGTTGTGAATGTTGAAAGCTAAGTGGGCATCTAGATGAATTCAGGTAAGAAAATGTGTTTTAGGCTGTTGAAGACCAGTATGCTGGATCTCCAGCTCAGAAAGTCACTGGTCTGACTACCAAGAGAATGTGTTGGGAAGGTACTGGTGTTTGCTGTGGTGTCCTTGCCCTCTGCCTCGGGAGCCTGCTCTTGGTTGTTCCCAGAGACAATCAGCTAATGGGAACCATGGTCTGACCCAGTACAGCTCTTCTCGTGTTCCTCATCATTTACTGAAAATGAAAAGGAAAATAAAGATAAATCAGTGGCTCTAAAGTCAAAGGTTGGCCCCAGGAAAACTAAGGATCGACAACAATTCCATACACGGGAATAAGTTGAACAATCTCTCCCAGTCAACCTTTCTTTCCGATTCATGAGAGCTGTGGTGTGCAACCACTGTTCTTCAATGTATGTTCACTCCTTGAAGGGCAGATGAATAGATCCTCCTCTTTCCTTCACATATGTGAATTTAGCTTTTGCAATAATACTCATCCTATTAAGAAGAACTCCAGAGGAGCTTATTAAATACCACTGAAAAACATGATGCCAACAATTATAGAGAATCAATGAAGATATTTGCTGAAGTCAATAACCTAAATTACCAACAAAAAAGTGGTGAGTGTAAGCAGTTCATCTGTTCTTCTCTGGGACAAAAATCAGACCCTGCATCTAAATATGGTATCAGTGGCAACAGTAAATGATTCTAAAAAGGATTTATCCTGTTGCAAGACTGCCATAATGCAGAAAATTGATAATCTACTCTGAAATTCTAAATTAAATTCAGTTCATTCAATTCAAATAACTTCAGGAAAAGCTATATCAAACCTGGAAACTATGACAGCTGTATCACCCCAAGTAACAAACACAATGAGGCTTTGAGATGAACACCTACTATTAAGCCAAAGAGAGTAATCTATGGGCAGTCACGGTTGAGACATCCTGATTAGCGTTAATTAAAATTCTGATGATCAGGCAGCTATGGAAGGGACAAAACTTTTAAAGAATTTAGGCAAGTGCGAAAGGCTGGAGATAGGGTAATAATTAGGAATAATATCTCTTGTTAAGTTTAATTCCTTTAGCCTTGAAATTACCATGACAGATTTCAAATTTAGTGGCAGTTTTCCAATCACTAAAAAGAGCTTAATTATATAGTTTAAGACTTTGGGAGAACTGATTCAGATAAAGCTACATGCGGCCCATATCAACTGTGTGGTATGCTTGAATGGACTCAGATAAAGAAGGAATAGATATCAACTTGTTCAAGAAGCTTAAGACATCACATACCTGAACGTTTTTTCGAGAGACCAAAAAGTTTGGATAACTTTTTAACTTTCTCCTTTAATTAATAACAATCACTCTCATTCAATTTGCCTTTCTACTTCTTGATTTCAGCTGGGACTAAAAGCAAGACAGAGATAAAGCAGCCAAAACTCTGAATAGTGCTGATACTAACAGAACTTCTTAATCATTGGAATTGGCCTATCTCTAGAGCCCAGACAAGACATCTAGAAAGATGAGCAAAGTTCAAATCTGCAAGCTATTCCTTTGAGTTACAGGACACCTTGTAAAAATCGTCACTGTATTCTATTAACTGCTGTTAGTTTAGGAGAAAATATAAGATACTTAAGAAAATGTCAGATCCAGGAGTTCTGTCAAATGGAAGAAATATTTATTCTAATACGCAGTACGTGACAAAGCTCTTTTGGGTTTTCAGGGCCAGGGAACATCCTGAACGATGGATGGATCAGCAAGATGACTAATAGCCTGAAATACAGATGCAGAACAGTCTCTTCTCATAGAATCAAATTCAAGAAGATAGATGTTAATATTATTTTAAAGCCACCTTCATTGGATTCTGCCATATCCATGTAATACACTTATATGATCTCATTGTCAGGTTAGCAGAACACTTTACAGTTTTAAAGGCACTTATTCTCCCAAGAGCCCCATGAAGTAGGAAAATATAGTTGTCCCATTATATAGATTTGGAGCTGTGGCACAGTGGTGCAACGTCACACATGGCAAAGCAGGGAATGGAACACAGCTTTCCTAAATCCCATGTTGTCACCCTAACTACTGTTTACATCAAAATGAATGGTTAAGCCAGAGTCCCTGCACTGTGTTTCCTTCTGTCTATGTTAATCTCTGAGCACCTTAGCAAACCTGCAAGAGTGCTACATCAAGAGGATAGAGTGGGTCAGTGAAAGTGCCCCATTTATTACAGTTTCTCATTCATGACTGAACCGATCATATGCTTTAGTATCCACAGGCAAAGAGTAAACTGTTCCCAGAGATAATCTTTCAACAGATAAGAACGGGATACCATACCTTACAAGAGTACAAATGAGCTCTCAGAAAATATAAAAGCAGGTACAGCCTGGACTCGATGAGCAGAAAAGGTTCGTATTTCAGAAGTTAAATTCAAAAAGGGTTCAAATTTAAAAAAAAAAAAAAAAACAAAACCAAACCAAGCAAGACTGGTCACATGCAATCCCCTTAGACGAGCAAGAAACTCCAAACTGCTTGTTCTGATACTGCTGCGCACGGAGGAGCCCTGGGAACCCCACAGCTGCCAACAGCTGCAAGGAGAACACAGATTCCCTCATCTCGGTGGATCATGTTACAGAGGAGATAATTATTCAAGACGATTAGTTCTGACTGCCATGATCCCCTCAAGCTTTGAGCCTTGTGTGTTTCCATGCCTGTGGGCACTGGAAAGGGGCAAACAGTTGCCCTTAAATGACCTCTGGACCAAATGGTCTAATAGGTGCCATTTCTGTGCACATCTTTGCGCACATTAGGAAAACAGGAATGGGAATATCTTAGAAGCTTTCATCCATCTCCTAGGTGGGACCAAACGTACTTACAGCATTCCTGAAGGACTTGTGTACTGCACTATGTGGCTGCACATTCTCAGCTGATTTTCTTTCCCATCTTTTCAACAGTATCCACGCCAGGGGATGCGTGCTGCACTTCAGTATTGAATTAGTGCTCACAGTCACAGTGTGGTTGTTTTATGAGAGTTTCTATGCATTTTCTCTTCACTTCAGATTACTAAAAAACTCTCAGCTATAGGTTATTCTTAGCTCTGAGCTGTTTTAAACTTGCTTAAAAATTAACATCTTATTGGGGTCTAAACCTATTTTTTCCTAATACAGATGTGAATCCACCATCTGGAGCTTGGCACAACCACACACCCAACTATTTTCAGGGAATAGATCAAATGTGGAGGTATTGCCAACGTGCTGCTACACAAATAGCTTTGTCTTTCCTCCTGGATGATACAAACATTTCACAAACACGTACTGCAGCATATCCTCTCTTCATGCTAGTTCTGCCAGGACAGATCCATTTCATCATGCATGGAAATTGAAGAATTATTCCAGTTACATGCTCCTAATTGCAACCCCCTTTCTCTCCTAGGCTTTCTATCTTCTGTGACCTTTTCTAATAAGTCACATTTGAATTTGAGGTTATAAAGTCCTTGGAGAAAATTAAGACGGCCCAACCATTGTATTTCCCAAGGCTGAATCTCCATGTCTTCATTAATCTCACAGCAACTTCTGCCACGTGAAGCCAGAGAGGAAACGGTGAGATGTTTTTGAGATACAGTGACTGAAGGAAGACATAGTAGAAATGATGGGTTTCTGCATCTCCTTTGACTGCAGTCAGAATAGGGTTGCCAGATTTAAAGACTTTAAAATGTGCAATAGACCACATGACACCATGAGAGCCAGGAAGGAGGGGAGGGACCCTAGGCAGGAAGGTACATGAGCCAAGGAGGAGCAGAGATGATGATGGGGAGTCCTACATGCCCTACAGTCCAATGAAGGTTTTAGAGAGTAACATTGCCTATTGCTGGCCATGTATAGCAGATTGGGACTACTTCTGCACATTGCTTCTGCTGAAACCTTTGTCCAACAATGTCCTTTGACCATTTTAACAAGGGGCACAGGATTTATGAATGTACTACAGGAAATCCCGCGTTATACAGGACAGCTGGTGTCACAGCATGTGAGAGACTGGAGCCAACATGCTGTTTTCCCACCTAGGAGCATGTCCCATCTCCTTTTATAAGACGCCTGCAGCAAATTCACCCATAACAGAAGGCTTTTCTGCTCCCTGAAAGATGAAGGTCCCGGTCTGTGTTTTTATTTCTTTTTAATAAGATTGCTGAACTTACTGCTCCTGTGTTTTTATTGCAGAGCTTAGCCTCCCCGTACCCCATATTTCCTCTCATGGTTAAACTAAAAACTCTTCATTTTTCTGCCCCGAAGCCTCCACTTTGTTAAGAAACCACAGTACCCAGCTTCTCATGCGTTGTTCTAATAAAACAGTTTTCAGGCAGATATCAGTGTGTGACACAGGACGCCAGGAGAGCAAGATCCCAGCCTGATCCCAGCCTTTCCATTACTACAGGGGTAAAGAGGCCTTTCCCCAGTTCTCTGGCCAGCGGCAACATTAATCATTACAAAATGAAAGTAAAGGCTGAACTAAGTTTTAATGACTATGCACAGCCTGGATTTCTGCAAAACTGAAATAATGTACTCTGGGCTCATGATTAATTATGGGCATACCGAGAGACTTCTCACCCGCTAATATAAAGGAAAACTAAAGCTCAAGCAGGTTAATTCAGAAAAAGAGTTATAAGGGTATGATGTAGCTTCATTAAATATAGATGTTGATTCTTTTACTCTGCCACTGTTCACCACAACACAGAAATCTGAGCCTTTTTCCAGCATGGGTGTACGCACACGTGTGATAATAGTAATAGTCAAGCATTTAATGACACACACTCCCAGAAACAGCTAACTCTCTAGCTTTCTTGCATAAATACGTATGTCTGTAGAAGTTAGCTTATTGTAACATTTACGAAAAATTCACTTCAGTAACCCTTGAATTTATTTTTCCATGTTGCTGTGAATAGAGATAGATTGGTGCTCTGCTTTGCCACCAGGCCAGCCCCGCACCCGGGACAAGCAGGGCCTGGAGCAATTACACAAATACTGAACAATTCCCTGAGCATCAAAGATGAGTAGCGGTTCCTAATTGTTATCACTGTCTTTCATGCCTCTGACTCATTCCTGATTTTTTTTGTTTTTAAACAATATAGTTCATCTCTAGTGCAGTGACAAAAAATGCTTACAGGAAAAAAGAAAGCAGCACTTTTGGCCATCTTTGAAGGTTTTGTGGCTGGAACACTCTGACAAAGACCAGGGGTAAATTGCCATTTGTAAACAGTTCAGGAGAGGAAGAAAAAACATGAAGCAGAAATATAGACTCCCTTTGATGAGACAGGTCTTAGGTCCTTGCTTTCTGCTGCGCTAAAACCCAGCTGTTCAAGACAGATGCTGATGGAGTTATCCTGCAGCCTCTTTATAGGAAAATACTTAGAAGTATAATAACAGCATGATTTTAATATTGACATATTTATACTAGAGAGCAGAAGCGTCACAGTTTTTCAGCATGAGCTTGTAAGTAATTTAAAAAAAAAAAAAAAGAGTTGAAACATTATGCCCCCTCACCGCTACATATTCTGGATGTGCAGCAGTTTGTGGACAAGCTGCTTTAGAGTGCTATTAAATGAATACTTCCAATCTATTTGCTTCCCCCCCCTTGCTGGTACGGAAAGCTCTGTCAAAGTCATGAATCCAGTTACTCCAGCTTCTGAGAGAGCGCTAAATTCTCAATGACACATCACCAAATAAAACCCAAACCTATCAGGACTGAAAACAAGAGCGTGATCCCACCAGAGAGAATAACTTGACTTTATAGATGCTAGGAGCACTGAAGAGCCCTAACAGTTCAATCCCCCCTTGCCCAGTACCCATCCCACTGCCAGTACAGCCCAATTGCTTTTGCAGGAGGAAAAGGAGGAGACCAGCAGAGCGCAGAGAGACGAGGGCAGGCGCCACCATCCCTACAGCAGTGTCTGAGCAAAGGCATCTCTGCCCAAAGCAGAGGGGCACCAGTCTGGCCACAGCACATGCTACATGGACCTGACAAGCCTGAAAGTGCAGAAGCGAAGTGTTGAAGGGTGTAGGAGCAGCATCACATAGCATGACCCACCACCCACCCCTTCTCTTTGCACCCCACATCACCCCCACAAGCGCACAGCCAGCTCACCTCCCTTTCCTTTCCTTCTAAAGCCTTGAGCCTGAGCAGGCTCAGCTTTGCCTTGTTATCTCTCAGCTGGCAGCATTTCCCTGAACCGCCTTTGAACCTTGATGAGGCATTAACCCCCGAAATCCTAGGCTTTCCCTGGCTCAGCAGTGTTCTTGAAGGACACCCGACTGAGATGGGGAAGCCTGGCCAGCAGGTAGGGCGATGCAAATGCCCTGCATGCAGGGAGAGCGTGGAGCGTTCCTAGGGTGGGATGCTTTCCTCTGTCTTCTCCCTTTGCTTGCTCCACAAATCGTAGAGAAATTGCTAGCATGGGAAAACTGGTGCCCTGCAGAGCATGTTTGCACGCACTGGGAAGGTGACAGCGCTCGGCTGGCGGGGTGCTGCGCCAGCCCTCCGAGCTCGGCAGGGATGTGGCTGCCGTAGCGCTCAGGGCAGAGAGCTGCATAAGTCTTCTTGCTGCTCAGAAAAGGGAAATTTAACTTCACCCGCTATGTTACGGAGCTAGGCATTTAAGTCTTTGGCAACTTATGGGGGTGTTTCTTGATAGGATGCATCTTATCCTTTAAAAATATAGAAATTAAAACAAAGAACCCAACCTGTACAAATTGAGCGTGTCAGCTGAAGTATGAAACTGTAATCTGTGTTCTTATTTGAGCTCTAATTTTATGCCTGCTGGTACTCACTTATACAGAACTTCAGCAAACATTTATATCTCTCTTAATTATCCCTTTTCCCTATTAATTTCTCTTATGTTCGATAAATGATCCTTATGCCTGTTGGTTTAAGACTTCCTTGCAAAGTTGTTTTCCCCTGCTTTTCCATAAGCCAGATATTTTAATTTCTTGCACTATGCCTCATTTGCTAGTAACAATGATGTATTTTTCCTTTCCCCATGTATTTATTTTTACTAAGAGATGCAGCCGTTCATCACATTCAAATGAAGAATTATTACTTAGCTATTATTATTATTGCTAGTGATGGTATGTAAACAACTATAATGATGTGTGGGCTTGTGTAGGAGCAAAGACCACAATAAAGATGTTGCCTTAGGGGGAATGAATGAGGAAAATGTGCAAAGATTTAACCAGCACACCCTCTCCTTGCTGGTTTTGTCTCCTTTAACTGCTCACTTAACCTCCATAGCCTATTTCCTTTGGTCTTGTTCTCAACTAGACTGGATGGGGAGCAACTGGTCAATGTGGAGCCCTCCCCAAAATACAACTAGACATCAGTACCACAAGGAGGACACGTGCCAAGGCACTTGAGAACATGAATGATGTGGGAAAGAGGGTTTTGCTAATATTGTTTTGAATCTGGATGGGCGCGTGTGATGAGGAAGGGGGGTTTCAAGTGTGTGGGAAAGAGAAAAAGCAGAGCAGCAGACATGTTACAGAAATTATAGCCCAAGCAAGGCTGCAGGACAGCCTGGAATGAAGCTTTCAGAGACCACTGCTGGGCCAGTTTGGATGCTGTGCACGGGAGCAGACCCTTCTTAGTTCGGTTTCCTTGTCTGGGAAATGAGTCTTTTTCATCTACATTCCTAATCCATAAACAGGGTTACTCCAAAGGCACGCGGCTCTGATGTTCATTTCTCTCCTACCTGGAAACAACCAACAATAAATCATGTATTTGCTCAGCTGCTCAGAGGCAGTTACACTGCTACCAGGTGCCAACGATTTTGGCGAGAGTAAGTGGGCAGGTGACAGGGAGAAACAAGCCCCGCACCAATTTTTAAGGTCTTTAGTTATGTTCACAGGCAAAGAAAAATCAGCAGAAAACAAGGAGGGAGCATGAAGAGAGTGCCAGAACTGAATGGAAAAACCCCAGCTCTTTGGCAGCCCCATAAAGAAAATTCGGGCAAATAAAGAAAGTTCAGTCTCTTTATTCTGTGCTGCCAGTGATTTACTGCCCTAAAAATGAAGGCAGTTGGCTTTAGGAGGATCAGCCTTGAAGACAGTAAAATTTCAGTATCATGTATTAGCCTGGCTTCCCTTCTCACAAGTAGGAGTGTGAGCAGAAGAAAGAGCAGAAGAGAGCCCGGTCATCCCTCGTCCCACAGCTTCTGGCTGCTGCAAGCCCGATACCGGGAGACCAGCCTGACCTGACGAAGCTCTCTAGGGAAGCATTGTTTGTAAATATGGGACAAAGAAAGAGTATTTTGCAGCAATAGGTGTTCCTTGGAAATGAACCATCTTGGTCCTAGGCTTCCCAAGACCATTGCAAAAGGCTTCTCTTGATCTTAGCTCCCAACAGCCAGCTCTGGGACAGACCCACCTGCACAGCTCCCCAAAGCCACTGCGAGCTTTGCGAGAACTGCTTTTCCACCTAAAGATCCCGGCTTACTGCTGTTGGAGCCTTGTTACATTTTTCAGTATATTCCTTAATACTAACCCATTCCTGGTTTTGTCTGAATTCCTCTTTCTAAAACCTTGTGGTTTTTTTTTAACGCCAATAATTCTCAACAATGAGCACTGTGAGCAAACCAATGGGAGGAAAATCCACTTAGGCTCTCCAAAGAGCTTACCAAGCAGTTTTTATGAAGAGCTGGCAAAAGTGGAGAAATAACTTAAAACATATTTTATGAATTCAGAAGCCTGCTCTGAAATAAATATTTTAGCCTTTCTTCTCCTAAAAGAGGGGTGAAAGTGAAAGAAAGATGGAGAAATCAAAAAATCATCTGTGTTGGGGATATGGCAGATCTCACTAACCAAACACTTTCAAGATTTAATGTATACCAGAGCCCAAAAAGCTTTCATATTTATTATAGCTATTTTGCATTCCTTACTGTGTTTTGACAGAGCTTCCCTAGTTTAAAACACCATTCGGATCCTGTCACTTTTGTTCCCACTTGCCTCTAACCAGCTAGAATAACATACATAAAATAATATACACCCTATGCAATTCCTCTGTGCCACCAAGGCACCGCTGCTCCTGGATGCCGGCTTCTGCCAGAGGCATCACTTAGCCAGACTGATGAGGGCAAAGGGTCCAACTCACTCCAGGCTGAAGAAACACAGGTGAAGCATTTGGCTTCCAGTGACTTTCAGGGGACTAGGAGCAAAAACAATAGGCCCCACTGGTCCCATGCAGCTGAAGACCGGAGTAGTCCTTATGAATATCAGCATCGCTTTGTGTTGGATTGGGATCTCTGACCCACTCAGCGTGTGGTAACAAAGCCATTCTGATTAAATTCCCCCCATGCCTCTTCCCAGCCTGAAAAACAGCTCTCACGCACGTTGAAATGGAAGAGGATACAGTGCGGGAGCACACTCTGCAATTTTAGGTTGAGATTACGGTAGAGCTTTCACATCTTCATGTAGCTCCCCAGCCATAAAGGTCCACCCCATGGGAAGACTAATGACTAATGACATGTTCTTTGAAAAATTCACCAATACCATAAACAAGTGTTTAAATTGCGCTGGGGATGAGATGAAGATGTTGCCAGCAAAGTCGGGTTGCACCCACTGATATTAAGCCACTGTGGCGGGGTGGGGGGGCAAGCAGACATTGCCTCTCAGTGTAAATTTGAAATGCAAACAGCAAAATGCAGAGGAATGGAAAGAGAAAAAATGTGGGATCCAGATGATGGGAGTTGAGGGACACAGATTTTTTTCTTCTCTGATAATCATACCCCCTTAAATTGTCCTGGTTTCGGAATATTTAATATAATATTCCCCCCCATTCTTCTGTTGTAGCTTTGCCACTTTTATATGGCTTTTTGCTGTTGGTTCACGTTTTCTAACTCTCCATCCCTTCCTCCTAAAAAGACCTTTCTCAGCTTGCCTGTTTGCTTGTTCCCTTCCTCAAGATCCTTCAACAAAATCACAGTCTGTCAAAAGCCAGGCGCCTGCATTTCTGAGCCCTCGCTGCTTTCCCAGGTAATTTATGAAAATGGAAGAGCCTGTTTCAGGCGTAATCCAATTTGTTCTCTCTCAGCATCATAAGCACATTTGGAGCCAGATAAGACAATTATCACATGGATCTTTAATACCTGCAATTTATAGCTAAAAGGTTTATTCTGATAACTTTGTTTTCAAGTTCCACGTGCTAAAGCACAGTGACAGGGCCTCTGCGGCAGTGAGACAGCAAAACCGTCCCTGCGGCGCTTCGCCTGGCACATCCATGCAACATCAGTGCGGGGCATGTTTTTTGGGAGAAGACATGCTCAGAGCGGCAATATAAGGGCTTCGATTGCATTGCTTCTCGGGGCAGGCAGAAGATGGGGCTCAACTCCTCACTGTGTGGTGGCATATGGCTTCCCCATGAGATGGTAGGGAGGTGCTCCAGCGCATTCACCACCTTCAACATGGAGAAGGATTTCAGAAAGCACCCAGACAGAGAGGGTTGCTACTGAAAGGTGTTCTCATAATCACTTAATTTTCAGTTACCAAATGTGACTTGCGTATATAACCTTCTGCGCCATGCAGAGCAGGACCCAACAGTCTACCAGCGACATTCAAGGCTGAGCACCAAAAAGTCAATATTTTCAGGAGAGCTCAGTGAAGTTGCTAGCAAGCCTGCAAACATTTACTTTTTAGCACACTGTGTGTGAATACTGATATCACAATATGTAGTTGCTCATTAGAAAAAAAAATCTGGTTACTAATTGAATTACTAGGTTTTTATCATTGTTTATGACTCAGGGTGCAGAACTGAAATATTCTAATTATTTCACGATAAGAAATGAAGATAGGAACTTATGATTTCATCATGTGGAATGGTCTGTGACTGTCTATTTTCAAAAGATAAGGTCTGATCTGATAAAGGATTAGCATGTTTCACTTACATGAGCAGAACCCACAGACACCATAGAAGGTAGCCAGGAGTATCTTGAGAGAGCTAACATTGGGCATTTATTAGTTCAATTTAATGTACAAACTTTGAGCATCATTAGTGTTTGCATTGGGTCAACAGTGAAAAATCAAGTATATTATGACCACGCACTGCAGATTTGCAAAAAAAGTGACATGTTTTTGTAGGGCAAAAATTAATTGATTTCAAAATGTTTAGAATTCTATAAGAATAAGTCACCACAACAATTCAAGAGCCACACTACTTCTCATAGCTATGCATCTAGGGCACTACCCTACTTCCTTATCAATCCAAACATAAGAATATTTTATAAGAGTTAAGAGTTAAGACTCTTTGATGTTTATGTGCTTCTTTGGTGAATTTTACTAGGAAGATCTTATATCTAATGCTATTTTAGCTATCTCTTGATATAGCCAAGCCATCAGAATATCGCAGCTGAGAAGGTCTGTGGTGCATTTCTTCAGGGACTTCATTAGTGGAAGATATCCTGACTCAGTATACGGGCCACTTTTGATGCATCATTCATACATACAGTATTCAACTCTACATCACAAGGCTGGGGAGGCGGGGGGGATGGGATATTTTGTTTAGCAATTTATAATAGTTATCCAAACAGCGTTCTAAAATTAAAAGGTAATATTTGCATATGTATAAAATTAACTAAAGACTTTCAAACAATAAAAACCTCACTATCAGCTCGTGCCCACGTGACCAATTAGCTTTTTCTCTGTAGCTAATTTGACCTGCAAATTACCCAGGATGTTTCAGAATGGATGGTCTGATCTGTACCTGAATCCAGAGGACAGGAGCCGGGGCGAGTGCGGGAAGCCGGGCTGCAGTAGTGCACAGGGGGATGAGAGGAGGGAGGGGATGCTTCGAAGGGAGGATGAACTGGTCAGATTTGGGATAACTGAGGAGCGGGATGAGCTGCTCAGAGGATGGAGCTTCTCCCCTATGCCTTTGCCTTTTTGAAGGAACTGCAATGGATCAGAGTCAAAGCAGATAAAGTCCCTGTGTTAGCCTGCCCATCCCAGGGGAAATTGCTCACGTTTAGCCAGAAAGAAAAGTCTCAATGAGTAAATGATGAAATGGGAATTTTACCTTTTCTGGAAGATGGCATTTGGCCCTAAGACAGGCAGAGATTATCCATTCTCTATGCTGCTTGTTTATACCTTGAGGAGCTGACAGCTCTTCTAAAAGGAGACTGAGGGTTTTTAGACAGTCTGAGGTTTAAAATTAGGCACTGGAACTAATAGGCTGTTATTGTCTCATAATTATATTTGACATGATGCTCTTAACTCTTTTCTGAAACATCATCCCGCATCAAATGGAGTCAGGGTGCCAGCAGCAGCCAAGAGCGCCGTGACATGGGGGTATCACGGCTGCTGCTCTTCCCAGCTCCCTCTGGACATCACACAGAGGCCCCAGGTCCGTAGGAACAGCCCACCTGGGTGAGGCTATACCTTCAGCTGCAAACTGAAGTAAAAAGATGCTGCTTAGGATTGCTGCTTGGAGACCGAGCTGCGAGGTGCAACTCCCGTCCTGCTCCTTCCTTGCACTGGAAGCCGAGGAAGCCATTTGCTGTTGGCCCATTCTGGCACCTCCAGCAGCAGCCCAGGTGTCATGGCTGGTGCAGCACACAGACGGAGCCGAGCCAAGCCAAGCAAGGCTCTGCCGCCCTCCCAGCGATGCAGGAAGCCGTACGGACCTTTCCATCATCCCTCGTCACGGCCCAGGGCTCTGAGCAAGCACGTTTTCATCACCAGAGTCAGGCAGGCACCAGCCTCCTGTCGGCAGAAGGAAAAATAAAGGGCTGCAACTCAAGTCCCTTTAGTTACACGAGGCATTTAGGAGGTTCAGGTTTTAAGTTCTTTTGCCCAAGCTGCCAGAGCAGTGACCTTCAAGGTACTGCCGTGACAACTTGTGCTTTTTAATAAAGCACAGTCTGGTGGAAGGGAGTTAATTTACACGGGTTTTCATTCTTCGAGCTCTGTCATCAGTGCACCAGCCTCACTCATTGAATTCCCCTGTCGATAGAGCAACCAACTGCAGCACATTCACATCCAAGTGCCCAAATGGAGCACCTGTTCTCGGTTACTTGAAGATTAATTCCTCTTTTCCACTTAGTTCCCTTTCTTTCTCTGTTTTTGGCTTCTGGTTCTCCTGGCACAGACACGAATACTAGGAGGTCCAGTTGGGGATGCAGCCACCTTAAATAGCCCTTTTATTTGTTTAGTGCCTTTTCTGTATTTGCCTTGCTCTGCTCTTTCAGCAGCCTATCTCTCATCAAAAGCCCGGTTCAAACCAATCTGTGCAATCTAATGCAAGCCAACATGATTTTTTTTTTTTTTTTGGTAGAGTTATAAAAAGCCAATAAACAAAGAAGGAGAATACCCATATCTCAGGGAGGTCTCTTAATCTTACCAGGTTCTGCCATCAGACATAGCATCATTCAGGCAAAGTGCTTGAACATATGAGTACTTTAAAGAACCAAGCAGATCCCTCAAAACCACCCCTTCACCTTGGCCATGTAGTCCCATGGGTCCTTGGTTACCTCCCAGATGAAAAGCGAAGGACTCTGCAGCTTTTTGCAGCATCAAATGCCCAGGTTGCAGTTTGACCCAGAAACCATTCTTTTGTTCCTCCAGCAGCTGTGCTGGGATAGAGCGAAGAATGAGATCTTTTTGAGTGTCTAAGGATGGTCGTTATGGGTTAATTAATGCTTCAGCAGCAGTGATATAAGGGAGAGTTATGCACGTTTAAGGTGATTCATGCTGCCTCACTGGATTTAAGTCTAATGGGAAACTTATTTCACTGTATTTATGGGTAACGTCCATCCATATCCTAGATATCTCTCCAGGGAGCCTTCTCTCCACGGCCATCCAACTCCTATGAAGAAATATGGACTCCTCTGTACCCATCTTGGCTGTAAATCCGCAATTAAGAGAACGGTCCATTTACTTCTTGCAATGCTGAGAAGCTGCTAACTTGCGGCTCCATCAGGCTGGTCCCTCCAGCAAACAAGCCCTTTCCCCACCTGCCCTGCAGCACCCCCCAGCCTGCCGCCCCCACCCAGGGTGAAAAAAACATTGTCATAGGGGACCTGCATCTCCCCAGGCTGACTTTGCAGCTCTTTTACTTTACTTCCACTTCTCAGAGCCACTGGACACATCGATGGGACAGATGCGACTCTGGCTTTTGGCCGTAAGAGCTGCTCTCCCCTCCCAGCACAGCCGCTGCTGCCCTCCCCCCCCGCACCCTTTTTCCTTTTTCTTCCCCCAGGGGTTG
>VZSZ01008268.1:424708-448467 GCA_013398815.1 Ibidorhyncha struthersii
AGGTTTGATTCACTCATGCCCTCGAGGTAGAGCCGGTTTTGGATTGGACCTCCAGGGCTAGCTTTTCTTTACGTGACATTATGTGATTAATTTCCCGCTGAGGTGGCAGGAATAGAACGGTGACACGACAATCTGTTTAAATTCCCTTTTCCACCTTCTTTTCCCCTCTTTCTTTTATTGTTTCTTGGCTTATGCTAAGCCTCAAGGAACTGCTGTCTAGTAACCCTCCACCATCTGCCGTGCTGCCAGCAGAGAGGAGCTATGGCCAGAGACATATTTTCTTCCTTCTTTTTGCCTTTCCCCTCTGCCAGGATTCTGCATGCTCACAGCTCCCTTTGGGCGTATTCTCCCTCCACCGATGCAAGGGCCACAAAGGTCTGGGCTGCTAAATTAACGTGCAGAAATATTAGCGTCAAACTATGCAGAGCCCAGCATCACCCCGGTGCACGCAGAAATACAGGAGAGCACTTTGTACACATAACTCCTCCTGCAGCCACACACAGAAGCGTGGAAGCAACCCGAGCCCGTGCGTTTGGAGGCAGAGAGAGGCAGAAGGAAGGGAAAGGAGAAATACAAACTCTGCCAAACTCCCTTGCACGGTTCCTGGAGCAACCCTGAACCGGAGCCCTGATTACCACATGGCTGCGTCCAGGATCAATGCAGCACTTGCTTGCACTAAGACAGGAGTTAAATGCCACCAATTCAGAAGACTTCCTTGTCTGAAACGAAGCCTTCAAGAACAGAATTTCAGAGAAAACTCAATTGTCTGTGTAATCTGAACGCTTCCACAAAGGGTTTTCATTGCATTAAGAAACACCTTCACAATCCATTTTTCCCATTAGGCAAGTACTGGTGGCTGTGGTAACAGTCTGGAGGTATCAGTGATGCTTTCAAAATATGCTGGAGATTTTGTGCATGTTAATGTGTCTCTGTCT
Source organism: Ibidorhyncha struthersii (assembly GCA_013398815.1). Taxonomy (NCBI): domain Eukaryota; kingdom Metazoa; phylum Chordata; class Aves; order Charadriiformes; family Charadriidae; genus Ibidorhyncha; species Ibidorhyncha struthersii. The sequence continues at coordinate 425,644 of VZSZ01008268.1, forward strand.
CATGTAGCACAATAGGGCCCTGACCTATTTGGATGCTAGGCATGAATACATAAATATTAAATAACTGTTAAACTGCTACATCAATTCAATATCTTGACGAAAACCTTTGACTGAGGCTTTTTCAAACCAGCAAGATTTAGATTGTTTTCCCTTTGGGACAGCTTTATCTAAGTGTATTGCCATGTTTACCCCGTTAGTGCTCTTTGCCGAGCCGAGCTGGAATAAATGTTGAACAAAAGAAGGTGCAAAGACTTTTTAAGGCAACGCGAAACCTTAGTCTGTGTCCCCGTTGCTGCTCGGTCTAAGCTGCAGGAGCAGGCTGGGGCTGAGTGCAGCATCCCAGCATCATCCCGCAGGTCGGTGACCGCCAGCCACGAGGCGAGAGCAAGGAGCAGGAGCGTAATTTGGCAAAATCAAAAAAGCCAAAAGCAAGCAGTTTTAGCAAGAGGCTACATCTGCCCTCCCTCCATGTCTACAGGGAACCACAGCAGTGTAAACAGCTGGGAAAAGAGAAAGAGAAACAGGAAAAGAAGTCAACAAAACACACGTACCAAGAGCGGAGGGAGGGTGACCGTACCCCACATCAATGTGCCTGCAGGGGTTTTGGACCATCAAGGTGGGTTTTGCTGGAATGGAGTGAACTTGGGGATGTGGATCACAGTGTGCCAGAGTATTTAAGCAGTTTGTCGCTACTCACTCTCTGTCTTGGTTGGTGCCTTGGCTCATTTCCTAACCTTAGACTTCGTCTCTGACACCCATACCAGAATCACCCACAGCTAAAACCCCTACAGCTCGCTGACACTAAAAGCTGGTGCTTCCCTCCTCCTTTTAAGCCTAAACCACAACACCTGTGTTAGTACAGAAAGTGGCTCAGAGGCCTCCCCAGGGTCTACAAGGCAGTGCCAGGTAATACGATTTATTGGCGTGGTGGAAAGTGGAGGAAGGAGAGAAGAGCGGTGCAGGAGGGTTTGCCGGCCCATGCCACCGGCTGTCACAGTGTGCACCCCCCTGCATCGCACAGGACAGACCCCTGGCTCCAAAACCTCCCCTCGCCCTTCTCCATCTGCTCTGGACCAAGCCCTGGTCCCGTTCTCCGGCACAAGTTTGTGACTGGACCCGGAGGACCCGGTGGAGACACAGTGCCTCTTGGGCATAGGTCATTTGTCTTTCATCCTAATGCTTTGAAGACATACTGTTATTTAATCCTCTTGGGCCAGTCTCTGGCAAATTGATCTCTGCATACAGTCTTTTCTTGGGAATTACTCTGGGATGCTATTTACTGCAAATATCCCTTCAATGGCAGCAGCAAGGACCATGCTTTTTGATAGGGATGAGCTGCACAGTTTGAATCCGACACCAGGGGAAGGCATGTTGATGAATTTCTCAAGACTGTGTACATGACTAAACAAAACTATGGCATTACCAGATCCCCTACCAATTTTTTCTGAATTAGTTAAAGGCTTAGAGTCTCTGTTAAAAGATTCTTGTGAACCAAGTTTTATGGAACATGTAATTTTTCACAGATGCCTCCTATGTTCCCATCCCAGATGTGCACCAGATCTCGGATCAAGCCAAGATAATACAAACTATAATAAGAGACAACTTGTATCCCAGAGACCTTAAAGAAGTTACCCAGGGCGGCAGAAATGGGATCTCCCTTGTACAGCAATTCAGAGAGATAGTGACTTGCCCAAGGTCACACAGGAAGCCAAAGCCAAGATTTCAGCCCAGTTCTCCAGCAAACGTCTTAGCCCTTAAGTCTCCCCTTTCCTCCTCAGCACAGAGTGAGAAGTATTATTACAGAAATCTGAAGTTCAAACTACTTGCCGCTTGGAGAGCAGCCCATGTCCTGGCTGCTTTATCAGTTTATGTGGAAAGACTCCAAGACATTACTTATATTGACTCAATATTAAATGGCAATAACCACCACGACAGATTTACTGTCTGGCGATGTCTTCCTGTGTGCTCTAGTAACAGTAATTATAAATTTTTTGCTCATTAAAAGATTTAGGTACTTAGTCCTTCTAGCAACATTTTGAATTTTCCTGTTCTTGGGAAGATCAAATCCTTATCAACAACATTTTATCAGGAAAAGATCACACCTGGTGCTACCGTACAGTGCGAGGCAGGTTTTGCCTGGGAGTGATGCTGTGTTTGAAGGCACCATTGGACTTTCATGCTGTCAGTGCCACGTGGCAATGACCCACGGGCAGATCAGGGATGCTCTGGGAGGGTGCAGTCAGCAAACATCTGCTGTTTTCTGCGGAAGGTTCAGCTCCAATGCTGCAAGAAGCACCTGACAGTCATGGTTAGAGGCAATGAACGGCTCAGGCATATCTGTGCTGGCTGAAAACCAGCAGGACGTGCAACAAGAAAAAATCTTAATTATGGACCTATGATAAAGTAATAAGGTCTCTCTTTCTACCGCCTTGGGGAAGGGTCCAAAACAGGGAAAATCTTGGGAACCTGGGACCAGGCATCCCCTCATTGCCCCAAGGCAGGACTCTCAGACACCCGCCTCAGCAGGCTCAGGGCTGAACGAGCGCTGCCCCGTCCCAGCCTTCAGGAATAGGATTTCGAGCGCCCGGCTTGCAGATGGGCCTTACTTCCCATAGAAATCCTGCACCTACTGAAGCTGGACTGTTTGATACTGATTTCAGCTGGGCCAGGCTTTCAGGCTATGTTTGCTCATTAATCTCTCTCGCCTTTGTTTGCTTAAGTATGGTGTAGGGGACTGAAGTGATGAAACTGTTTCAGTTGCTCTTTGGTTTTTGAGCTGCAATTTGGTCTTGTCTACAGTTACCAAACCACACAAACAGTCATCCAGCCTGCTGCGAACATCAAAAATATCCTAAATAGCCCTGGTGCTTCCTTTTGCACCACTGAAAACAGCAGGAGGTATCAAAGACACAGCATTAAGGAAGGCCAAACGGGTGGCACTCGCTCCTTTTTTGCGCTGGCTCCGCGCGTGCACACAGGGCTGCGAGGGACCTCCGCACGGCTGAGCCATGTGCTGGAGGCAAGCGGTGGGAAACGCGAGATGAGTGATTTTTCTGACACCTCCTGCACTCAGACGGGCTCTGTGGATCTTACCTTGCTCGTCACTGCTGTTGCTCTCTCATTAGGAGCAATCACCAGACTGTTAATACCCCAGGGGAGCGCGGTGGCCTCTGCTCTGCCTCGCCAGGCTGTCCTCTGGCTGGGCTGCTCTCCTCCTGCTCACCTCCCTTTAGATCTACATATTTAACTTTTTCCCCCCACACACATCAAAGGGGTAAAGGAAGAGAAATGTCAACAATTAATCTCAAGATTGGTGCTGAAGGTCTGCTTTTCCATGCTAAATGTCAGGATCCGCGTTCACCCCTTCAAGAGATGAAGTAAAGCTAATGAGCTTGCGGTGCAGGAGACGTGGTTCTGCACTCCACCCGAGAGGGACAGAGAAACAGGCGCTAGAGGAAATATTGTAACTAAACATTTATTTGCTGAGTGTCTCTGCTCTCTGCCCGCTCTTTGATGACCGGGTGTCTCGTTATTCTGCGCTGAGCAAGCACAGAACCGGTTCAGGACGGTGCTAAAGTGTGTGTTTAATATTAAGCTTGTGCCTCTGTTTTTGCGGGAGTTCAAACACAGACAGAAACTCTACCCGGAATAACGATGTGCTGCAGAGAAGGTTGGAGAAAGACAAAAGCAGCTATGTTATATGACTCAGAACCACATTAAAGAGTATCTCCGTCCAGGTTTTTCCTTCTTTGTTGACTTCGATTACCCCATTTGGTATCCGAATGCCACCCATCAAAACTTACGGGTATTGCAGGTCATGAACGCCCACAGGCTTTCAGGGAAAGAGCCTTTCCGAGCAAGGAGGCTAGGGACACATGGGCTCAGATGGTGATCCCAACCCAGGCACATGGGGACACGCTCCCAGTGAGACCCTCCAGCCTTGATCATGACCACAGGATATTTTTTTTTCCTGCATGGGATCACAAGGCATCTTTCCCTCCTGTTACTCACACATGGCTACACTCACAAAGCACTCGCGTTTCCCCCTCAGAGAGCAAGTCACCATAAAGCCCTACATGTATAAATGCTACAGAAAACAGTAAATTTGGGCAAGGGACTTGCTCAGCTGCATGCTGCAGGAATGACCCCGAGCAAAAGCCCAAGGTACCACTCCATGGAGGCAACAGCAGAACCAGTATCGTCACGGGCTGAGTATGAGAAATTGGAGTCAATATTTGTACAGTATTTTGAAGAGGTGAGGTAGGACTGCCTGAATTATTCATTCCAATTATATTCTTTGCAAATGTTTCCCTTTCTCTCTCATCTTAATTCATTTGTGAATGAGTTTGAATTTCATTTGATGCATTTCTTATAATTGACCAGATGCTGTTTGGGCACAGAGTTTCCAAACAGCCCGGGCTGTCTCACAGGCAGCTCTGTCTGACTTTTTTTTTTTTCCTCCCCCCCTGCTGTTCTTGATTATTATTCTGACTATATGGCTGGCCATATGTATTCTTTCTGCTTCCTAATTACTCTGAAATTTTTCCAGGGGAAAACTGAACAAGCATATTCCTGTTTGATGGGGTTTGTTGGTAGGAGATCTGAGAATTATTCTGAATAGAAAAAAAAAATCCATTCACCCAAGGAGTTGTGAGTAATGAACTGCAAAGGGCCAAAAAATAGACTGGGATGCTTTATTGGGCAGAGAAATTAATCTCTCCTCCTCTCTCACATCTCCCCTCCTTGTCCTCTACTCTTGATTTTCACATGTTCAGCCTTGTAAAAGTGAAATCATCACCAAGCTCTGGAAAGTGGAAGATCTCTGGGTTTCCATGTAATTTTGGATTTGCACTGAAGTCTGTCAGTGTTGCTGGTGAGAAACTTGCGGCACCAGCCGCAAAGCAAGGTCAGGGGAGGCGAGTCATCGCTTGCATAAGCTGTGGTGTCCTTGTTGCAAAGTTTAACCTTCTTAATAAGCACCAGCAGTTTGATTTAACTAACGCTAAGTGATGCCGGCTGGATTTCGCCTGGGGTCCCTGCTGTAGGTATTCTGAAGCTTTGATGGGAATATTGCTATTAATCTACAATGAGGGCAGGTTTTTGCTTGATGTTAATGATGCCAATGTTGCAAGCACTTGCTTGGGACTAGGGAACTTTTAACTGCTGACTGCGTTTATTCTTAGTTTCCTCTCCAGCAGTAAGAAATAATGATCCATCGATTCCAGTGGAGCGCTGCTGATTTACACCTGCTGAGCATCCAGCCTAAGGTGTTTCATCAATTCCCTTGTTGAAAAACAAAAAATAAAAAAAAAATGAAGTGGATCATTCCAGTTTAGATTATGAAAATGTATTCTTTTTGACGGAGCATCTGGGCAGCACATTTGGAGGAGTTTCTCCTCTCCTGCACAGTACCAAGTACTGGCATTATTTTGTATCATGTGATTATTTTTTTTTAAAAAATGTACTCAGCTTTCGCCTTCTATTATCTTGGATCATTAGCCAGCATCCTGTTATGCAATGTGATCAGCGAAGCTTGGTGCAGTATCTCACAATGTGATACCATTTCTCAAACAGAGCATGCAGCGGGGAAGAAATTAATTTCTCAAAGCTGCGGCATCATTACTGACACAGTAAAATCAGATGGCTTCCCTAGTTGTTTTAAAGGTTTTAAATGCTTGGGCTGAACACTGAACTGAGTGCATTGGAGAGTTATTTAATGTATCCATTTCCAGGACAAGAGGGCTATTTTCTTTTAGGACATCTGTGAATGAAACCTTCCTGTGCTCTCCTAGGTTTCCCTTTTGTTTGGAGCTGTCAGAGCAAACTCTGGTTTGTGGACACAGCCCAGATACAAGGGGGATGAAGGCACAAGGAAGAGCAGATCTCCATCCACAGGCTCTCCGATATCCTCCTGCAGAGCAATAATTTAATTAATGCGTCCAAGGCAGTTCCACTGTCCCTGGCTAGGGTGCGAGGTGGGGGTCTGACTAACCAGATACAGACAGGTCAATGCACTGCCTGTGTGCTATACAGTCCCAGAGCATCCCTCGCCGCAGCACAGGTGAGAGACGTGGGGTGCAGCCCCCCAGCCTGCCCGTTCTGCAGGGCACGGCGCTGCGCAGACTGAGACGGTTTAAGAGGTCTTTGCCCCAGGGGAGGATGAAAACAGTTGTACGATTCTCTCCTGAACAAACAACACACTGACCTTCCCTGGATAAGCCACTGTAAACAAGAACAACGTTATACTTGTTTGTTCAAACGCCTGGACCGCTTTCATACATCCAAAGTTTAGAAGTATGAATCACTCACGCAGAGGCATTCATGCAGATAAAGTGCTGTGCACCACTTTGAAAAATTACCTGTAGAAATATGGTTCAAATGATGCAAATCCAAGGGATGCGATATGGTGTTGAGAACTCATTAAAACCTTCACTTCAAGAAGTTTCTTTAAAAATTGTTGTCTGTGCTAGAAACCGGGGGCGGGGGGGGGAGCAGAAAGAGTCTAAGCCTGAAAGCAAAATTTACTTTGTTTCTTCCTTGGGAATGGAATAGCCAAAGTTCATTTTGGATACTGCTTTGCACTTTTTCATCCCTAAACTGTTATCCACAAATAAATAAAGTAAATAAGATGTTTGTCCTTCTTGCTTACCAAGCCCCAAAAGGTGTGAGAGGACGTCAGCTTTCCTGCTCAAGCTGTGACCTGCTGTGCACATCAGCAGCTGGTGGAATTGCCTCTCTGAGGCAAATAGGACACCCTCCCCATCTGCTTTGCATTCATTAGTCTTGACTAAAAAAACCACACACATTTCAAACACATTTTGCAGCAGTGCAGCTGGAAAACTTATTTTTTTTTGCCAGGAGGCACGTCAAGCAGCCTACAGGAATCCAGATAAGTGCCTCAATGTCATAAGAGCCTCAAAACCTGAGCCCAGAACAAATGCACTGAACCGGCCCAGTTGAGATGTTCCTCAGCCCTTACATACAAAAGCAGAGACAAGCAGCTCCCACCAAGGTAACCACAGCAAAATACCTAATTCTCCTTCACCCAGACAGGATTGCAGCAATCTCTGCTCTGGGGACAGCAGAGTCAGAGGATTTCTGAGGATCGCTCACGGGGAGAAGGAGACAATGACACCTAAGGCTCCCCGTGTCACTGCTGGGCTGAGCCTGGGTGACCTGGTCCTGGTGGGTTCGTTTCCTCAGACAGCCTGGGCTCCACATCACACAGCAGCCAGCAAAGTTACGCAGCAGATAGAAGAGCCCCACTGCTGACCACAGCTCCATCCTCCAGGGGCCCAAAGCAGCTGCTCTACAACCACCCCACCCTCCAACTCTGTTAGTTTTGCAATGTCCTTGAAACTTTTCCCAGAAGGCTCTGGAAACTATTTTCTCCCCTTATTTGTTCTCTGCTCCTTGAGGAATATAGCATCTGTGAGCGTGCGCTTGCATCGGGCAGCCCTGCACGCTCTGAAGGCCAGCTTCTGCGAAGAGTTCTGCCTTTCTAATGCACATCTTAGGAATGCAAATTTTTGCAAATGAGAAATGTTCTCAAACATTACGGATACAGTTTATGTTCTTGTGGAGATCAGAGAATCTGGCAATGTTACACAATGATGACATTATTCCAACTTTGAAAATTCAAAAAAAAAAAAAATCATTGAAATGCTGTCAGGGACATATATAGTTTTTCTTTGTGGACTGCTGCTCCCATCGGCTGCCTGTGACTGCCAGTGGGTGAGAGGAAAGGCACAGATTACAGGCACATTCCAATGTTTGTCTTTTCCATGCATTTTTCAGAGGGAAGCGGCATGTTTCAAAGGGAAGCAGGAGATGTCTCTCTTTCTTTCCCCCCCAACATGCAAGGCCAGCTAGACCTTCAACTGCTTTAGGGAGAATTTGCAATGAAAGCAGCAAAGCATGAAATACAGATATACCAAACTTTTTGCCTTTCTTCCTCTCTCTCTTTCTGCTAATGTTGGGCAAACTTTACAAATGGCACAGCTGCCTGGTGTCTAAGCAATATGACATTGCTACTTTATTCACCTTGTTGCCCAAAGCTATGCTTGATGGGACACATAACTCAGTACTTAAAGGAGAGCGATATTGCCTGGGTCTTTAACTCATTTTTCTAAAAAATTGAACTCATTTCTATTATTCTGTATAAAACCTCTGGCAGCAGAGAGTGTCAGGGAAGGCAGGTATTCATCCTGCAGGTTTTCAAAAGAAGAAACCGGGATGGGAAGGTTAAATGATGTGCCCAAGGCTACACAGCACAGGAGTGTCAAAGTGTAGGTGGAAACCAGCAGCCAGTGGTCCCCTCCCTTCACTTCACCAGTACGCTGCTGCCCAGTTGAAAGAGGCATTTGTCCCCCAGCCAGGAAGGCTGACATTTCATTCTGTCAGAAACACTGGTTCAAGTTTCAGTTACTCTGTTTACAAAGAGAAACACTAAAGGGAATGTTTGCAAGCGATTTCCTGCAGCAAGCATGTAAAGCAACAAAGATTTTACACAGGCATATTTCATGTCTGCATGAAGGACCTGGGGAGTGGCCTAATGAAGGATGGCAATTCATTTCCATTCCTTTTACTTATTTTTACTGTTTACCCATAAATCTGTGCTTTGTTTGACATAAAAAAAATAGAAAGACTTAGGATGGCAGCCTTAGATGTACGAGACTGATGAGCTGATTGGGAGACATCTGAACATGCACTCCTTCATTACCAGGGAGTAACTCACTTGCATGTCTTCTGCTTTGATTAAGAAGGGTTTGCAGTTTATGTTAGGGATTTTGGAGCACGATGTTATTTCTTGTCTGCGCGTGCATTGAGCCTACAAATACCCTGTATGTAGTTCAGTCTGGTTTTGCCCTAGTTGGGAGGGCTTCTGGTAGGAACAGGGATGCTGCCTTAGAGGTGAGATGTACAGGTGGGAGGATACATAGTTGTCGTCACATTAGAAATTGGGCTTTTCATGTTCACCCTGCTGGTAAACCTCCAGTGGCTCGATTTATCCAGAAGCATCAACATTTCAGATATTGCAGCGCACGTGATGGGTATTTAATGGTCTGAGGTACGAATGATGAAACCTGGCTTGGAAACACACGGGAGGCTTCAGAGAATTTCTCTATCCCTGAGTAGTCCTTAGTCATGTCTGTTGTCCCTCTGAAGGAAAAGGGATAACTAGGTGACTATAACCAGCTTGGCTGATAGAAAGTGTGCAGGATCCATTTCAGAGCCAGGTAGAGGTTAGTAGATGAAATCCTACTGCTATCATCAGCAAAAATCCCATTGATTTCAGGGGCACTAGGCATCTTGTCCAGGGCCTGAACCAAAGTCCAACAAAATCCGCTGAAAATCTGTCATTGTTTTTGATGCTGTTGCACTTTGTTTATATGCAGACTTCACAAATGAAATGTCTGCCCATTCCCCGACATTCATAACGAAGTTCCTGTGACTCAGAGTGATCTGGACTTTTGCATCAGCCGTACCCAATGCTACTACCCTTTTTCTCTCTAATGACTTGCTTGTCTTCCTAGGGAGTTTGTGAACAATGTTGCTTTAGGAAAGAAATAGTGAAAGGAAAGTTTGCCAAGAGCCCTATTTTTGCGCTCAACACTCACAGATGGTCAAAGAAATAACCTCTGCCAGAAGGATGGACTAGAACAGCTTTAAAAAACAGAGCCGGTGTATACCATCTTCTGAGTTCATGAGCTTATTAAGTTTTTAAAACCAATTCTGTAATTCCGTTTAATTCCAATAACCTTTGCATGGGTTGTTGACACTTCTATTGAAGCTGCCAGATGCTGTTAACTGGAATTGCCAGTCAGTTTTACATGTGCAGGTGCTGCTGTTGTGAGCAGCTTTGTGCAATTAATTCAGCTGTCACAGAGACTTTGGAAGCCTGTTGTGGGTCAGATTGTATCAGTTTATTTTAGGGCTGATCGAGAATCCTTCCCATCCTAAAGGTAATCCCTAGATAGACCCCACAGGCATTAAATCCCAGCTCACTTCCAAGCACAGGGACCACTCCTTTTCTTCCCTGGGCACCGTGGCCAGAACAACCAGTTTGAGGCAAAGAAAGCGGCAGCACTGAGGGCTGCAGTAAATAATTTCCTTTCCCAGTTGGAGGCTGCAATAATACTGCCCCGGGGCAGTAAAGCTCTGCCTTACTTGCAGGGGTTACTCAAAGTTTACAACACATCATTATTAAGCACTTTGGTGGGGATTCATCTCACCTAACGCCAAACCTCTGCAGAATCCCACTCTAAGAAAGGCAACCAGGCGCGCAAGGTGCCACTGGAGACGCCGTCCTGGGGAACCACCCCACAAAGGCTCAGCACCTACCTTGTGCCAACTACCCGAAACCTTTCTACAGTAAGTCTTCAGAGGTGGTTTGAGTCTCCTTAAGTTTCTGCTGCTCTACCTTGGAAAGAGATTGCCAGCCCAGACCCTCTGTTTAGCTCTGCCAAACCCTCCCGCTCCGACTGCCTGCATCCAATTAATGTGCTGCTCCGTGGTAGTTTTAAATGGAGATTATTGACCAAATGCTTTTTTACCCTGATAAATTCCCAGACTGGTACATGAGGGAAACTAATATCAATAAGCACTAAAGATCAGCACAGCGCTTCCCGCCACGGGACGTTACTGGATAAATGCTAAGTTATTCTTATCCTCGCCGTCTCCTGAGTTAAGCCTTGCTCCACATTCTAGAGCCTTAGGTAATTAGGTGGGAAGATAAAAATATGTAACAGGAAAGCAAGACCGTGGGTCTTAAGCGAACACCTAGCTGAAACGGGCAAGGTGGCTCCCAAAACTCATTCCCTGACCTCCAATTAGTCTTTGTTACTCAGGGTGGCAATGACTCATCCTCCTAATGCGAAGATGCACAGCGCCTTAGAAACATTTTCTGCTCCTTGCAGGCCTTCGGGGGTCAAGTTTCCACTGAGACCCTGGGATGCAATGGCACCAGAGCTGAAAGCGTGGACCACCCGCCACCTTAAGCTCCTTGCCTCAGACAACTTCATTAATCTCCTGTCATTAATTGCAGTAATATACTGTTATCCAGTGCCATCAGCACTCCAGACCTGAACTGTTTCCAGTGCCAAGAAGAGAGAGAATACTTATGGTCATCATAAGGGTGCACTTCTAAAGTGGATTAATATGTTACCCTTTCCACGGCCCGTATCGCACTGCTGCTTTGTCTTTTAAAGAGGCATCGCCTGGGACTTACCTCTCAGGGCACTGAGATTTTCCTCTGCAATGCAACATGAGTGAGAAATACAACAGTCTGGAGGAACAAGTCATCTGGAGTGGGGCAGACAAGAAGGGGTCCCTGTAAGATTATGGGCTCCTTATGTATTTGAGGAATTAGGAAGCATCCTTGCTTTGCCTTAGCAAGCCATGCTCAGGCCTGGGCTCCGAGGTTGTTCTTGGTACGAGACTTCCCTGTGACCTTCTTTAAACACTTTCCTGTACCTCCACCTCTTCCATTTGATGATGATGGTGGGGATGATACAGCTCTCCCTCATTAACTCCCCCATAAAATGTCAAGTATTTTTATGTTATTTTCTGAAACCAACCTCCTGTTGGATCTTAACCTGGCTGTCAACCAGATTTCAGTGGTCCCAGGCCAGTTCCCACCAGGCAAGGACCCAGCCCCACTGCTGCCCCAGCAGGCAGCTCCCCCAGTCCCACCCTCCAGGGTGACGCTGGGCAGAACCGACAGGCAGGTGGGTGCCAGTACACCTGCGCTGCAGCCAGGGGTGTCCTGTGTGTCTCTCTCCTCCTCTTAGTAATTACAGAATATCATGAAACAAAGTAAGATTTCTCATCTAATGTCTGTACTTCATAAAAACGTGTTTAGACAGGCGGTTGATACAAGAGAGGTGAGTCGTCCTACCCTGTAACTTGAGATTTAACAGCATAACTTAAACGACACTTATTCCTCAGTGAAGCATCAGAAAACCATGAGCAATGGAGCTCTGACATAACATTTAGTCAGGCACAGCACGAGCTAGGCAGCAAACCAGCAGAATCAGCATATTTTCTTTTGTTTCTCTTACAAACTCTCATGTCAACAGTCTCAGCAGTTGTTCTTTGGAGGGCATTTATACTGTCGCACGTTGCATTACACTGCTATTTATTCTTTCCTGGCTTTGTGAGAGGAAAGCAGAACAGCAGACAAAGGCATGTGGAATTAACACATCCAAGAGAGCAATTCAGGGAGTGAATATTAAAGCAGGAGAGCTATGCAACACATCATCACCCTGAAGCTGTAGGTTTTCCCATTGAAGTAACAGTGCTGCTGCCTGCATGGAACTGAGCCACTGGCAATAACGTGGTGCTGGTGGCACGTTAATTCGACAAAGGCTTAAGCAAAACCAGTGCTCTCCCTGGCTGTCTACGCTGTGAAATTAAGAACAGACTCAAGACTGGCTTTATTGAACGCTGATCACTGCCTATGTTGGCACAGACCTACCACACACATCCACAGTGAAAGGTTTCAGCTTGCATTCCCATCACATATCCTGTCATATCCTATGGCACCTAGTTAATAAAGTTGCTATGTTTATACATGTTTGGCCTCCAGGACCGGCTTTCACATGAGCCCAGCAAAGTTTGGAGGGTCCCCTCTTAGAGATTTATGTTCTGGGGTTTTTTCCACATCCACACAGTACAAAACATACCAATTTTGTTGGCTGCTGGCCCAGTATTCTCAGCTGGGCCAGTACTGGCTAGCTTGGGACAGTCCTGCTTAGCTGGTAGAGTAGGCTATTTCTTTCCTGCCCCCAGCAGAGCTTTAGTGGTTGCCACCATGCAGCCAAGCACTGCGCTACTGATCCTGGTCACAAAAGCACAAGAAGCAACTCGCTGGAACCCACCTCCTATGCCAGCTCCTCCCTCGTGCTGCGGGATGTGGTAAATAACAGTTCTGAGTTCACTTCAGCTTCTGGAGCCATGATTTCCTAAAACTCAGTCGCATTCGCCCGTGCCCTCACCTCTCCAACTGGGGAGACTCAGTCTCTTCCGATAAAGCCGCAGTTTCATTCCCCTCAATTATTTTGGACTACCTGGTTTTCACTGCTGATGGACTCTTTTGGACACAGGTACACAATCAAGCCCAATTGCCAGAAAACTACCATTATTTCAGTCCCAAATCAGTATCACTGGCAGGCTAACACCTAACCAGACAATGGTTACGGCAATGACAACATCTGCATGAGGGGGTTGTCAATTTAAAAGAAAATTTGCAAAACACTACAGGTTTCCAGCACTCTGCTAAGCTCAGAGTGCTCCTCTCTTCTCCTCGTACCTGTGAGTAACACAGATTTACCCAGAAAGCGCCATTCTACAGGTGAAATAAGATCTGGATGAGAAGCACTTGGCTCCAAATCAACTGAGACAAAAGCAACAGCCATTGGTGAGCAGCTGGAACCATGGTAAAGTAATGGAAAAAACCCAGTTACCTCACCCTGTGCTCACAGCATCGCCTCTGCTCAAGAAGACGGATGGTGTTGGGGTCATAAGCACCTCATCTGCTACAGTACAGCCATGGCCAAAAACAAGTGCTGATTGCTAAGTGGATTTCCACAGGCTCCTTTTGTGTCGACTCCCTGCAAATAAACCACCTCGTACACTCACGGGTAGGAATGCACAGTGAGTATGGAACTGGGGCCATCTGTACTGTCGGGTGCATCGTTATCCTGCCACCCACACCTCAGACACCAGGTTGTGGAGGGAAATAGCCATCTCCCCCCTACCTGGGTAATTGCACTCCCTGCAAAAAGCAGAGGTTTAGCTGCTTCCCCCATGGGCAGCAGATGGTCCAGCTGCCCCAGAGAGCTGGAGGACTTGTGCCGGGCCCCCTGCAGGCAGATGCAGGCTCTGCCCTCCCAGAAGAAGGAGGCAGATCAAGATGTCAAGCGTACATCTCTCATTGCTCCTGAGGCAGCCCAACGGGTTTCCCTCTCTCTTTGTCCAGCCAGCAGCCATTTCTTCACGGTAATGCCAGAAAATTGTTTTATAGCATCAATGCCATCATCAGTCTCAGACTTCTTGGCCGGGCAACGGACATGAAACTGCCCATGCAAAATACAAAACGGGGCAGGTGCAAGCAGACCAAGGGGGTGTATACAGGACTTCTAATAACCAAAGCAGGACTTTTTAAATGTAAAGAGAAGCAAAAGGTAAATTCAGTAAATAACCAAATCACTGCCAACAGCGTTTGCTACAGATAGATTTTACCACCCCAGAAAGTTAAGGCAGCATCAGAAAAAGATATGCGTGAACACAAAGATCTGAATTTCTGTTCCCCTCGAGTGCCTTATTGCTGGGTTTAGGACTGACAGTAAATACACGCAGAAGCTGCAGCTGATCCAGCATGTACCACCACAGCTGCTGACTTGTACAGGCTGGGAAGGCATATTCTGTCCTGTCCTGTTCAGCTCACATTTCCTGGCACAGGTAATTCATATCCTGACTCTGCGCCCTAGAGCAGCAGCACAAATAGCAGCAGTGGAAGATTTTTATTTCTTTTTTTTTTTCTAGAATGAAAATTTCCTTGCCTACTTCATGGAATCAAAAGGCTGGAAAGAACCTCAGCATCTCAGCAATTTACTTTCTCTACTCTCTTCCCCTGTAAGAGCTCAACCATAGCTATATCACTCTTGATAAATATTTATCCAGCCTCTGCTTGAAGACCTCCAGCTGCAGAATCCCTACGACCTCCCCAGGAAACCCTCGTCCTTGCAATTAGAAGGTTTTTCCTCCTATTTAGTCTGAATCTTCCTTGCTGAAGTTTAAGCTATCACTTTACCCAGGAAAGAGGAAAAGATTATTCTCTTCCTCTTCACAGCAATCTTTAGAAGTCTCTCATGTTAAGTAAGGGATCAGGGAGACACAGCAAAAGCCCTGAAGCTGTTCCTGCCCATTTTGGCGGTTCTCCTCATTGAAGGTAATTAAGTGAAAGAGGTACTTTCTCCCAGTGCAACAGGCATGTTGCTGACATGCAAGTAGGCTTTATGCCATCTGAACAGATGCATATGCATATAGGCAAGAAAAGGCCATGTCTGAGCATCAGGCATGAAAATGGAGTTGAAATTTAGACAGAAACACTCAGGCTATTTCCAGTACCGTAGTTTTGCTAGAGATGAGCAGAAATTACATGTATGTACAACATCTTATCAAACCATGATAGTTCCTCCCCCCCCCNAATAAGTTGTTACCAGCACCCAGAAATCAGAGCCGGAGATGTGGCATGGAACGGCACCAATATTCCTGCAGCAGGTAGGAAATGCCCATCTCCAGGCCCACCAGGCATTGACAGAGGCCCCCAAACCTGAGCCACCAGCTGACAGAAATTTCTTCCAGAGTATCAAAGTGCACCTGCCTAGAGCTACTCACCCCGTTTGCTGCAAACTCGCAAAACACAGCCAACCCGTAACCCACGCTGGTGCAACATTGAGCTCTTATGCTGACACGCATCGGTGCCCACATCTCTGGCCGACTGTCCTCAGGAAGATAGCAATGGTCTCCAACTATAATCAGGTCCCTCCATCCTTTCTTGCTCCCAGAAGCAACTGTCCAGTCTAATGCCAAGAGCTGTGTGGAGCTAACAAGAACCAAAGAGGCAGCAGGTGGTTCCAACCGAGTTCATCACATCTTTGCCCAAAATAATCTGCTGGCCAGCTGTGAGAAGGAGAATCTCATCTGGCTGTGAATCAGCATAAGCAGAGGACATCAGATGTGGAGTCAGGCAGAGAGGCTGTCATGGATTATTTATGGTTCTTAGTAGATGGACAACTTTCCTAAGTTAATAAACCTGGAGTGAGTGAGTGCTTTTTTTTTTTTTTTTTTTTTGGTACTTCAAGAGCAACAAAGCACATCTGGTCTCACTTCTCAGGCTGGCGAGTATTGGATTGCTACGGAGACAGTGTCCTTGATGCTAAGAGGACTTTTTATCTTATTTTGTAGTATATACCAGCATAATCAAGAGGCAGCACTGGAGAAAGAGAATCCCATGTAGTTCATCTCTGCCAGAGACTGCTATATTATGAAGCTTTGCGAGAAGGAAATTGCTGTCTTAGGCTGAGAGAGCTGCAGGTTTGTGTCAGAACAGGACTACAAAGGGCAGAGAGCAATTCTAATTAAAATGTTTTTGAGTGCTGTCACGCACACAGCTTTTCTTTGTGTCATCCCAGCTTTCTGAGGTGGTCACCCACCTTTGGTGTATTCCTTGTGAGTCTCTTCACAGAGTGGATCTTTAGCCTGAATCCCTCCTGAAAAGAATTCTTATTCCTAAAATGTAGGAGGAGATAAAGGAGTTTGCAAGTTTTAAAATCACTCCCAAGGGTCACAAAGTATTAAAGCTTCCCAGAGTACGGTTTGTTGGTTGGATGGAGTGCCCAGCAATTATCTACTGTGTTGGATAAGCTGTTCGTATCACATATTATTTCTGCGCATTAAGCTGATCTATGTTGACACAAGTGGGATATTGGGGAGTACGTACTGAGACTCCTGATACTTTACACAATGCAGATGTGGATAATTGAAAAAGATGTTCCCTTCCACAAAGCACTGCAGGCCACCTCATCATCCTTCTCTTTCTGTTCCTCCTTTATGGGTAAAATTGAAAGTGAGTGCACTGCTTGCCTCCCGCTGCTCTTCCCACTGTCTCTCTTTCATGCTACTGAATGTTGATGGATAATCAAGTGGGAGAGGCACATTACACTTCTGCTGTCAGGCCATGTCACGGTGGCCGGGAGGTGGGTGGTCACACAGGGCAAAGCTGTCCTCAGATAAAACCCAGACGAAGACCACTAGGAGTCATATCTTGTTGCTAAAGCCAATATCTGGATCCGGCTTCCCTTCGGTGTTTGCATTTAGATCAATCAGTTCTCACTGCACACAACCACTTAAGAAAGCAATCCCCCAAATCCCTGGCCGATGGTCAGGGATGCAGGATGAGAACAAGGATCCCTGTGGGGTGGTCACTCCAGTCCAGTGGACCACACACACACCCCCACTTATTCCAGCCCTCCGCTCAGTGACCAGAGTAACGATGCTAAAACAGAGGGAGAGAAAAGCAGAAACGCACAGCTCGGCACTAAGCTGCTCCCACCCAGGCACAGGGACAACCAGGGGCGCAGCTGTGTTTCTTGCCACAGGGGTTTCCCAGGGATGCAGTGAAGTTGGTACCATTTATGTGCCATAATCTACAACATCAGCCCAGCCTTGGCTCTGCCCGGCCCCTATCGATCTGCGGTCTGGGCTCGAGGGAGCTGCAGCTTTCTTCCAAGACAGTTCTGTGCTGGGTATTTTGACTGGAAGGTATGATTAAGTCTGAATGTCAAAATGTACTGAGGGGTTGAGGAATAAACTCAAGGGAGATGAATGTAGTGAGACATGCTATTATTTAAAAATACCCTGGATGATTTATGCACCTTCTGCAGCCCTCATGCACCTCCTCACTAATGCTTATGCATTTATGGACTTTAGTTTTCAGCTGGCAGTGAGGTGTTTCTGCGTTCAGGAGGGGGAAAAGATTCCTGACACTGAACTGAGGCTCGTAACGCACTATAAAACCAGTGCCGCATGTTCCTGGCCTTTTTCGCACTTCAAGAACTACGAGGTACCCAGCTAAATGATCAGGCCACCAGTTTACAACACACAGGCAGAAATATTTTTTCCTCCATGCATAATTGAGTGACTCTCTGCCACGGGATTATGGAGACTGAAAGGATAAATAAATTCATAGATGGATCGGACAAACTTATGTAAGCCAGGATCAGGTAGTGGCTATTAAACGGGATGACCGAGATGCAATTTCTGCTTAGGAACTCACCAAATTCTGATTGTTGTTAACTTAGGCAAGAAGGGGAAGAGGAGCTGGATGTTTAAGGAAAGACTGCTCCGGATGCTCCCCCAGTTCATGCTTTTGTGTAAGTATCTGTTAATTGCCATTGCCAAAGGCAGGAGCTGGGGATGGAGGGATGACTGGTCTGATTCAGAATGGCTATATTTAAGTTCCTACCCCAGCCTGGGCATCTGCCCCCAGGCACCACCATCATGATCCAGTCCTGACTCAGACTCAGCCAAAATGGGTGGTTTGAACCACAGCGAAGTCACCCAGCATCGGTACCAGGGAGCGCATCACTATCAGCAAGAGGCTGCTCAGCAGCAGCAAGCAGTAACTTTGCGTGGAAAATAAATTATAGAATTCATTTTTGGGGGGTTATAAAACCAGTTCATTCTGCAGATATAAACATTATAAAATAAAACAGAAAATAAATCATTAAAAATAGGAACACAGCAGGAGAAGAAAGGAAGTAAGGAGAAAGGAAAGGAGAGGTAATGAATCTGGAAGGAGAGATAAGCAGCCGGAAGATGAAAGAGGAAAATAAAATTAGAAAACAGACCTGCAGTGGAAGGAGAGTGTCACAGAAATACGCACTTGAGGAGCAAGTTCATTTGTTGACTAAGGTCAGTGGATTTAATATTGCCTGCAGATTTTCAGCTTAAACTTTCAAGGAAGTAAACTTCCAAGTGATTACAATGTCATCTAACCTTCCAGAAATATACACCAAGTGTATATATATACACACATTATCTGTAAGTTTACTTATATATACACACGGATATGCTTTTTTAACATATACACATATATAATTTTTTAGGACTCCAGAAGAAAAAAAGCTTTTTGTGAAAGTATCAAGGTTTGCTGTTGTCAAAGAGGGAAAGCTACATAGATTTCACCTGCTGTTATTTCCTAGCTGTGCCAGAGGTACATCGCCAAGATGTTACCCAACAAAGCTTGGGAATATGACAACTTTGAGTGAAAGCTTTGTGAAAACACAGACTGAAACATTTGTAAGTGAATCTGAAATGAGACGAGTATGTCAGAAAAACCCCGTCCAACAGCACAACAAATTTTAAAATTCAATGCTGTGTCACCAGCGATGGCAGTTTCTTGAAAGGAGGGATTGCGTGGGGAACGTGCCACAGCCCCAGTTCCCTGCACACAGCTTCTGCCTGCAGCTGGGCTGGTGCTTGGGGTGGAGAGAGGAAAATCTTGTCCGTATACACACTCTCTGCAAGTGAACAAACCATTACTGTATAGCAGCAAGGCTTTCTCTGACCTTTAGATATTGCATAGCAGAAAATGGCACCTCATTATGCAGCTGCAAGAAGTTGGAGTAAATGTTTTTTTTTTTCCACTGTAAAAAAAAAAAAGAGCAAACCACAGAACAAAAATAAAACCCCCAAACCAAACAGACAAACGAGTCCAAACCCGTCCTACAGACAAGATGCATTTGAGTTCTCTCCTTGGTTCAAATCCTTCTCTGTGGAGTAATATAGCTTGGTGAATAAAAACACACCCCTCCTTTCTAATTCACTCCAAAGTAGAGATGATTAAACCCAACCATTTATCATGGTCCCCTCTGCACAGGGCCAAGCGCTTCGAGCTGCAAGGAGAAGGTGTAGTATCGCTTAGCAAGGAAATTCCAACAAGGACATGGCACACTTTCTTAGGACCAAATCCAATTAAAACATTTCCATTTTCATCTCCTGGCCACCCAAAGTAAAGCACAGTACGTCTAGCGCCAGAGCACTTCAAAGCACTGTTTAATTGTATGAATATTTTAAATGTAACACAAGAGAGACAGATCCTCTGCTACTCTCAATTAGCACAGCTTCACAAAGTCAGAGCGATACACACCAGTGAGGAGTCAGGCCCCAAATGAGGTTTAAGAAAAAAAAAAAAAAAACACACAAGAAAAACACCCACAATAGCACACTATTGAAATTCAGCCTTTGCAGATCATTTAAATATTTCTAGTGTTGCTCCTCCAAATGATGCTCTATGTTTACAAACTCATCAAAATTTATATATATATATATGGTTTGTTTGGGTTTTTTTTTTTTTTTTTTTTTTTTGTTTTTTTTTTTTTTTTACACATTTATCAAATTTACAAACAAAAGTCTAATTTTAGCTATCATCCCCTGGTCTGGCAGGGCTAACCTTACTTGCATCTGACGGGGATGCAGTCTGAACACCCAAGTTCTGCAGAGCCGAGAGCTCCCGCTGATGAGTATCCACATGCCCTGACTTAGATTCCCTGGCTGAACAGGAGCCTGGATCCCCAATGACATGAGATTAACCATTTCTGAAAGTCTTAATTCTCCATGCTCTAGCGAAAAATATGATTTAAATACCACTCGAAATGTGATATTGAGTACTCAGCGTACGAAGGCAGCCTCACCTCCCGCACGTCGTGTGTCACTCCGGGGCTCTGTGCAGCGTTTCTGGTACAGTGGCTTTGGAGTTGCTTCATTTAAGGAAATAAAACAAAAGACACACTGAAAAGAGCTGCCTGCTACTGAGTCCAGCGCACAGGTCATTCTGAATCTGCAAGGGCCAAGGAGATTATGAAACAAATACTCCTGTTTCCTTTTCTGTGGAAAATACAGTATTTCAGGATCTCAACAGGAAAGATACACTTTATGGTAAAACATTCAGTAGAGTTTAACAGATTTCTATTACCACAAGAGACCTATTTTGGATGGCTAAAACCCCCCACAGAGAGAGAGTCCAATTCTCCTGGTTTTTGCAAACCATTTCCATGGAACCTGATTAAATTTTTATAGAATCCTGGAAATTCCCTCTCTGGTGGATCCTCTGATGTTTTGTCATTAAGACAATTCCTGGAAGAGCGCTCTGCTGTTAGAGGAAGGAGGAAATAAAGCAAGCGTTGCATCCCCAAAGAGCAGAGATCGACACAGAGCATATTCGCAGGGGCTACAACCACCAACCTGAAACGCTAAAAGCCGATGGCACCGTATTACTAAGTTGCTCTTCGGAGAACTTTGCAGTCTTATGCTTGCACCGGTGATAATGAAAGCGATTAGCGCAGTATGATTAAACTCCCCGTAGGACATTTTTTTAAAAAAATAAAAGGTTGGAAGTTGGAATTACCCTCTTCTCTAATGACTTTTCGATTATACTGTCTGAACCGCATGGTTTTACTTGGCATAAAAATATTAACCCATGAGAGAAGCTGCAGAGGTTGGTGGTGTTATCAAGTCTTCAGAATCCAATCTAGTAACTTCCCTTCACCACCTTTTTTTTTTTTTCCCCTTATCGGGCTTTAAAGTAATAAATAAATCCTAGTTTCACGTGTTTCTTAATCTCAAGGCATTCAAAGCACTATAAAGTGCAGCCGGCCTCATCTCAGCAAACCCCAGCGCCCTTGGCCTCAGAAAAAGTTTGAGTTGATCTAAGAACAGAAGGAAGAGCATCTCTTATTTTAAATAAATTAAAAGAAAAAAAAAAACTAGCCAAAAACCCCACACAACCACCTCAACCCTGAATAACAGCTTTCTTAAGGTGAAAATGAAAATCACCACCCTGGGACTGGTCACTTCACCACATATGAAAGAGCCAGAGCTGGACAGGGGGGTCTGAAGCCCCACACCACACAGTGGAAGAGGGCTCTTGGGTCACGCTTGGCAGCTCCCAGCCCTCGTCCTTCCATCAAGGAGCATGTTCTGCCGGAAACCCTCACAGCTAAGGAAGGGGAAGGGTTTCTAGGACAAATCCTTCTCCAGCATCAGGCTGGCAGCCCTGAAGAGCTGCAGGACCCCATGGGGCACTTTGCTTCCACATAAGAGGGTTTCCACCCACGCAGTCTTGCTGCCTTCTGAAGGAGATACTTGACAGCCATGGCTAGTGTCTCACCACTTTAGGGCTTTAACGCATCCATCTTTCTAATAGTTTCACATGTCACTGACAGAGTAACCTATTTAGCTTCAAGGCCTTTGAAGAATTAGCGTGCACCAGACCCACGGCATTAAAGGACTCTCTGAAAGTTAATGGGTGCGAAACTGCATATATTAAGTGCTGAGAAAATTGATGGGATGTCAGGTGGAGTAAGTTTTTCCACAGACCCTCTTTTTGGGCAAACAGCTAGAATGAAGGACCTCAGGCAACTCCCATTTCAGGTGTGGTGGATCTTTTTGATCCTTTTAATCGCCGAGTTCCCCCTGCAATAGTGTCCCATCAGGCCCCCTGCTGCCACCAGGCCAAAAGTAAAGCCCACACTGGCACCTTCCAGTCTCTGTTCATATTTTGTCCCACGATAGGAAGGACTATAAATTCAGTACTGAGCTCTCCCAAATCAGCAACGCTACTATCCAGAGCAAAACCAGGGCTTTGACTGCAGACCCAGGTTGCACCAAGGAATTTGCTCACAGTCTGCTCTGTCCCAGGGCAGGATCCTATGCAGAAGACCTCCCTTCAGAGTATTATCTTACATCCTAAAATTGTTTTTCTCTGGAGAAGAAAAACAAGTAACTAGATACGCAGTCCATGGTTGCACTTCTCCAGATGCATTTCCATGACCAGGGGTGCCTTACAGACACAACACTGGCCTTTCGCAAAATTCCCCCATGAGCTGAGGTAGCAGATGTTTTGCAGCTGCCACCTGTGACTTCCTTGCCACCTCCTGCCAGCCTCAGCCCTCACCGCTGAATCCCTGGGCACATCTCCAGAAATAAAGAGATGGGGAAGGAAGGTTTGTTCTTCTCGGTGGTCGCCCTGCGCACGTGCTAGTACAGCATGTAAAATAGAAGTAGCCCACACCTCCATAATGGATTCTCCTGTCTGGTAAGGGATAGGACACCGTGACAGAGCTTGCTGTGTGGGAAGCTGCCCGACCCCCCTGTCCACCCAGCTGCTCTGACACAGCCCAGGGAGGGATGGAGGAAGGGAAGGATGTCTGGGTGCTGGAACATCCCTGCTGTGATTTAGAAAGAAGGTGAAAAAGA
>VZSZ01008268.1:448508-493134 GCA_013398815.1 Ibidorhyncha struthersii
CAGAATAGGGTACGAGACTTGGGGCTGAAAGTACTTGACTTTAGTGGCTTAAGGACTCACAGGGTCTGGTTGTGCTGGGACAGAATGTGCAGGATTTCTAAACCCTCACCTCCTCAGCACTTCTTGATGCCCCAGAATGAGACTGCAGCAGAGCACAGCAACTGCACCCCGCTGATACACGCACACCAAGTCTATGTTTCTTTCCATCCCGGGCAAATTTCCTATGTATTACCCTCCCAGGATATATACTTTTTTTTTGTATCCTGATCACAACATTATTTAATGTCAAATTAAATTTCTGCCAAATTTCAGGACAAAATAGACTTTAAAAAAAATTAAAAAGCTTCCAGTGTCTAACCCCTCTCCTCTATCTTTAATATTATGATCTGATCTACTTACCTGTCCATTGAATTCTAAGACAGAAAACCTGGGGGCAGGGTCCAATATTTGCTACTCAAGAAAGGGAGAAGTCTGTATATCTTGCTGGATAAATGCTGTCTTTGAGTTTGAAACCGAGTGATTTGCTCCCTAAATATTTGTGTAAAGTTTTGCCAGTGTGAAAATATTCTTTAGACATCACACTTTCATACTGTTTTTTCTAAGAGTTCAGCTTTTCTTTATTGTTATTCATCAAATCTGCCACTTTCTACTCTCTTGATTTGCACTGCACAAATGCCTCTCCTAGGAGGCAATTATATACACTTTTTAAATATTCTTAAATGTTATCAGATGCCTCTGCAAAACAGTTGTCAGATCTCTTACAAAAAATCTAAGGCGTTGAGTGCCTTTGCTTATAATAAATCAGATCAACAAGACTAAGTGCAGTTTAACTCTTCCCACTGTGACTTGAGACTTTCCTGAACTACACACACTGCACTTTTCAAGCTGTGCCAGCTCTTTTTACCCATTAACTGAAAAAGAATTAGGGGAGAAGTTCTCCATAACATACTTTGTTTTTCGAATCAGCGTGAGGGATGAGCACAGCGTCTGGCAGTCATCTCTTAACACACACCTCTTCCCTTGTTATACAAAAGGGGTCAAGAGCCCAAAGTGGTCCTGGGGGGAAGTTTGAATGCTTGAGTGCAGAGTGACCATCTTCAAAACTACCTTCGATAAACACACTTTTGCTAGCAAATTCCTTACATACCCTATGCTTTGCCTCCTGCATTAGTTGCAGGCTGCTAGCATCCTGTCAGGGCAGCCCAGGACCTTCCTGCCATCCAAAATGTTCTGCCTGGGGATTCTTCCTTACAGTTCCAGCACACAGAGGTGAACACCAGCAATCCCAACATACCTTCATCCGTACAAACCACGGCCATAAACAGCCACGCTGGGACTTGTTCCCTGGTCTTTGCCATAGAGTCATGGAATAGTTCGGGTTGGAAGGGACCTTTAAAGGCCATCTAGTCCAACCTCCCCTGCAATAACCAGGGACATCTTCAACTAGATCAGGTTGCCCAGAGCCCCATCCAACTCGACCTTGAATATTTCCAGAGATGGTGCATCTACCACCTCTCTGGGCAACCTGTGCCAGTGTTCTACCACCTTCATTGTAAAAGTTTTCTTCCTTATATGTAGTCTTAACCTTCCCTCATTTAGTTTAAAGCCGTTACCCCTTGTTCTATCGCAACAGGCCCTGCTAAGAAGTTTGTCCCCATCCTGCAATGAGGTCTCCCAGAGACTTCTTTTCTCCAGGCTGAAGAAGCCCAACTCTCTCAGCCTGTCCTCATAGGAGAGGGGCTCCAGCCCTCTGATCATTTTTGTGGCCCTCCTTTGGACTCGCTCCAACACATGCATGTCTTTTGTGTGCTGAGGTCTCCAGAGCTGGACGCAGTACTCCAGGTGGGGTCTCACCAGAGAGGAGTAGAAAGGCAGAATCACCCCCCTCGACTTGCTGGCCATGCTTCTTTTGATGCAGCCCAGGATATGGTTGGCCTTCTGGGCTGCAAGTGCATTGCCAGCTCATGCCCATCTTTTCATCCACCAGTACCCAAGCCCTTCTCAGCAGGGCTGCTCTCAATCCCTTCATCCACCAGCCTGTATTGATACCAGGGGTTGCCCCAAGATGCAGGACCCTGCACTTAGCCTTTGCTGAACTTCATGAGGTTCACATGGGCCCTCCTCTCGAGCGTCCCCAGGTCCCTCTGGATGACATCCCGCCCCTCGGGCATGTCAGCTGCACCACTCAGCTTGGTGTTGTCCGCAGACTTGCTGAAGGTGTGCTCAATCACATTTTTACCATCCCCAGCTGCAGTTCAGACTGCAGCAGTAACTGCAACCAAGAGTTGTACACCTCTACCTCCTCCTTTGGTGCCAGCCAGGCTGCAGCAGAGCAGTGGCCTATTGCTCCAGACGACTGGAAGGAGCACCCAAACAGAGCAATATAAGCACCCCAGATCAGGGGCTTGAGGCACCAGAAAACAAGGAGGCTGCAGAAACATCCCTTCCCAGCATTTCTTATTGGCTCATCTAGGCAGGTCCCTGGCAGGCTGGGGACCCGTCTTGAGGGAATGCCTCCTCAACCATGGGTAACAGCACCCGCACAGAGCACCAAGGATCCCAGGCTGTACACAGCAACCATAACAGCCCAGCAATTAAGGCTAAATTGGGCCAGCCCTTAACCAAGAAAGTGTATTCACCACTTGCACACAGTGCCTTGAGTATTTAACATTCCTTGACCACTGCATAGCTCAATTAACTTGTACAACAATTTCCTGAGTTTATAAAAAATAATAAATAAATCAATACACAGCTATGACTTATCATATGTGAAAATGAGCAGCAACACCACTGCATTTAATGTCCTGAGATAGAAAAGTGCAGAGAAACAGGTTTTAGAGAAGGTGCCGTAAGCACATTAACATCATGCTGGCCTGGAGAGAGGCCAGTGGAAATAAAGTAGAAATAAAGAGTTAACAGCAAGACTCTGATTGACTTGAAAGCAGTTAAGATTTCATCCTGCCTGTTTCAGAGTGTGGACCTCAGACAGAGGAGCAAGATACCCACAAGAACACCTCTCCAAAGAAGAACTGTGTATTCGTAAGAAGAAATGTGCATTCATAAGGAGGCAAACGTCCAAAACTTAGAGCTACTATTTTCCAAACAAGTCACTCTCATTGAAATGCCTGATGGATTTGTGTTCCCAGGTATTATCTCAAAAAACATGTCACTGTCAGCAGGGGAGTGACTAGGAGGAGGATGCACAATCTATATCCTAAATCAGAAGGCTTTCAGAAAATGAGCCGGCCAAAGAACAGCAAAAGAGAAATGGGGCATATGATGAAAACACATAAATCTGTCCTCCAGCAACCTTGATGTCACGATTTCCAGACACCCTCTAAGAGGGCTGGGCCTCTGGTTTCCACTTCTTTTTCAAATTCATGAAGCGGATTGAAAACCTCTGCCAAACTTGTATCACCACACACAGTCTCAAATATTCATAGGGCTTTTGCATTATGAATCAGCGTGCTAACTGGTGTGTCCATGGGCAGCTCAGCCATCTCTGGCTGCTCTGGAGCTCAGCTCAAGGAGACACTCAGGTGATTCAAAAGTCAAAAAGTTCCTGTTCAGAAAATCTCGCCAAGTCTATGAACCCCCCTGACCAATGATGCACAGAATAGCCATTTTAAGACAGGGCAATCCAAATGGCAGACACAGTTACACCTGATCTGGACCACAAGTGAATATCACCTTGACCTTCCCAAGGTCACAGCCCTATGACTTCTGAGTTCAGGTAGGAGATGCTGCAGACCCCCTGGGCACTGCACTGAGCTGGTGCCTGAGGCCACCCCTGCCCCTGTCTCACTCCCAAAGTGGCACACAGTGCTTCCATCATCTTCACGTGAGGTGCCAGAGTCCCAGTAGGGAGTAGAACCCATCACTCGCCTCCTAAACCGCCTGGCCCCAAACATGAAAAATAAGGATGATAACAGAGCAACAGTGGCTTTCTAATGCACTTTCCCAAAAGTGGCTCATCTAAAACTTTCAGAGAAAATTGCACAAGCTGCAAAGTCTATTCCTTCAGGCACAGGACCCATTGAAAAGGTTGGCTTAGAAAAATCTCACTGTACTAAACTTCCAAGGCCTTTCCTATGCTGCTTGTCTCTCACCTAGGCTGCCTCCTACTAGTTGTTTAATAACAGTTCAGCCACCAGCACCGTAACTGGTGCCATGTTTCCATAAATGCTCTCAGCCGTGCCTGGCCATGAGGAAGCTCACTGAGAACAGCAGTTAGACCAGCTGTTCATTTAACCTATGTTTGGTTGGTTTTATTTCAATATGCAATTGCAAATCTTATCTTCTCTACACATATGGCTCCTGTACAGAAAACGTTCTTTCCACTAAGAGAACCTCCAGGGATGTAACATTAGCTGCAAGCAAGCAACGCAAATACTGAAATGTTTTATCACCATTACAGAGCCCAAATGCAAAAGCAATATTTGACCCAGAGATATTTTTCCATTTATTTAAAAAAAAAAAACCCACACAGATGATTAAAGACTTCTATAGGAACATCCAAATAACAAACAGTACAATTTAAATAGCAACTGCTTACTGACAAGCTACAACCAATGAGACATGGTCCTCAAAAACTCAATCACAAGTTGCGGCAATTTACCCTATTTTCACAGAAATAGGCCAGGCAGGAGAGAACTGAGGCAGGTTTGCCCGACACAGAGAAAGGATGCTGTAGAAAAGTGGAGGCAGGAGACTTTTGCAGGGTAAATGTCCTGCTGTTTTACTTGCACACATCAGTGCAGAAAAACAAGCGTTCAAGGAAAGGTAATTTTTTTATACGTGAACACAGGCTACTCACGTAGCCTTTCCTCAGGAGAGCAAATTATTGCACTGCTGGGGAAAAAACAGAACAAGTTTAGTGCCAGCTAAGGAACTTCACAGAGGAGTTTGGAGCAGGAGCAACTGCTGCAGAGATGTGGACTGCGGAAAGACAGACAGACACAGGGACAGGGGATGCAATAGCTGGATCATGTCAAAAGTAGCACAAGATATTTAACAGTTTCCTCTGGGCAGCCATACAAGATGCCACTTCAACACTTCTCCTGAGAATTTTTTTATTGGGTTTTTGGCTGCAATGTGAATTCCCAGTAGGAATTCATGCTAAGTTTCTGAGTTCGTATATACGATGATTTGATTTAATCCAGAAACTCAGCTGAAACTGCTGAGCTTCATCCAATTATGAGGTAAACCAAGGTAAAATCCAAACAGTGTCTGGGCAGCTGAGTCAAAGGTCAGAATTTATAAAAGAGAGGAAACCCAAGGGAGTTTCCTACGGTTTCAGATTTCCCAATATTCCTGACACTGCAGAGATAAGTTTTGATCTATTCTTATAAATCCACAATTTTGGGGGTTGGGGTCTTTTTAAATGTCTTTAACATCTCTGAGTACTTAAGCATCTTTTTGGTAGCTCCTATTAACCATCTAGTTTTGCAGGAGACACTGCTGGGTCTTTTGGGAGTCTGCATCCGGGTGGGTTTATGTGAACTTTGCCTCACACCCAGTGAAGTCTGCCAGCTCAGTGGTTATCACTAGCACTACTGCCTCATCACTCTTGGCTGGTTTTGACCCAGCTGGAATATAGGACTCTCCCTATGTGGGGTTATTGAGGATTAACCATGTATTGATCGTGCCATTTAGACACCCAGGATTAATCAAGGTGGGGCGAGTTACCCATTCACAGGTCAGCAAGCACACCACAAGCCTACACCCTTACGGAGTGAAACTTTTTTCTTCTACTGCACATACTCATTATTTTCCCCTGTCAATTTTTTTATTTTTTTTTTCCCCACATCTGAAACACAACACTGGGGTCTCACCAAGTCTCACCTTCTAGGACTAACCGTGCTCGTTGGACCTCCTTTCCCAGGCACTGGGATTATTCCTGCTTGCTTTCCAGGTGCTCTCCTTTCATTGCAGCTGTCATTACGTGCACAGGAGAAGTCCATAAACCTCAGAAAGAATCACCTTATGTTGAGGGCTCCACGTGGCTTAGGATGCTGTCTAAGCAAACCTGTTCTCTTCAGTACATCTATATTTATTTTTCTGAACCACTGAGGGGACTCGAACAAAACGCAAACCCTCACAAGTGATTTTCTAAGGCGAGTGAGTTGTCAGCTTTGCTGTTAACATCATTTTTGACAATCTCAGGTACCGTCTGAGCTTTTACTCTGCTTTTAGATTATTTCTGAAATCCACAAGCAGCCTGCCAGTGAGCTTGACTTTGATAGGTAGCAAGCCTGGGTCATCTTACCAGCAAGTTTTCACTTGGGCATCATTTCTAGGATGCAACATTACTATTTATCATGTGAGAAATGACACATCTTTAGTTATTACTGTAGTTGCCTGACTTGGTGCAATCAGAGGAATGACTAAGAGTACAGGGTACCTCTCCTTTTAACTATGGGGCAGAGCAACAGAAAGAGTCCCGCCCTCGTCAGCTTTTTTTCTGATCTGCAGAAACACACAGAATCACAGAATCACAGAATAGTCAGGGTTGGAAGGGACCTCTAGAGATCATCTAGTCCAATCCCCCTGCCAGAGCAGGGTCACCTACAACAGGTTGCACAGGACAGCGTCCAGGCGGGTTTTGAATGTCTCCAGAGTGGGACACTCCACAACCTCTCTGGGCAGCCTGTTCCAGTGCTCCACCACCCTCAAAGTAAAGAAGTTCCTCCTCATGTTAAGATGGAACTTCCTATGTTCAAGTTTGTGCCCATTACCCCTCGTCCTATCAATGGGCACCACTGAAAAAAGACTGCTCCCATCCCCCTGGCATCCTCCCTTCAAGTATTTGAAAGCATTAACAAGATCTCCCCTCAATCTTCTTTTCTCCAGACTAAAGAGACCCAAATCCCTCAGCCTCTCCTCATATGAAAGATGTTCCAATCCCCTAATCATCTTTGTAGCCCTTTGCTGGACCCTCTCCAGCAGATCCCTGTCCTTCTTGAACTGNCCTTTCCACAGAGCTGCTCTCCAGGAGGTCGGCCCCCAACCTGTACTGATGCATGGGGTTATTCCTCCCCAGATGCAGTACCCTACATTTACCCTTGTTGAATTTCATTAAGTTCCTCTCTGCCCAACTAAAGCACTCGCAAAGATGAGCATTGCAGAAGTCTCATTCCTCATGGTAAAGATTGTGCCATCACCGATAATCACTAAGGCTATGGTTTTTATAATCGGTCATAACAGGTTACAGTAACCCTATAAAAGTTATAGAAAGCGGGCTGAGAGGTGTTCATGCAAATCAGTTCAGCCGATTTTATTCCATTTTTGTAACCTGGTTCCATGGTGAAAATTCTGGGAAGGCACAGAACTGAAACCAGAGCCAGCTAAAAGTTGTAAAGAAGGGATTAGATTGGAGTTAGAGTAGGTCCATAGGCAGGAGGGGAAAGGGGCTTCCTATAGACACAGGCAGGAGGGAAAAGAGTCTGCATACAGACTTACTGAAAATCCAGAACTGCTCCGAGGCATTACTGAATCCATCAAGCAAATTCAAAGTAATAAGTTTCTGCTCTCTCAAAATTAACAGGGTTAAAGTTTTATCACTTTTAAAGGGAGCTAATCTCTTATTTGACACCAGTTAAGAAAACTAGGGTATGGAGCTGTGCTGTGTGTAACACAAACATCTTCCCTTGGACAAAAATTGACAGATCAAAACCACCGATGCTTCTGACCTGATCTTGCTGTTGTGCTGGCCACCAGCTAAAGGCTGTGCTGCGCTGAGCACTCCTGCACACCAACAAACACTTCTTTCTTTCTCCTATACTTACAAATTCAACCGCACTTCTGCAATACAAGAAAGGTGGAAAAAAAAGAAAACCACCTCATTTCCACCAAGTTTGGTCCTAGTGGGAAAAGCTCCTGTGCAGCTCCCTGACCAGACAACTGTCTCATACCTGAAGAGGGCAGCAAGAGAACTACAACCCCCAAATAAGTCTACATGAGCAGGAATGAGGTCTGCTCATATTTTTATCTTTCTGAACAAGAATGAAAAAAAAATTAAATCCCTGGCCAGAGCAGGGCCTTACCTTGCAGCCGTGAGGATCCCCAGGAGCTCCTGTTCCCCAGGAGCACTGCTGCCATCCGCCTCCCATCTTGCAGGGGAAAGCAGGCTCAGCTGCTGCACATCAGCCCATCACAGGGGGCATAGCTTGAGGCTGTCTGCTGGGAGAGGTGGCCTGCATGTGTTTTCACTTATGAAACAGCATCATGATTGGGCTGTCCTGCCCAAACCTGTGCTCTGCTCCAGCCCAGAGCAGCTTGTGACTCCCTACCCCTAAATCTCTTCCAACCCCAACCACCCCAGTGCCTCATCCATGCCTTTCTTGTTAGACACCGTCCTGTTGGACCCTCCCCTCTTAATCCATGTGATCTCCCTTTTAGGTCCTCCTGTTCCACCGCTCTCTCTCCCTCATCCCAGGCCAGTCAAGAGAAAAGCACAGCTGACCCCTTTAAGTTGTAGAAAGCCTTTTTTAGTTTATATCTTAAATAAAACTTCAATTAAATGAGCAATTTCTCAGTTAAACTCCTTGTGGGAGCAGGGGGTGAGAACATTGTTGATGCTGCCTGGCTCACAAGAGAAAAAAATCCTGGCCCCTATACTTGTGTCTGCTCAGACGTGTGTGCATAGGGAGAAAATATCAACCAAATAATAATGACGCTAATCCTTTTATTAGCATTTTAAAAACTTGAAAAGCTGTGTGTCTCTTCAGGGAATACTTAAAGCAAGATCTTACAGTACAGTGTATCTGGAGTCCAGCTGTAACAACAGCTCCACACTGGGAGTCCTCAGCACAGCACCGGCTCTGCAGAGCCTGTGACTCCTCGCTAGCGGCAGGGAGCAGGTCCAAGCGAGGGACTGCAGTCTGGATATTTTTCATATTTTGCAGATTGAAGGTTTTTCCCCTGGTGCTCCCTGCTCCCCAGGTGCGGGTACCCGCGGGGAGAAGTAGGGAGGTGTCCTCCGCAGCACTCTCCCACTCCCATGAGAAAGATGCGGCTGTTCCTCTTCTGGGTTACAAATCACGTAGGCACTATCCGCTTCTCTAAAGTTTTCCAGGAAATCTCGAGGAAGGACTAAAACCAAATCTAAAGCCAAATGATTGATTTCAACCCTGAACTGAAAGTGCTGAGCAAAGCACAAGGCCAGCAGGACCCCATCTTGCGCTGCTGGAGAGGGTGGGGGGTGATAGCCTGAGTCTGCTGAAGTTATTGGTAAAAACTCCCTGGTAACTCCAGGATTTCACTTCCCGAGCTTCGCTGGGAGTTTCACGCTAACAATCTGGGCTGTTCCTCCTGGTGCTGCACTACGCAGCAACTTCTGTTTGAGGGAAAAGTCCACACCCTGCATCTGAGATGCTCTGCAGCACTGCTCTGCAAGGGGGGCACGCCGGTGGGACACTGGCTTCTGTCTGGCTTTGGGCAGGATGTCAGATAATGTGATACCTCTTAAAAGAGAAAAAATGTAATGCATTTAGCAAAAAAAAGGCAGCAAATACATCTATTTTGGCAAGCAATAGTTCTTAAAGTGTCTAGGTGATAACGGAGGGCAGCAAATTAGATCTAAGCAATGGCAATGTGAGAAACAAAGGCATTTTGAATTGTGCGAACAGTCCTGTCCCACCTGAAGAGCACAGAGGCAGCAGCTCCTCTCCTGGGAGATGCAGGTACAAACCCTCTGGGAATATGGAGATAATCCAGAAGAGACTCATTAGAAAAGTGGCAAGAGAAATCAGCAGTTCCCCTGGCTGAGGGAAAGAATTGTTGTTAAGTAAAGAAAATAAAGTTGAATACACACATGAACTGCAGAAGACTGAAGGAAATGGCATGTATCCCCTTCTCCAACTTGTCTCTTCCTGTTGTTTATGGCATTGGCTGAAAACCAATGAGGTCTGGGCAAAGCTCTTTGGGGTCTTTAGTTCTCAGAATGAGAAATTTGACCTGTTGCCTTCAGTCAAAACTGGTGTTTTATTGAAAAGGAGTCCTATGGAATTCAGTAAGCTTTTAATCACAAACAGTGAAGGGCAGGACTCTTGTGTGCTTCCTAGGTGGGAGAGGAGGACTCTGAGGAAGCTGTGCCTGGGGATGACGAATGATCCCCATCACACAGGGAGATGTCCCCCGCCCAGGGCATGGACTGAGGTGGTTATGAACAGCCACGTAGAAGTGAAATACTGGGGTGGGGGAAGGAGAAAAGAGTGTGGACAAACAGATCTAGCATGGTGAAGTGGGCCACAAACTCCCCAAAGTCAGTGCCCCTGCAGCCCTGCACGGCCACGCTGCTGTTTGCAGTGTTGGCACGGGGCAGCCCACTGCCCGTAACTACCTCATCCCTCACATTCATAATCCCTTGCAGGTGAGTTGGACTCTCCTGCTGCGGACAGTGATGAAGCTGGTAAGAGCTGTTTCCATGAGTCACCGACAGCGCCGAGCGCTCGTTAGCGCTTCGCAAGCAGAAGCGGTCTGCGCAGCACCCTTTGACGAAGGCAGCAGCAAGCAGCAAGCAAAGCAAAGATAAAAATTATCAATGGAGGGAATTAGTAGAAGTTTCACCATCTTCTGGCACAACAAAAGCAAGCACCTTCCGTGTTTAAGAAAGACATTACCTGATTGCAATCACACGAGTCAGAAGTTCATAAGCTTTTATTAACAGCTCAGACAAGAAATCTGAAGTATGTGATTAGTGAACGCTACAAAGTCAAATAGGAAATGTCTTATCTTTCCAACAACGCGTAAGCACGTAAAGCTAAATCAACCCGTTTGTGATTTTGGAAGTACAGTGGGTTGAAACATATTTCAAAGGAATTAGCATGGCCAAACTGATGCATCGTAATGTGTGATGGCAATGAATTGTATGACTAGAGAGCAAAGAGTGAGGATTTAACTCAAAGGAAACCAATGCCTCAGCTTTTCCTGCTGTGCTCCAGAAATCCTCTTATTTAAACACAGGGGTAGTTAATATTAGTATTTCTATTTTCTGTTCGTAGCTATTTGGGTTGGGGCACTTTTCCCTTCCCATAGTGCAGCATGTGAATCACACTGCATATTAAAACATTGCTGCAAAGAGCAAAAAGTAGTTATTCAGTGATTTAGTCATGACTGTTGGAGAAAAAGGTTCGCTCTCTTCTCTTTCCTCCCTTTTAGCCTCCAGATGTGGGCAGAAGGAAGATTCACTTGGAAAACGCAACAGCTCTTTCTGTTGTGAACTGTTTGAAATAGACCTTACCTGCCTTTGCATATGTTTGCAGTTTAAAATGGATCTGTATTTACACTAAATGAAATATTTACAAAAATGATTATGAATATTTTTCATTTGCATAAGTCAATGAGTTAGATCTTTAACACTGTTTAAAGGATTGGTGCATTTTTGCAATGAAAAATAACATCTTGGCAATACTAATTTTTCACATAGTTAAAAAATCAGCTATTTTTGGCAGAACAATTAGTATCAGACAAATATTCAAAGTGGTTCTGACTTTCTCATTATCAATAAATACTAGAGTCTCAGATTTTAAGACCTTTGCTAATTATTAAGAAACTCCAGCATTCAGCTCTGCATCATTAAAGCTCAGCCCCCCTTTCTGATACAGTGGGAAAAATAAATCCCTGAGAGAAACCTGTTGCTGTCAAGAGGAGAGGAAAAAGGGGAGGAGGACAAAGAAATTTAGAAACTGGAATATCCGCAACAAATCCAGACTCTCAACTGGTATAATTTGCTGTACATCTCCGAAGCCAGTGGAGCACCATCATGTCCCAGCAGCCGAGGGTTTGCCCACACTGCTGTGCTTATGGCCACAGAGCAAAACATTGGCTTCCCCACTCTACACATAGTATTTCTTCTCTGGCAGCTACTCCGTCTGTTGTGGTGCTACAACATCTGAATTTGCTGGTGTACTGCCAGAAAGGATGTTTTCTTCTCTGTTTGGAGGAACAGTCATCTTCCAGTTAATCCTTGATCTGCTGAGGATTAGGAAGCCATGCTGAGGTGTCCTCCAAAGACAGAACCCCCCCGGGAAAAAGTTTTGCTAGCCTTTGGCTGAAAAGGTGGTTCAAACACTCCCATCCAGCTTTGAGTGGCAGCTTTTTGGCCCGAAACCTTCTGTTCTTGTGTTCATTTGAATGAGAGCCTCACAGGGAAACCTTATATACTTACACTGTCCAAGTGTTTTCCTTTGCTGTAGGAATTTATGGTGGTAATAGCACCATAAATGCTTTTTTCCCAGCACTGTTTATTACACGTTGCTGTCAGACTCCCTACCTTAGCCTTCTAAAGGGAAGAGCTGCTTTACAGTACAACAGCAGCGTGGCAGCATTAGCGATGCTGGAATAATCTTTCTAATTGATCTTGGAAGGGGTGGGCAGTGATTTCCTTTGAGTGATTTTCATTAACTGAGCTCTTTGTTATTGCTTGGGTGTGGGTTATGAATATAACAGTTTTCACATGAGTGTACCTTCAGTTCAAACACAGTTCAAACACAATATAATCCACTTCAATAAAGAGGTGGAAGAATGCAGTTTTCAGTAGCATTTTTATTAAGTACTGGCAAACCCTTATGCATGTTAATGCTTGATAAAAATACAGCTGACCCAGATGCAAAACACTGTGGTGAGTTAAGGCATATGACAGGTGAAGTAATATATATCCGGTACCACATGACACCCACCATGCCTTCAAACTTAGTTCACAAGCACAAGGAAGTGGGAGGGGAGCCTGTGCTCCTCCTCAACATGTTAAATTTTGACCATCCGCTTTTTAAAAATGGTTATTTCACCCCAGGAAGGGTATCTAAAAAACCCCACAGAATAGCCGGATTAGATATTTACAAGTGGATCGCATCTTGTACTGTTGTTGAAGTTATTCTGTGGGAACACATTGGTAATGGCTCATCTATTTCACATTCATATTTACAAACCCAGCCAGAAGAATGGAAAATTAGATGCTCTTATGGCTTATATATGCTCAAAACCACAATTGTGAGTTGGCAGTTACAAGTTCTTTCTATTCGACACACCAGTTCTCTGTATTCACTTTTGCTTATATATGTAACCTATACAAAATGAGTTTAGGAAACCACTTGTTTAAGTGACCAAACAGTTGTATGTGTGCCCTTGACCATAAGCAGCGGAGAACATTAGCAATCACCTATCTCGTATGACAGTTCTGTGTGCACTTTAAATGAATGTAAGCTGGCTCTGTCACCAAAATGGCTGTTCCTGTCCTGCCTTGCTCCCTCCTGTCCCATCACTTCGTTTCAGCTCAAGCACCTCTACAGCCACATAGCAAAGCAGAGCCAGGGATCTGATTCAGATCCAAACTAACCTGATGAAAACCAACAATCATGGCTTATGGTGGTGGTGGCACTAAGACATCGAGAAAGGCATTATTCCATCTTGAAACAAAATCTTACAGGATCTTCCCAAATTTACAGTAGTGCAGCATTTTCCATGCCTGTAAGAATAAGATATTTCTATTTAAGCAGTAAATAATACTCGTTCTGCGAAACCACCTCTAGGTCCCAATTGTCATTGTCATAAATTTCATATCACGGCGCTCATTTCAGAGCTCTGGGGCAAATCTGATTTGGTGTGAACGAGCGCAGCTGCCCTGGGTTCCCACTGCTGGTGCTGATTTCATTGGGGACGTGCAGTCACACAGCAGCTGGCACGCGAACGTGAGACAGCGCCCATCATTCACGGTACTTGCTTGTGACTGCAGCCACCCTGTGATAAAATCCATGGATTTCACAGGGTTACACCAATAAATGCCTTTCAGCCCTGGAGTCGGGTGACAATACAACTAGCCTGAGCTGCAAGAGCAAACAGAATTGTTGAGCAGTTCAAAGACGCTCTTTCATACAGTTGGTTTTTCTACACTACATCACTGCCATTTTTCTTCTCCATTGGACTGTGCTGTTATGACCCTCTCATGTAGGGTCATTTCAGGTCTGCAAGGTATAGCGTTGGAAGTGGAGGGAGGGAGATATTTTCTGGTCTGCTGTCTTACATGAGTAAGCAGGGATGTTTAAAGTAAGGCTAAAGAATGCTACAAGGAAGAAACACGAAAATAAAAAGTTGTTCCCACACATCTCGCCTCCCTGCGCTTACCACCAGTAATAGCAAATCCAGATCACTCAGGTAGGAAGTGCTGAGAGCTAGGATGGAGTTGAGTCTAACTCCATCACGCGTGACCCACTCTGCCAGACACGGCTGCTTTTGGCTGCTGCAGACAGCGATGCTGCCACTGGGGCTCCCAGAAGGGGTATGTCAAATGAGGACCTTCTGCAGAAGATGGTGAAGCACCATGTTATTCACCCTGTTGTACTGAAATAAAGCCAACATTTGTCATTTTACTTCAGCCTGTAGAAGACAGACTTTGTGTAAGGCAATCACTGGAGCACAAAACACAGCTTGTCCTCACATCCCTAACAGTCACAAGCAGTTAGTTACACAGGTTGGGAAGTGATTCTGCCTCAAATTCATACCTGTGTGAACACAACGAATTTTTATACCCTCGGTGGTAGATCTGTTAAAGTCATTCCTCCCCACATTCACTTACTCACCGACTTGCTCTTTCTGTCTCCACCCATGACCGATTACTCCCGCAGTGCTGACCGCACTGCAGAGCTGCCATATACTACACTAGAAGGATGGGTCAAACAACCAAGGTCAGCAAAAACTCTTTGGCATTTTTTTTTTTTATTAGTCTTAATATATTCTAATCTGCAGAAATTTGGCTTTGAAGGCAGCCACAGAAACCCTCCAGCATCGCTGAGAAAGTGGGGACGTGTGGTAGGGCAGCATTGAGTTATATCAGCTCTCCTGTTGAGGCCAAGGTGGACCTGTGCCCTGATTTAATCCAAACTCCCTTCCCTGCACAGTGAGTCCATAGAAAAATCACTGCCAGGTCAGCATCTATTGTAATACCACTTCAAATAACACACTCTGCCCATGATAGGGCAGTGTTGGGGGAGCACAGTGTATTCCTGGGGGCAGTGACTGAGCCAGAACACGTTGGTTCCTGCTTCTATGTCAAGTTTTCACTATGCTGCTTAATCAGTACTGCTTTATATTGCTGCAAGCAGGGAATGGGGGTTGTGCTAGTGCTTTTGCTGCATTCCTGCTGCAGGCATATCGTACTGGTTATACGCAAAACTCTCTTCCTCACAATGACAGCAAGAAACAGGGATTTTAATGCTTGACGGTATTTCCACAATGCCACTGAGAGAATGTGCAAGAGCAAAAGCAGCTCAGTTCAATCTGCATTATTTAGGAACTACTCGAAACCCTGCTAAAGGACTATGCAATGTAATTAAGCATGAGGTCAGAAGAGCTCCCGATACAATAAATAACTTAGTTTTGAAAACATCTTTTCTTGTTCATTAGGAAAAGCAAGTGTTAAGCAAGTAATCTGTCTCTTCAGTGCAATTTCAACACAACATATGTCATGACTTGTCTTATGAAATGAATTACAGGGCTTTCTGATAAGGCTTCATTTTACTAATAGTAAAGTGGCTCCATACACCCAATAGGGCTTTGTTAAGATGGAAGCATATTGTAGCACTAATGAAGCATGAGTTCAGCCTAATTAACAGGATGGCAACAGCAATCATACAGCCTTTTCATTCACTTTTATACATTCTGTCAGAGTAACAAAGTTGTGTTCGACACTGCTGGAACCCCCTGGCTTTGCTCCCTATTTGCACGCCTGCTAATCCCGCTTCTTTGTTCAAATGGGCCCGGATCCAGCCGAACGCTAAGCCCGTATAATCATAGATAATAAGGCAGGGCCCCTGGGCAATCGCACCGCTCATCCGCCCACTTGCCAGCTCCCACTCCTCATATTTAACTTTAAGCACAAGAGCTGATCCCTTGCAATCAGCGGGGCCACTCACAAATTTCCAGTTAAGC
Source organism: Ibidorhyncha struthersii (assembly GCA_013398815.1). Lineage (NCBI taxonomy): Eukaryota > Metazoa > Chordata > Aves > Charadriiformes > Charadriidae > Ibidorhyncha > Ibidorhyncha struthersii. The sequence goes on from VZSZ01008268.1 coordinate 464,433, forward strand.
ACATACTAAAGTGCTTTACTGGATTAGGGCCACGGTTTCTATTGTAAAAGGAAGAGTCACAGGCAGAATTTATTTGCCTGAATAACCGATTTTGCCCATGTTGGAAAACAATAGCATTTTCATTACCCACTTCACAACTCACCTGAACGAATGGGAAAGGCTCCTTGCCTCCAGCTGCTCTTTCATTTGGGCTTGTAAGCTGAGCCTTTGAAGGGCAGTCCAGGGTAAACCATCCTGGCGAGTTATTTGCGTCTGATGTGAGCGTGATGGAGGAGACGTCCAGATAGAAACTAAGTTTGTGTCATTAATTTTGACGTGTTCCGTGCAATCTCTCATTTAAAGTGCTGAAAATAAGCCTGCAGATAGGGAGCCACAGATCCTCTCCCTTGGCCCGGCTCCAGATAGAGTAATTCCATGCTGTCTGCCTGAATCCCCTCATATGGCCTCAAATGGAAAAGTCATTCTCCACTTTTCCTCCTGAAATACTGCAATGTAGCGTGGCAGCCGCAGAACAGCAACTGAGCAATACCTGCAGTTTAGCCATGGTGGGAACCGTCTCTTCTAGACTAAATAAAGGCTGAATTCCTTCAGTAACCACCACAGATCCCCTGGAGAAGACTGTCCTGCTTCAGGGTATGGCTCCTCGCCCATAAGAGCTTCCAGATGGCTCAAAACATAGGTGTGCAAACAGGGCTGGTGGGAGGGTTAGCACAGAGATACTCATTATACCATACAATTTTGGGGAAAGTTCATCTCCAATTCTGCAGTAATGAAACCTGACTGCAGAAGGTCACCTTTCCACTTCATTATAGTGGATAACTAGCACAACGACGTTCTTTGGTGTGGTCCTGCTGTCAGTCACTTGGCACATCCTCTCCCCAGCAACTGCTCCAAAAGCGTTCAAGATCTACCCACAACTCAAGCCCAGAGATCGGCCATCTCCCACCTTCAGAATGAATTTGTCTTTCCTTGGTTAAAGTAAATCATACACTACATTTTTACATTGAGTAACTTTGTAAGCAGCATGAAAATAGACGAAGGAAGCTGTGATCAAATTCTCTGGTAAGACTACAGTCATTGAGGGCATCTAACAAGTTGCCAGATATTGCTCTTATTCTAAAGTATTCTTCAGAAGCTGCATTTTCATTTGATTACATATTTAAGTAAAATGGATTATCGCAGCAGAACTCATTCTTGAAGAATTTCATTCACTTCTACCACTTTAAAACCTATGCCAAACTGATAGGACTAGAAAAGATAACCCACTGTTATTGGGGAAAACGTGAATAAAACAAAATTCAGACAAGAAGGCTGGACAGCTTCATAGGCTGACAACGTGTAGGGAAATGTCCCTCTTGATTAGTGCATTTCAAGTCTCACAGTGACTACTATTTTTGACTGCAAGAAGACTGGGTCAAGACAAGACTTGAGAGGTGGGACGCTTTGGCCATAAAATGACATCTGTGAAGTCCTGTCCTTTACCAGACTGGTTCGCGCTTCTACATTGCCATGTTGCTCCACAACACAAAAATGGCAGCATGTTCCCTCTTTGCGGTGTTTCTGAATGGTTATATTTTATCTGCACCATTTCTAAAATATAAAGTGTTGATTCCTGTAGCCTTGGCACTTTATAGGCTTGAAGAGTCTTGGCAATAGCACCTCAGCTTCCTGCAAATATCAACATAATAAACTCATCTCTTCCCATTGGCCATAGCAGACAAGCCAACTACTGAATAAAAGCAGGCACCAGATTACCCTCTTATTCCTAAAGGTTTGTAGAGGAATTCTTCCAGATTAGAGATACATGATGATTAAATAATACATGCAATGCTGTCCTCTACTTGCCCTAAACATAGCTCTTCAGCTCCCAGGATGTTCTTTCCCTTTCATGGTTACAATTCACTTACAAAAGATACAGTTCATTTGTACATAGTGAAAAATAATTCTCATTTACTACTTTATCATAGAATAATATTAAAATCTTGTTCTCTGGTTATTTTTTTCATTACTTTTACAGTACAGCAGAAAAGCCTGCACTGAAAGTAAAATGACCACCTCCGAAAATACTAGTCACTTAAAGGGTCAAAAATACACGAAGAACAATTGCTTTGCAAGTGTTTCAGTTCCTACTAATCTTCCAGGAAAGGAGCACGGCAAGCTTTTGCTGAGTATGGCATGAAAACAGAGCTCAGGAATGCTCAGGACATTTTCAGTAGTGGGTCTTAACACAACATACATCTTTATTTGCAGGTATCTTCCCTCACATCTGACTGACAAAGGAGTACAGGAGATCCTTAAAAAAGAAAAAACTGATGTGGGAACAGAACATACGAATACATTACAATGAAGCCTTTTACAAATGGATGTCAAACCATTTTTGTTGATCTGAGAAAAATATTCAGGAGAAGAAGCCTCATTAGAAATGAAAAACTTCGAGGCAAAATGTGCGCAAGCCCAAGACACAGACAAATCGTTACAAAATGGCTTTATTATCCCAGGGAACATAGCACCAGCAACAAATACGCTGCTTGTCTGTATTTATATTCCAAACAGTGCTGTTTCCTGTAAATCATTGGTTCTACATTCGCCTGGGTTTTCTTCCTCATTTTCTGAGGAATCAGAAAATCATATCCATTAACATATAATGGCATGGGATATGTTCCCATGCACAGGCAAAAGTGTTCCTTTCAAATCCACCTAGATACCCCGGTTCCTGGACATTTTGACTTATGCTGCAATGACACTCTCACAGCATCATTATCAACTCGGATGCAAAACAACTGTTTCTCTCAAAGAGTACTGCCTGCACAGATGGAGCTAGCAGGTCCATGACTGAGGGAAGAAGAATAATATGAGGTACTGTGGGTGTCCTAAGAGCACACAGTGTGAGCGGAGAGGGCTGAAGCTGTAAGGAAATAGTATGATGACTGGCAGCTGGATCTGAGGGCAGTCTCTGCTGGATCTGAGGGCAGTCTCTGCTGGATCTGAGGGCAGTCTCTGCCAGCTGAATGCTAGTCCCCACGACACAGAGTGCAGGTGCCCTGCAGGGCCTTTTGGGTGAAATACTGCCTCTTCAGAAGTCCTGGGAAGTTGGACTTCGATGACACCAGGATTTCACCCTTGCCACTGAAAAGGCATTGATTTTCCAGTTGTACCTATTTCTTCCAGAAAATAAAGCAGTTGCGTGCTCTCTCTGTATATACTAATTTGGAAAGATACGGGGGTGGGGGGTGGGGAAGTAATGCTGAAAATACGATTAGAAAAATATTGGTAATAGAAGTGGGAACGGTTAATTAATTAATGTTTTAATAAGAAGAGCTCCTGCTCTAGACATGTATGTACAGCTCGGCACGTGTTAAAACACTCTGCAATTCACCAACCCTTCTTCAGTCCAAGGTAACAACCAAGCTGGGACAGGTAACCCCAGGCCTCCATGCTCTGGTGCTGCGAGCTCAGGTTTCCGCATCCCTCCACCCAAGCAAGCTGAACTTGTTGAACTTGACTTGAACTTGACTTGAACTTGACTTGAACACCCAAGTTCCTCTGCTGAACTCCTCTCCTGCCTTACACTGACCCAGCTCCACCGGAGGAGGTGGACCATCAAGAGCAGCAGATGGACAGCCTTCTTCAAAACTGTTGGTTGTTATCTCAGCTATTTCACTTTGAAACCAGATTTCAAGCGGGCAGCAGCCAGGCCAGAGAGAAATGGGGGACAGTAACTGCAAGGACACAACCCTGCCACAGTGGGTGGGATGGAGCAAGCTGACCCATCCCATCTCTCACCAGCAGCAGGCACATGAGCTCCTGCAAGAAATGTAATAGGGAAAAAGGCATTCAAGCTCTTTTAAAAAAAAAAGATAGTCCCTTTTTCTGAATTTCACAGCCATCTCTCTTTGCTTTTTGTCCTCCCTCTGCTTGGGGTAGCTGATCCAGGGGTTTTCCCCTTCACCCACTGCTGGAAATGAGAAGCCAACAGGAAAACCCTCATCACCAGCAAATGGCTCAAAGATTTCCCTGGGTGAGGACCAGCCAGGGCAGGGGGATTACAGTAACCAGCATCAACAGATTTGCATATTCAAAGTTGTAATTGAGGAATAAGCAGTAATTATGCAAATCCCCGGGCCCTGAGTGGCCAAAGCCAGCGCTCAGCATACGGCATCCTTACCGAAATAAACCCATGCCAACGATGAGGAAGCACAGGGGTAAGCACAACCAGGGAGCAGGGAATCGCTGAACGGGATGAAAAGGCACCACAATTCATGAGTAACTAACAGTGCTCAGCCCTGAACTCTGACGGCTGGGACATCTCCTTCCCGCCTCAATATTAGATATATTTGAGTTCACAGTGCTCTTCTGGGTCCATGGTGAGTTAGATGGCAAAATTATTGCCTGCAACTGAAGAAAGGCCATAGAAGTATATCAATAAAACTACATCTTTTCATGTGCTACCAGTGAGCTAAGCAGCCATTACCATGGATCCTTCCTTATTTTTTTCTTAACCCTTTTCAATCTCCTCATCAGCAGAATTGAATTTGAGAAGGCGTATTTCATCTGGCAGATAATTCTTCATCAACTGCATTCGTGAACTCATGCTTCAAGGTCAACAAAGGTTGCAGAGAAATGAGGAGTTCAATTGGTGCATCTAAAAGCAATCAGTAATTAAAGCAACATTTTTTGCTTAAAATATCTGAAATACAGCCATGCTTTCAGAGGGATTCTGTTCAAGTCTGTCGTACATTATTTTCCACAATATATGGCTGACTCCGCACCAGCAACTCAGTTCACCTTGATTCATGAATAACTATCCCTCACTTCCTACTGTAAATACAATTCTAAACATATGGGAGAGAATTTATAGTGAATTAGGGTTGTACATTATCACCATGATTAGCTGCATTTGTTACCAGCAGATGTCTGGGTAGTAAAAATCCCCCATGAGTACAGTATCCTGGAGTTTCCCAATTCCTTGATAACTGGTCCAAGAATTTCTCATTCCCGCTGTGCTCTGATCCTGGTGGCCCAGAGCAGATGCTCGCTGTCTGCCCATCTCCTGCAGCACTAATCCCGCTCTCTCCACGCTGCAATCCCAGCAGAGCATCATGCTGCTTCTGCTTTTCTCTCTCCTCTTATCCTCCCCAAAAAGCTTTCCTGGTGACATTCATCATTCTCACAATACCAAAACACTTTGACAAGATGAGCCAAATACCTCCCAGGTGGTGTACCGCTGATTACCACCAGAGTTACAAATTTGATGACTGATCTGGCTGTAACTATTTATGATACTGGTAATGCCATTATAAGCATCAAGATGATGCTTGTAAGATGTCTCAGCCTGTGCCTGGCCCCTCTTTTCCTGGGCACCTCACAACCACACAGCTCCGTTCCAGGAAAAAGCCTGAAGAGAGACACAGTGAGTAACTGGCACGAAATTAGAGCCCACAGAGATCAAGTGACTGGTCCCAAAACATGGAAGACAGACGGTACTGCCTTGAGAGCTTTCACATGAGATTATCTTTCCCCCACATGGGTTTCTCCATCGCAGGGATGCTTTACTCTTGTCAGCTCATGTCTTCCAGTAGAGAGAAAAAAATGTCACTGCCCTCCCCACCCCCCCCAAAAAAAAGCTTTTGTTTCTAGAGGCTAAAATAGCAAAGATGCTCCCATACAAAAATGGATATTTTTGTCTGCCATGAGATCTTTGCAGGCTGCCATCGCTGACCACTTTGCCAAGCAATCGCTTGACGTGAGCCCACAGTCTGCTGTGGTTGGAGCCCGTGTTGTGGGACCAGCAGGCTCATGCGCCGTGGAACTTGGACTTCAGCACCAGACATTCACCTGCCCTTGAGCTTCAGCTGCCCAACACTTCATACTTTCTTTTTAAGTCCAAAATTACCAGGTTTTTACTGCTAACAACAATGATCTTGCAGATATCATATCCTAAACACCGGGCTACCATACAAGACCATGAGCACTGAGTTTTGTTCTTGCTGTCAGACAAAGCCTTGAAAAAAAACAAACACTGTCAAATACCATCTGAATTCCCATCTCAACACCCTGAAAATCCACCCTTCCAACCTCTTCTCTTCAATCAGTTAACAAGCAAGCCCTCGTCATCTGTTGTTTGCTTTAAATTATTTTATCTGTCTTCAACCTGGAACACCAGATTAGCAACTCTTTTTCTATTGGTAAAAACGCTACAAATACTAATCCACCCTTCTAGCAGAAAGTGACTTTTTTTGCTTAGTAAGAAAATGTGAGTGTAAACATAGATAATTTCAAGTAATTTGATCATTTACTGAGCTGCTATTTTTCCCTCACTTCCAATCAGCATGAGGTATGACTCGCAGAGTAACACTAACATCCAGTTCAGGCTCTCCAGACAAGAGTCATGGTTAAGAGGCACATTTTTAATCCGTTGCATTCAGAGGCATCTGCTTTTGAACCTTTGAACCATGCAAAGGAGCTGAAATCTAACTGAACCAGCTCACGAGGCCAAGATTTTCAAGGCTCTAACTTGCATAAACAAGTACGTATAAAAATACATATCCCCATGTTGTGCATGTACCCATTTTTAACAGTTACCTGCCAAACTGGGCAGGGTTGTTTCGAGGAATTAAGTGCCATAAGGTGAACAAAGCGTGAGCCCTGCTTTATTGAACAGTCATTAGCCATACTAGAAACTGCACCGTAACATTAATTTTGCAGCTACAAGACATTGGCCTTGAACAGAATTAATGCACGTGCACACATTTGCTACACAGTCATAAATTTTAGTAATGCAATTTTACGAGCCTCTTAAAAGGTAACCATTACAGAAAAAAAAAAAAAAAAAGCATCAGGAAAGGCAGGGTAAAGTTCAACAGCAATATTTCATTACCAAGACAAGGAAAGAAGACAAATGACTCGGCTTCCTTGGTTCTCTCCTCTCCCCCCACCATTACGCGGGGAAAAACACACAGCACAACACAGATTTGTTTTATTGCGGTAAGTGTGTCAGCCCGGCAGGACGGTAGATCAGGAGGATTTTTCAATACAAGCAGAGATTCGTCTGTCACTAAAGCAGAGTTTACAGCAAAGCTTTTCAACAGGGACCAGACTCCCCATCGTTTCCAGGGCCAGGCAGAATAATTAGCATTTCTCTAGTCCCTCTCTCAGAGAGGGCTGTTTTATGGTATGTAATTCCCTCTTTTTTCGCCTTTCCAGAGGAGGCACCCGCTGTTGTGGACATCGGCTGGAGCCCCACCACGTGCTGGGGGACAACACGCAGACAGCACACCACGTACAGGCTCAAAATAAGCATGGAAAACAGAGCAATTTTCTTGTGAATAGCAGGATTTGACATTTTTCTTAAAGCAGCAGCAACCAGAACTGCATGTTCTTACCTGAGGAGTTCACCCATTTATTTTCATCCTTAATAAATGAAATCCGTTTTCAACCCTCTGGTTGCAGAGACTGGTCTGGAAATGTGACTTCCACGTGGCCGACATGAAAGCAAATGGGAGTCATCCTCATAACCCTGCCATTTCCAGGGTGACCACACGTTGTTTTGGGGATGGGTGAGAGGAAGGGCCAGGTCACATTTCCTTAAGGGCTGTCAACCCCACCAGTGGGACAAGGAGATCTCAGACCTCAGCAGACTTTTTTAGCTGAGGCCAAAACACCAACGTCTGGCAGAAAATTCCCTCTATTTACTGAGGAAATCTGGTTAACTGAGAAAAAGCAAGATTTGAGCCTGCACTCTATGTCCAGAGACCTGCTTAGTGCCTCAGAGGAATATCCCCAAATCCACAGATCTAGGATGTGGGAGGGCAGGGAGAAGCGGGATTGGGGATGGGTAATTGCTACCACAAAGCTCTTCATTTCTAAAAGCCTCCAGCGTCAGCAGTGTCTCCAGACACCCACCATTTCCTCAACCCTATGCCGTATTAAGCCTTGTAGACAATTTCCCTGGTCCAGCAGAGAGCTGTGCGCATCTCCCCGCATCCACTGCTGGTCCACCATGACCAGTGATTCCCAGTGGTACCATGCACCGGCCAAACACCCTTGCTTTCTTGTGCTGGGCTCATCTGAGATCATTAACTAGTCTTCCTTGAAAATCTCAGTCTATTGCTCTTGGGAAGGATTAGATGTACTGCTGCTTTCGGAAGAGCTTTGTGGCTCTCGTCCTAGTTTGTGCTATATTGCAGAAAATAAATAAAACTAAACGGAACTTACTTACGGGAGAGTCTGGCTGCTGATGGCCCGCTTCTTCATTTTCTGAAGATTTTTCTCCATTTTCTAAGTGGACTGTGAAGATTAATGTAACAGCCTGCAAGAGATCAAGTGGTCCATGGTCTCAGAAGACAACTGAAGTGACCATGCTTGCTGGAGAACTAATAGCAGAGCAGCACTTTACAAGATATGGTGTTCTTTCCTGAAAAGATAACAAAGGAAAAATAAGATGAAAGAAAGTATCTCATTTTTATAATTACCCCCCCAGGTGCTTGCCTTTTCCCAAAGTGCACACCAACACAGCTGACCTTTCCTTTCAACGGGACCACGCTGCAACAGGCAGGCTATGGGCTACTTTCTCTTCTTCCATGTGCAGATTCAATGGGATAGAGTCACAGGAGCACCTCAGAGGGCAGAATATGGCCCCAAGAGCCAATATTTTGCTTGTGACTGTTTTGTGCATCGGGCAGAGCCATTCATCAAAGCTGTATGTGAAATGAAGAATTTAATCAACCGGTACAATTGATTGCTGTGAGTGATATACTCAAAGAGGCACAGAGAGTGTGGGGCTGCGTCTTGATCGCTGATAAAGCATTGCATGTAGCAGCTTTCTTCTACCTTGCGACTCAGCCACTCTGTCCAGCAGCTACTGTAGAAATCTGGCAGCTGCCCCATCTTCCAGCACAGCGATGACCCAGACGAGGTCTATATATCCTACGTATCCAGCTCCTTGGCTGAGGAACGCTGTGCCAGAGTGCTCAGGGGTTTTTGGCACAAGCCTGGTCACACTTAGCATTTTTATGAAAGTTCCTGTTCCTGGATTCAACGCAGCAACATAAAAATCCAGAGGGCACTTCTGCTTGTAAGTTTCTGGACTTGATGGGTACAAGAGAAAAACCTGAAACATGGATGCAAATCCATGCTACCATCTCTGAAAATGAAACCAACATGAAATTGTGAATCACAGTCCCTCCCCAGGGGATCTGTGATGGTTTGCAGCCTGACTCCCAACACGTGAGCACCCCAGGGTCGAGCTGGTGGCCTGGCCCTGCAGAGAGCACTCGGCAGTCCCCATTCTGACCAGGATTGCAATGCATTAAAGGTGTTTATGCAGTAGCGATGAGGAAATCAATATCTTACATTACTCAATTTTCATGTCATTGCTCATTATTTATATATGGCCTCTCCTCCGCGGCTGCCCTTTGCCAGCTCTGATGTTGGATTACCTTCAGTGGTAGGCTCACCTCTATCTCTGTTTCAACACCTGGAACTTTAAGACAAGCTGGTTTTGCAATTAACAAGTCAAAAGCAGCACATTAAATTAATATAGAGATCCTAAGCAAACTGATTGCCTGTTGACAGGTGACTATAAATAGTCATCTATAGTACTGACTTAAAAGGGACAGTGGTTGCATAAACATGTAAGTGAAATAGATAACCAAAATATTAGTCATGACCCTGTTAAAACAGTAGATATGGCAAAACTCAGTCATGAAAAAACCTATAAAATGAAATATTATGATTACTGTCAAGAGCTAATCTCCTAGAAGCCCAGACAATGTGATGCAAAGGAGCTTTTAAAAGAAACCCAACAAACTCATTTTTCATTATCTTCTGCAATCTTATTATTTCACAAGTGAGAAATCCATTAGCAATTCTGCCAAGAACTACATAGGCTGCTTAGTTATCTAACACTGAGACACTTGCATCCCATGGCTATCTTGATGTCCCTGGAAAAAAAAAAAAAAGAGGAAAAGCAATGGAGTAATAAATTATTATAACTGTTTCATTAAAACTTAGGATGCTGTAATTTTCAAGTTTATTTGGTATTATATTTAAATGAACCAAAAGGCAACATTGTACAGTAACTTTATAAAATAAAATTATTACATAGTACATTAACCAAAGCCCCATTAAAAAAAAATTCCTAAAAAGTCATTTGGGGACAGATCCTTGCTCTTCTGCACATATGATTTATCGAGCTGATTTCAAGCAGCACTCTTGTTTTAAGAAAAGCAAATTGGATTTGCCCCCAAAATGGAGTATCTCTTTTATAATTCTTGCAGTTTCATTTTATCATGTGTAATATATCAAGTTTATAAGGCATAAATACGAAAAACAGTTCAATATGCTCATCATTATTTTAATTAAGTAATACAATCTAGGACACTTTTTTTCAATCACACCAAGGATTACAATGTACCTATAGCTTTAATTTGTTGTTTTTTTTTTTTTTATACAAAAGTCTATCATATAGTATACAGTATATACTAGTTGATAACTGGTTCACAAGGTTGATCACAATATTCTTGCAGGTTAATATTGTCAGGATTTCACCTAGCGCATACACTCTGTGCAGAACCGCAGGGCCCCCCCTTCCCAGGCTGCTCTTCTCCGGCGGCAACATCCCACCGCTCCATCTCCTTACCTATTTTAAGCGAAGAGGTCTGTGCCAGACGTAAAACCCACTGGGAACAGCTAGGGATGCACATCCAAGCAGTGCCGAGAAGCTGCCGGAGGCAGCCAGGGAGCAGAGGAGATGGTGAGGCAGTGGCTCCCGGAGGTATTTTTGGAGCGGGGAGGCAGGGAGCCAAGCTCTGCTTTGCCCACTCCCCTCAGGCTCCCGGCACCACAGAGGTGCTCCCAGAGGTTGTGGGAGCTCAGTCAAGCCCCAAGAGGGAGATCCATGACAAACCATGGTCTGGCATGTTGGGAAACCAGTGCCCCCATGGAGGTGGGTGCCACTGGCTCTTTGTGCAAAGGAAGGATGGGCAAAAGCACCTTGATAAATTAGGAGTGGTGTGGATGCTTGGGATGCTGAGTATTTGGGTTGGGTCAGATCCACATCACCCATGGCTCCATAACCTTTAAAACCATTCCCAGGATTTTGGGCATCTCTAATGCAAATATTCATATGGTGCCAGCGGATGAGTCTTGCACAGACAGAAAAAAAAATCCCTGCAGACAAAACAGGGGTCCTTACATCTCCTCCAGTGCATCAGTACAAGCATAGTCCCAGCCCGCCCCTGCAATCAACAACATCTCCTGCACCCTTCTCCCATCTCCACTTAAATATTTCGGTACTTTCTAAAAGCAGATTACTGAGATGCAACGGAGGAAGCGCTGCTGATTTTGGGTTGAGGGGCAGCAGGGCCAAACTGCTCATGCTAGTGAAGGGGGCTTGGAGAAAGCGGGGGCTCTCCCCGCTGTCCATCCCACACCCACGTCCCTCCAAGGGACATGTCACCACCGATGCGGGGACTGATACTGTGCCACCACGGGGCCACGCTGCTTCTTCCAACAGCTTGCTATTGCCGGGCCAAGAAGCGGTGGAAAATGACTTTCTGACATTACCTGGAACCAGGAATAGATTTTTTTCTTACATATACAATCAACTTAAATTGTGCATAAGGTAAACTGCAGAGCAATGCCCTCCGGAGCGTATTCACATGTCTAATATTAGATATCTTGCTGGCGGCTCCACATAATCCCCAGAGGTTTCTCTACCTATCTATATTTACTACGTACAGATCCTGAGCTCCTAAACTCGGGTGCTCTGAATCATACCATAACCAAAGGCAGCCTAAAATAGACAGTGTGAATTGCTCCCTCCCTGCTGTGACTCCATCCTGCAGCATCTGGGAGAAAAGAAATAATCTTGGTATGAGGAATGGGCCAAAGCTACAGAACTGGGTCAGGATTCAGGCCGGGCAGTCACAGATTTCGGTCTAGGGGCTTATCCTTATTCGGTATTTGTTGATGGGACACCCGACCCTGTGCTTACATTTGTTTTTCCAATAGATCAGTGGTCCCAGGGATCACTTATCCCTAAGTAAAATACAGCACTCAAGCAGCACATGAACAGCTCTCCAGCTGCAGGAAAGAACTGACACACATCTGAAGTCACAACAAAGCCTTCGCCTCCCACACACCCTCTCCTCACTACTTTTTTTAAACCAGCCAGAAACAAACAGCGAGTGCGGCACATCCCAGAGAGCCGGAGGAACGAGCATCCGATGCTTTCCCAGATGCTGTGTCATCCTGTAGGGAGGCTGCTTCTGAAGAAACCAAATTACCCTACATAAAGAGCCGTCACTAAGAGAATCTCCTTTCCCTTAGAGGACCAGCAAGATCACATTATTTCCTGAAAATATATTTTTTTTTCCTTTCTTTTCTTTTTTTTTTCCATCTATACTTGACAGAAGAGTAATACTGTCTAGGTATTTGCTTTCAATAACCATGGCAGGTAATTTCTGTTATAGCTTGAGAATTCCTTTGAACATGCTATTTGCATTTGGGATAAAGCATCAAATGGACAGTTCCCATGGGATACAGACTGCTTGCTGTCCAGTAGAGTCAACCATCATTCTTAAGTATATTAGCAAGAGGGAAGCAAAAGATCTCCCCGTGCTGAATGCATTGCATTAACAGCAAGTTTCCACTAGCGCTGACAAACTGTGCCCTTAATATAAGTGCTCAGTAACCACCAGCCCTGCTGTCTGAGGAGCACTCTGAACTGTATAGAAGGCTTGTGGGAAAAGAACCTCCATTAGTACCCATTATGTTGTGATTTATGTTATGGTCTTAAAATAGCAAAATTAAACAGTTCTATTTAATCTACAGTCTAAAAAAAGGCACAAAGACTTTGTGAAAAAAAATTATAACTGTTCAGATTACATTTCCAAGAACTTTAACAGAGCGTTGCTTTGATTTGCCAGCTTCGCTTGCTGGCAGAAGTGAAATTGAGACGATTTCACTGTCTGCGGAGGTAAAGAATACCCTTTTGGCAAGGCAAGTTTGGCAGCTCTATGCAAATGTTATTCAACAGAAGCAACTAAAACCTCTTGTGATTGCTTTAAAACATAATCTTTTTGGTCTGCAGCACATTGCACTTATCTCAGTACTCAGTGATGATAGAGTGGGTCTTGGGGCAAGACCAAATACAAAGAGCCCTTTTTAATCTGAACATAGGAATAAACTCTGTTCATGGCTACACAGTCTGCTTTCAATCAAATGATCATGAAATACATAAATACTATAAAATAAATACAATACATTCAGAATTTTCTACATTGTAGAGAGCTTTAAGACTTTCCTAGCTCCACGATGTAATGCATATAGAACATTCCCTTCTATACAGTGCTACCTCCATGTACTCATACCTCCATTAAAAGCAACACAGCTCAGACAACCTTCCTCTTTTGCCTGGATTCTCATCAGTCTCTGATTCTGTAAAACATTATATTGTTTCTTTAGGAAAAAAAATATTGCACTTTTAAAAATGCATAAAAATTGAATCAAGTTCCCATTAACTCCGCCACACAGTCTGTTAATTAAAATAATACTTTTCAAAAAAAAAAAAAGTTTCTCTAGTTGTTTTGTGTTTTGCCTACAGTTACAGCATTCTCCATCGGGATATCCTCAGAACCTTCTTCCTTAGCAAATTCCTAACAGTTTTGCCATCAGATGTTTGAAACACAGCATGAGCTATCCAAGACGCACACTGCTGGGAGTCATGGGTCTGTCCGCAGGTTCAGGATTTCATTGTACAAATAGGAACTACAATGACTAGAATAACCGTACAAGCTGCCGCTGCTACCAGGGCAGCTATCTTGCAAACCTTTGCTCTTCTGAACTCGGCTTCTTTGCGTTTTAATAAGGAATCATAGCCAGGAGTATAAATGTCTTCCATCCAGTATTCTAAGTTGTTTGGGTTTAAAGATTCTTGAGTCTAAAAATTAAAAGGAAACAGTTGTTAATTGTCTGGGATCTGTCCTTAACAAAATAAACAAATAAAGCAGATGTGCCTGAAGGTCTCCCAACTGCATCTGGGTCTGCTGTCAGGATAAAGTGGGTTATTGCCACTTCTCACATCCCTTCAACTCCTGGTCCCAGTTCCATAAGGCTGATGAAAGTGGCAACAAAATACTGCAAAAAATAAACTCCTGTAACAGTATAATTCTGCTGCAAAATCCCTCACGTACCTCTGATTTGCCATGAACTTCGTCATCTTGCATGGCATTTAAATAAAATCTCTTTAATCTGCTAGACAGCAAAGATGTCAGCAACTACCGGTCTGTTACCGCTTTTTAAAATATTAAAGCCCAGCTGACGGGAAGGGTTCTTAACATATACTCCTCATGCACTTCATTTTATAAAGCTAACACTAATTTTGCTACCATAACCTGCTTGCAGGGTGCGACGGCCCAGCCTCATCCGGCACCCAGTCCCTCTGGATGGGCAATTTGCAGCCCCCCTCCAGAACGGCAACGCCTGGGGACACCAGCCCTTCGTTTCAGCCTGGGAATACACAGCTGCAGGCAGCGGGTGCGAACGGTCCACAGAGGGGAGCTGCAGGTGGTTTCTTATGAAATCACCCAGGACATGGTGACCCTCAGTTTCGAGCTCTCCTTCCAGGCCCATCTTCCGATAGTCACCTGGATGCATGATGCTGTCTCAATTTTAGGGGCGGGAGGAGAAGGGGAACTGGACACCTGGTATACGATTTGGTACCACACATTACCCTGGACCATCTCCACAGATGAGATCATTTAACCCCAATGGCACAATCGATACTTCCACAGGAGGCAACACTCTCTGCTTACTGCCAAAGTCTGAGTCTCTCTGGTTTGGAGGTGATTTTAAGAGTATGCCATTCCACACAGATAATGAAAAAAAAATAATAATAATGAAGGAAATTTGAATTGGTCAGAAAAGAACTTTATCAGTGTCTCAATTTGAACGTTTTTTGGTGTTTTTTCTTCCTTAGAATTTGAGCTCTTCAAGCTTTGCATTTCCACCTTGCTTGGTTTTTTCCCTTCATCCTTTCTGTTAGGGAAAATGGGGGAAGCCCAAACACCAGGCATTATATTGCACTTACCAGCAGAAAGGAATAAAGCAGAAAGAACATTTTGAAAAATGACAGCTTTTCCTCGAAGCTGTCTCCTGTGTCTGGGGCTCCAAAGGGCCATTTCTTTAAAAAATAAAAAAGATTCCACATTAAAATGTTCCAGTAAGAATATCCTAACGCGCACCATTTCTGGGCTTGTAACGGAGCTGATCCAGAGCTCATTGGACTCCACACAAAGAAACTCCAGCTGACTTGAGAGGGATTTGGGTAAGCCTTTAATTGGCTAATTCAGACTTTGTGGCCACGAGCTACTGGCTGAAACCTTGATTTGCCTGAGAGCAGCATGTGCTTTATGTAGAGAACAACTAAAAGAAGTGATTTTATAGCTACCCCAGAAATAAACAATTAAAATTGAGCAACGGTTTTATGATCATTTGATGGAGATCTCTATGACAGCGCTAGTACGCTGAAACAGAGATCATCAGCCGAGTCTGAGATTGTACCATTCGGGCTCTGAATGACCTATTCCCACCTTCTGAGAAAAATCAGCAACCCCACCTCTAAAGGCATCAGAAGATGGCCTGACAATGTTTTGTCCCAGCGGATCATCACACACAGAGCAAAGCGATGAGATCTCACACAGACCCCACACCTGGGACAAACTTTGGCCTGACTGCAGCTTTGCAATTTCTATTTTTGAAGGAAAGCCCAGCAGACATGTCAAGTGCCAGGAGAAATTTTAAGTAAACAAAGGTAGAAAAATCCCAAAGACGGCCGTGCTATGCTTCAAGGAAATTACAGTTTTGGACCTCTCTGCCTCAGTATTGACCTTTTAACTACTTCAGAAGGAAGATGCATTATTAAAAAGGCCCATTACTGTTAATCAGCTTCCTTTCCCATTTCATTGCCAGATGTAGGAATGTTCATTAAAGCATAATGTATTTACCTTCAGTTCTAATAAACTTAATCACTGGGAAAAAAGACCCCACTCATCAGTCTGTGTCTATTTTTTAAGTTTGTCAGTAAGCTCTATTACAAAGTCTAGACGTGGTCTTTGCGGAGTAGGTGCAATTCTGACAGTCCTTTTGGAGGGAGAGACTCAAAACAGTAAAGTTTTATCACCTTTATCCTAAAGATAAATGATGGCAATAAGCCGATTCCTCTGGTTTGCTCACAGTCGCACAGAGCTGCTTACGGGGAACGAAACGGCCCTACGAGGAGCAGATGGAGAGCACTTCTCCCAGGGGAGCTTTGCCTCCAAATATCACCTCCCTTGTTGCCTCCGCGCAGCAGGTAAGGGATGCTTTGCAACTGCCTGCTGCAGAGGAACTTCTTTCAGCCTATTCCTACTCTAGCATGCAGTCTGCAGTGCCAGGGTTAGGAATTTAGTAAGCCCTCTAAAGCTTTTAAGACCCAAAAAGCAGCAGGCAGCTGAGGCAAGATGCAGCCTGGTCCCTGTGCTACCTGACTTCTCTCCAACTGCACTTTAGCCACAGCAAGACGCAGGGCCTGGTGAGGACAGGGAAGTTCGCACGAGCCGAGCCAGGAGGCGAACTTGTTGTGCACAAATTCCTGCACAAACGCTCATGGGACTTGCACTACAGCACTGTGGGGGTGATGTTTTTAATTCCAAACCAGCTAACGCAGGGTCCTGAGGCATGGCAGTTCTCCTTGGGCTAACCGAGTCTTTCTCGTAGCATCCCGATGCTCTCCTAGGGCTTAGTCTGATGGGTTTGGAGCTGGGTTAGGTACCTCAGCACTGAGCCATCGAGAGCTGATGTGAAGCCGCAAGTCCCAGGCTCTTGCCTGCCACCTTCCCTGGCAGATAAGCTCTGGAGACAAGCAGACTCCCTGCTTGAGTATGGCTGCAGCACACAGACTGCTGACCACAGAGCTGTGTTAGTGCGGCGCCGATAAGCCCCGAGCTGTAGGTCAGTGTACCCCAGCTGCTGCCAAGCCTGTAGCTAGGGGAGGCAGCTTACTCTGCTCTGGGGTATGCACACACACACAAGGAGCCCAAAATGCCTGAGGTCAGCACCGGTCCCCCCGCTGGCTCTGCATGCTGCTGTATAAATGCATATAAATTATATAAATGATACACAGTGATCTGCGCATCAGTGTGGATTTCATTATGTGAAGCGTTTTGTGTTTCATGACTAGATATGGCAACATCTGTTTGGTCTTTACACATTTTGGATGGCATTCTTCATGCTTCCTCTTTAAACCTGTGCTTGGCTATCTTCCTTCCTAGAAGACGTCTTTCATTTATCAGGCTAGACAGGGTATCCAACGTGGACGCTCAGTCCTGGGTTTGGGCAGCCCATTATATATCAGGATTGTGATTTCAAATGCACCACAGTCAGGGAAAATTTAAATCCAAAAATGTGGGGTTGTCTCCCAGTAACTTGCTCTGCTCTGCTTGTTGCAGAAGAGCCTGCACACTTCCAAGCTGAACTAAAATGCAAACAAGACAGACCATGAGCTCATCTGTTCTTCACATGACTCTGGTTTCCAACTGGCACTTCAAAGCTGCAACGGTGACGTGTTTCAAAAATGGTCATGGTATTGAACATCTTCTACAAGTATTTTATGTCTCATAGCAAAATGGAAAAAGCCCTAACACTTAAATTCTCTGCGAACAATTCAGATGGAACAAGGATAGAAGACAAAGCAGCAATGCCAGCTTCTGCACCACTCGGCCCTGCTGCAGTTAGGGACCGGTTCATCTCTGCACCCCTTTACCCCAAACTCTTTTTTAGAGCCACTAACACCACGATGGCTTAGCAGACATCTCTCCATCGCAGAATAAACTGGGAGCACCAACCTGTCAAGGATCACCATTCAGTAATCAAACATCCACATTTTTCTTTGTCCCTGGCCAGGATGGATAGGGATCAGCAAGATTAGAAGCTCAACACTGCACAGCTCCTTCCTGAGCTATCCAAATCCTTTCTTAAATGCATATTCTGGCAACATCCATTCGCAATCAAGCCATTCTAATTAAACAAATGGGACTCACTTGTAGATCCAATGCAGCAATCTTGCCTTTATCCCCCGAATTCCTCGTGTATTCCTCTATGGTCCATGACGGCTGGGCGCGTTTCACTTCCGCCAGCTCTGTCAACCTCATGTCTGTGTAGAGCGGGTTGCTTTTCATGTGTGACTTGAGTGATGCGGGGTAGGGATGAGGACTAAAGACTTGTTCAATCAAGAAAGCATCTTTTGGTTGTTTAGACAGTCTATGTGGCTGCGGGATCTCGTATTGCCTGTCTGCCTGCAATAGGGTTCAAAAGAATTTGAGAGAAGAAACAGGACTATGAGGAGGTTAAACACAAAGGACAGAGAGATTCCTTTCAGAATCACCATATGATATTGTTTAAGCCATGATAAAAAAAAAGTACCAGCTAAGACCAAGTTTTGGATGCCCCTAATCCATTTGCCCACCCTCTTCTCACAACCAGACCAAAGAGGTATTTTACAGACACAACTCCATGTTCACCATGGAGCTGATGCAGCAGCGGAAATTTAGGTTTTGTACTGTTTACACTTATAAAACTATTCTGAAAATAGCCCTGATGAGTAGAAAAGCCTAGCTGATCTGAAAAAGCTAAAAGCCCCAAGCAGGCTTCCAGATTTCAGTTTCCAGATCAAATCTTAACCTGAAGAAGTCCCATGGGAGGCCCCCAGGTAACACCCTCTTGACATTGCACCATCCACTGTACCAATCCAGTGTCAGCCATGGTCTACCGCGGGAGTGAGGAAGGGACTTTCAAAGTCAGCATTTCATCCTGGGCAGATCAATGTAAAGAAAAGCCAAGGTTTGGGCTTACTAGTGGCAACCTTCTTCCATTTCCACAACCTGCTAATAACCCACAGTTTATGGTTTCATGTTCACCCAACTGCACTTATTTCCATCAAACCTCTTCCTTCTCCGCCCTCATTCCTCCCCGTAAGGAGGCACGGCATGCCCATCGTTGTCCTGATTGACAAGGAAGCTGAAGGACCCCCAACCCTCTCCACTGTCCAGGAAACAGAAACAACCGTCCACACCATGCACAGTTTCAACCAAGCAGCAACCAGAGCCCAGTGCAAGGATGGCCACGATAGCTCTGTGATCTGTGAATATGGCAGGGAGCATCTGTTGGGAGGGATAGGCAGAGTTTTTCTGACCAACCAAAACAAGAACACAGTTATGCTGCATTTCCTCTCCAGGAGGTTTAAGATTCATGAAAATGACCATGAAAGTCAGAGACAGAGAACATAACTACAGTTTGCATCTCACGGTACACATACAAGGATTCTTTTCTTGAGGGATTTGAATCCATGAATCTATTTTGTTGGCTTTTAAATATGCACGTACTTCTCCGATAAAAGCCATCACAATGCAATTTAAAAATATCCCTTTTAAAACAACCACCAGAGAATTTCAATTTTCCTCACACCCTTTTCATCAAGTTAATTACCCGGCCTCACTATATCGCCACTGATGAATACCACCATCATCTTCCAAAGATCTCACCCCCCNCCCCATTTCCCCCCCCCCCCGGCCTTTTCAAAAGAGCAAAGTGCTTTTAAGGAACAACTTGACCATATTGCAGCTGCCAAGCAAGAAGATATAGGTACAAAATCACTCAATTATGATAACAATAAAGACAGGCATAATATGGCAGGGCAAAGTATTGTCATACCCTGAGGCTTGTGATGACTATGGAAGACATTCATAACTAGATTATTTTTAAGTGCCTATTATGTGAGTTAAAGTTGAAATTACCTCTTTAGATTTCCTGTGCCAGTCCTTATTTTCTCCTCCATCTCTCTCTTTCATCTCCTCTTCCGTAATGCCAACTTGGTTGGTGTAAGTAATAGCTCTCCAGTCTCGGGGAGAGTTTGAAATGCTTGCTATTTTGGATTCAGTTGCACTGTTTTCCTCTGTTAGTGATCTTGATGACCTCCTAGTAAATAAACTTTTTTTTAAGGCTTTTACTCGAAGACTCTCGCTATTACTTCCACTGGCGTCTGAACAGCACCATTCTGGATTGTTCTCCAGTTTGCCTCCATGAGGAGTATTGTGGCACTGAAATATCTGCGGGGAGTTACTCTCATCTGATGCGGCCTCGCTTGTCAAAGAATTGAGATCTATTTGTACACTAACCTTCTCTGGCTGCTGAATTTTTTGATCCAACTTGCTTAATTTTCCCAGGACTTGGGAGATTTCTTCTCGGACGCCTGAGAGAGATTCCAGTTTCTTCTCTATTTCACCAATCCTCAAAACCAATTTGCAGACACTCGTTTTTAGTTCATCATCTGTGTTACTGATATCTGCCCGGACCAGTTTATCCAGCTTGTTGCAGGCACTCCCGTTGGAGATTTTAGTCAAATTGTGCTCAGGTGAGCTCTCACAGTCCGATTTATGCACCTGAGACAAGGAACCGGTGCTGTTGTAGCACGAAGACTGCATCACTCCCGTCGACCCACTGATACTCATGTCATCCAAAAACCGGAAAATGTCACTGATGTCATCGCTCACGATTTCAGAGTCATCATCCGACTGCTTAAGAGAGTGCCGCTCTCCATACTTGGCTTGGCCCGCCGCACACAAATCCTTGCATTTCTTGTGGTCCAGAACTTGCTGCTCCGTTTGCGTCCCAACACTCGTGGTCCTGTCAATGCTTAAGATCTGAACAGAAGTACAATTAATGCTTTTATCCTTAAACTTTTTGACTGGCTCATGTTTCTCCACTTCTAGAATGGAAGGAATTTCCTTGGGTTTATGCCCATTTGGTTTCGCAGCGTAGTTTGCCTGCATAATTGGCTGCTGATCCTTTGCGTTTAGGTAGGACTGATGCCTGTCAGCTGAAGGAAAGTTTGGAGATGGGTTGTTCGAACTCTGGTATCGTGGCTTCTCTTCAGACTGCTTCCTATTAAAAAATGATCGTTCAAAGTCAGGTACCTCCTCAGTATTTAAACTCCAGCTTTTAGCTGGCCAGGCAGTTTGCTTGGTTGGCTTTCCAGTCCACTTCTTGGTGTCCTGGGGCCCGAGAATAGTAGTTGGGCCAAAATACGTTGAAGCTTGAAGATCATCTAAACTTTCATGCTTCACTCGTCTTTTGTCTGGTATAGGAGAATAAACTGGATTCAAGTACTGGCTGCTGTATGGCATTTCAAAGCTGTGGTTGAAGAAAGCCTGCTTAGAGCTTTCTTTCCTGTTCTGAGGCTCTCTGTGTCCATCTTCTGGCTTTTTGTTGGACGGTATTAAGTTGGGAGATATTGTAATCAGATTATGAAAATCTTCTTTGAATATATTTCTTTTCTGGACACACGACTGCATCAGAAATGGCTCGTCATTTGAAATGAAAGTTTCTTTTATGCCTGCACTTATAGGCAAGGAGTCCTGGTCTGAAATAGATTCATTTTCAATGTTCATGGGGAAGTACGTACTCTGCATCTCACATGGTGGAGAGGTGGCGATGGAGTAGGACGCCAGTGCCTGAAGCCTGTCCAGAGAGGCAGCCCGGCCCTTCATCTCCTTATTAACGCCAAGTAAAAAGTTGGGTTCTGATGAAGGGACAAACTGTTGACAGTCTTTGCAGTCCATCTTTCTGCATTTTGAAGACCTTCTGACTGGAAAGCCCCGGTTAAACTCCTGGTCGTTCAGCTCGCAGTTGGGCACGCAGTCTGCCATATTGCAGATTTCCGTGTCAGACCTACAGGACTCGAAGGATTCTTTCTTCTTCACTTTCTGCCTTGCAACTGGAAGTTTCTCCTTGGCCACTCCCCCATTCATTTGTATGAGGTTGAATATTGTTACTATATCTGCCGCAACCATGATTTTCTTTGATTGCTGATTGTTTACAGTGCATCTCATTTTGTCTTTGAACAAAGTTGCTGGGAAATTAGGATCCAGGCAAGCGGTGTAAAACAGCACGCTTCTCAGCTTGGCCAACTGGGATAAATCAAACCTCGCACACAGGGACTTGCAGAGGTCCTGGTAAGAAACAGTATTCTGCTTCGTGTCCAGCTCCTCCAAGATCTTCACCAGGAAGAGCGAGGATTCCTGGTTGGATTCCATGGCTTAAGCAGATTTTGTTGTTTAGCCTGGAAACCACGTTCCACTTCTACAGCAACACACAACAGCAAACAAAAAACACTGTAAGTCACCCACAGATAATATTCCGGACTTTGTACTTCAGCCACAGATGGGACCTGACTCCCTGTGCCATGCAGTTGAGGGCTCGCTTGTATAACCCATCCTCATGTTTCTGAACTCCAGGCTGTAATCCTAGCATCGATGAAATCAATACTTAAATGGAATCAGGATTTCATCCAAGGAGGCTCATTTCTGCCAGCGTCTACCAAAGCGAGGAAGTGAATAAACAGCAGAAGCTTTGGAGGGGCTGAACTAATGGCAGATACACAATCCCAGCCTGCTTGCTACGGGGCTTTCACAGAATTTCTTACCAACTTGTGAGAGGTTGAAAGTACAGACACATAAAATTGTTTGGCAATAATTCTAGCCCTAGCCTAACCAGAGATCATCTACCACACCATGACAACCCCAGCTGTTTTCATATCTGACTGCGAACGGCTCTCAGGAAGATTTTCTGAGAATAAACTTCTGACGTGTTTTTAGAAGTTATCTGAGCACTTAATTACCATATTGCTTATTTAAAAACATTATTTTCTCCTCTACGCTGAATTACCTCCTCTGGATACCATGACACTTTTTCCAGAAATAACTTTTCCTAAGTTTATGATTAAGGAATGGAAAAGCTGCCTGGTCCCAGGCGAAAAATCTATGCGAGCCCCATTTCAGCTGTAAAGTGCAAAATTTAGAGAAGAGCAGAAAGAGTTAAGGGGAAAAAAAAAAAAAGAAGAGGAAAAAAAAATCCTACTGAATCTTGAAACCAATCCAGCAGATGCTAGAGGGCTGGCTGCCAATCAGGGTGGATTTGAAGACTGAGAAATATCAAGGACGGAGAACATCCTCTTCAGTGATGTGCTCCCAGAGAAGCCCGCGGAGTGCAGCTCCATTCACCAGCCCGAAATGATAGGGCAGAGGTGGAGAGCAAAGGCTGCACATTTATATGGATAACAAGAATAACTTGAGCAAGCACAGCCAACGCTAGCAAACATCTTGGGAAGGATATAAACCCCTGTGCTTTCAGAGTTTAAACCAACCTCTAACTATTATGGATTAGGAAAGGATGTTGATGGGGAGGCAGATTATTATTCATCTGCCTACTGTGAATAGCCTTGTCACTGTCTCTGCTGTTGGCCACTAGGAGAGACAGAGCATAGGATGATGCAGTCTGCCAATTCCTATGTTTGGTCACTTTGTCTTTGTTATTCTTACTGGTAGGAATGACAAAAGTATTTTCCCTTCCCCAAAAAGGTATGGTATCTTCCCCCATTCACTCCCACCCTTAGATGACCCCTGAAATTAGCCTCTCCATCTGCATCAAGTGCAGAATAGCCACCTGAATAGCAAAGCCCAAAAGTCAGGCTTGCAATGTTTCTCATTACTCATTTAAAAAGTCACCTCCCAGCCAAAAACCTCAGGACTCCTGAGCACCGCTCCAGCAATACAGGGCTCCTGTTCCCTCTCTTGTAGCCTTTCATCTTGCCCTGACATTACACACTGGTGATCGCTATCAGTGTCAGAAGCCAACGTACATCAGCTTTCATAGCAAATGCCACAGTAGCATCTTCCAGGGAAAAAGGAAAACCACCGGGTTGCCCATAAGAATATGAAACAACCCTCCAAACAAGGACTCCGCTGTTTATTTAAGTAGCATCTTTCTGCTGCGTATGATCAGAAGCTGAGAAGCAGCAATGTGAATGTATTTCTGTGATTGTAAACACTACTCTCAGAAACCAATGGCTACAGGGATTTTCCAACACCTCCGCTGCACGCATGTTTGCTTTTAAAGCTCGTGTATTATGCATAACAGCACAACTCTTCTGCTAACTGACAAAAGACCCAAAATGTTTTATTGCCCTGTGCTCGGCTGCAGAAAGTAAGGCTAAAAGCTGGAGGAGGATGCTTGTACCCCCTTTTCTCTTTATCAACAGGGTGTGATTGAAGGCACAGCCTTTTTAGCAGCCTGCCCTCATATGTCTCTGACATGTCACAATTAGGAAATGAAGCTCCCAAGCTACGTCCAAACTGCTCTGTCTGCCACCAAAGCCACCGCGCACTCCCAGAGTAAACTTCACATGCGGGGCTCGGAGACTTTCCCAGCTGCCAGGGGACTGGCATTGCAAGTCAATTTTCTGCATGTTATAAATCTGCCATTTGGGGCAAGAGTGGAAATCTGTCTTTTTGTCACCTCCGGGCTGAATACCAGCAAAAGCAACTATCTCCTCCCATTTGCAACTTCACAGCTTCTCGCAAAACCCTCACCTGGATATGCGTTTTCACAGCCTGATATACGCTCTATACGCTACCCGCACTGGCCTGCCAGCGCCCTGCTTTCTCCCCGCTCACACTCCTGCTAAAATACACAAGTAGCCAGTTTACAAGAATATATTTCTTAAAACTGTCAAACCATTTTTCCCTGCCTTCCCGTATTTACTCTCTCATCCCAGTGACGATATCCTAGCTACAGTTTCTTGATTTTTTTTTGTTTCTTACCAAGCCATTCTTAGGCTACTCCTCCCATCAGAGGTTTTAACTTCAATTCAGGTTTCTAAACCCTATGAACCTAGAAAAACTTAGGTGCAGCCTGATTTTCAAAGGTGCTGAGCGCTGACAAGTTCAGCAGGTTCAGTGGAAGCCCTGCATCCCCCCAAATCTCACATTGCCGTTATTTAGGACCAGCAAGGAGCCTTGGTTTGGGGACACTGATCCCTACCCAAGCAGCAAGGCAGCGGCACTGAAGCGCAGACCCCAAGCAGAGGAGCTCGGCTAGACCTGGTTTAGCTCAGCCTGGGACCCTGTGCTCCCAGACCCAAGCCTGGGAGATGGCAGTCAGCTGTGAAGCAGGGAGGGGACAGAGTGGTGACAGAGGCTTTAAGACCAGGGTGGGAATTCGGCCAATTCGCTCAGCTCTGGGAGACGGGAACTGAAAAGGCAGGTTGCAAAATCAGATGTAGGCCTTGAGGAAAAGCGAGACAGCTAGGAGTTGGAATAATTTCCTCCTCACCCCTTGGCTGTTCACAAACAGCTTTCTGGTGTGAGCGCGCAGGTGCGAGAGGTACCTTAGGGCTTCAGCCTGGGCATGGAAATGGGTGCTCCCTTGTGCCAGAGCATCAGAACCATTGCTAGTGGAGCACACAACAGATTCACGCTGTGAAGAAGAGGATGTATTACCCCATAAGGATAATACAAAAAAGCCCTGAAATCTCATTTCCTGGGTGAGGGATGTAAAAACCCGGTGCCAAGATTTTTAGTGGCACATTAAGCTCCCCTGTCTCTTGTCAAGCCTCCTAACAGCATGTGACAGAGACAGGTGCCTCTTGGCAAGTCACCCCACGAGCTGCCACATCCCAGGTGCCAAGCACTTGGCCAGACTCAGCTGCTGTGTCCACGTTTGTTTATTAGCTCTCAAAGCAGGACCAGAATAGACCTGGACGTGGCACATAAACGCAAAGCTCCGAAATAAGCACAGAAAGACCTTTCAGAGAGGGTACAGGGTCATGAATCAGTCAAAAGCAGCAAAGTGAATGAAAGTACCCACACCAAGAGCAGCAGCACAGGGCTTCCTCAGATGGCCTCAATTCCACCAATGTCCTCATGCCTTACCTTCACTACCAGCAGTCAAACGCACCCTCCAAACCACCCCCAAACTGACTTTGGTCTCCAGAGACATGGAGCTAACCACACACAGGGACAGGATCTAGCTTATTTATCTTCAGCAAGACGGTCTCTGACCAAAGGAGACGCTTAACATTTCATCTTTAATGATTGTTGTTATATTAACACTGGGAGGGTCGCTTTGACTTGGCTTCCTAACATTCGACATTCACTGCTCAAATAGCACAATTATATCCCAGCATGGACTTGTACAGCATCATATTGCACAGGTAGTCGATGGGGTCTGACTCTCCTTGCACGGAGATGAGCTCCAGGCTTACCACAAATCAATGCCTTCTTGCCCTGCACCAAGAGCGATGAACTGAGCTCTCATCTTACCATTAACCCGCTATCTCGGCCTCTGGAGGAGAACCCCAAGAGCATTACAGTTGCAACCTCATCTCTAGTGGTGTTTTCGGCTGCAAGAAGGGAATAGACTGTTCTATTTTCTGGTGTCTTTAGGAATCAAGCCTCCATAAGACCTCTCCCTTGTGGCACTCCAGCCCAGGGAAACCCGTGCACTCCTTCATGCAGCTTGCTTCCCCACAAAAAATCCAGAATGCACTTTCCCTCCTCACTGCCTCCCAAATCAGCGCTGGGGCAAGTGGTTCCCCTCACCTCCTGCCTACCCTATAAATTCACCATCCACAAGAATGCATTAAATTAGTACTGCTCCCTGGTTGCCCTGGCCGCTTTCCCCCGTTGTGCCTCTAGCCCAAACCCTGCCCCACTGCGTGGGCTACAGGCAGTGCACATCAGAGCAGGTAAATCCCAGCACGGGATTCAAGAGTAAGTCCCACCACTAGACTTCCCTGAGCAGTTGCGGAGCCTGAATTGTGGCCACTGGCGGCAGACCACGTTATCTTCCTCTCTTATTTCCTCCTTCATTTCCTTCCTTGTTCTTTGTACCTCTGACATTTGCTCTCCCCACTTCCCAGTATCCACAGCAGGTGCAGCTAACACACAGATGCCGTTGCTGGAGTCATCATTTCCCTCTCCCTTTGATTTCCTTGCCGAGAGGAAAACAGCATCCTTGTTTTGCTTCCCCCCACGGTGACTAATGGGCCACCCTATAATACCATTACGGCAACGACAGACAGAGCGAGCGATCCTTGCATAAATTCCCCCAGAAAGAGCCAGCTACTTCAGCGCAGGGGAACATTAATATAGAGCCTGTAATATGCTGCTTTACTATTAACTTGAGCTCATAAATCTTTCAACCTGTCTTCCCAGCGCCAGATACTATAAAACAAGGCAGGCAACGCACGCCTCGCATGAAACATGTAACGCATCGAGATGGAATTCAGGTTTTTGTTTTCTCCCGTACTCACAAATCCAGTTCCCTGTCAAAACATTCAAAAATTTCTGACGAACGAATGGGTATCTCGAGCCCCGGCTGGCTTCTACCACACACACACACAGGGGAAGGCACTCGGGGAAACAATGCCCGTTTCCACACACCTTATTCCTCCTCCTCCCCCTTCCTTCTGCTGCTCATTAAAAAGAAAACTAAAAAGCGCACTTTGAAGCCCTGCCCGCGCAATGGCAATCGTTTCTCTCCACCATTCATTGAAGAGAAAAGTCCTAGCGAACAGCCCGACACAGGCAGCCTCCTCCGGTCCCTTCGCTCGGCTGTGCGGGAGCGGGGTGGGCTCCGGTCCCCGGGGCAGGTAGGAGACGCGTGCTGGCTCCCTGCCTCGCTGGTGTGATTTTTATTCGCTCCTCCAGAGCCGAAGGGGACGAACGCCCGCAGCCTGGGAGCTCACAGGGCTTGTGCACCCGCTCTCACCAGCGTCTCGCTGCTGTTCTGCACAGGAACGAGACACGCTTTGCACCCTCCCGGGCATCCCACCGCTAACCGCATCCACGGCTCGCCGGTGGGGACCAGCACTGGGGGAAGTTGCTATTTTCTGGTTCTTGTGTGAACAAGCCATGGAAAACCACGCTGTACAAACCCAGCTCCTTGACAGAGGCAGGCTCTGCTGTAAAAGGACTCTGCACACTTCAGGTCTCCCCCCGCCCCTCAGAATTCAGCAGTTTTTAAAGGCTCCCAGTGCATAAATGAATGGGGAACTTGTGGATAAAGGCAGCGTACCCTCACGGCCCTGTCAGGGATCAAGTCAAACAAGGTTTGCCATTGATTTTTCTTGCACAATAACATCAGGCTGATTATTTGCATTGTTCAGTTATACAATCCAGGTTAAGGTATCTACACGATCTGGAAAAGTGCAAACAGTCATTCTAAAACTGCAATAAATTACTTGAATTATTACTGCATCATATGCTCCTGGTTATTCTTTGCCAACTATTGGTCCATACGAACACACACAAATACTGTCCTCTCAATATGTTATTCGAGCACATCCAAGTCACGTTTTTCCCTGAAAATTTTTTCCATAAGGAGACACCATTGCAAACCCTGACAAGATAGAACAAAAAAGGTCTAATCGAGTCAAATGTGAGCAATTTATTCCATCTGTGGACAACCGGGATTTTTTGCACGGCAAACCTCGAACAACCCCACTGTCACCCCGGACCTGACTCTGCACAGACCGGCTTCCTCGCCCTGGTGGGTCTGGATGGTCCCCATCCCTCCCCGCTCCCCGCTTGGGGTTTGGGGGTCCCGGGGCCCAGGTCGGGGGTCACTCACTTGCTCCCCTCCAGCTGCCCACAGCCGTGCGGAACTGAAGTGGAGCTGCCAAAGTCGCAGATAGAGTTTCAAGATTTTTGAGTCCGTCGTCGTCCCCCCCCGCCCCCGCCTTTCCCGGGGAGCCTAACAAAAAGGTGGGACCCCAGGGCACCCAGCGGGGGGGGCTCTTACCTGCACTCACCCCACCTGCCCCCGA